>SKCR01043282.1:0-56775 GCA_019454045.1 Zanthoxylum bungeanum | reverse complement strand
TTTAAAACAATTTATCTTTGTGTTTGTGTTTTTCTGGTTCCATAGAAAAGTCTGTATAAATGTATCACTACAGATGATAGAGAAAGCTGAGAAACAATATATTTAGCAACCTCTATAACATTAGAAATCAGATCATCTCATTCGAATCAAAATGCTTTCCTCCTTTTGGACTCACTTAAACACCAATTAACATTATTTATACTCACTCTTAATAAAAACATATATATATAACAGTATAATAACTTCATTTTTCTTTACTATTCCTGCTCCACGGAAACAAATCAAAGTTTAAATCAGGCACGAATACCTCTGGGGCCATGTATCCAAGGGTACCAGTTTCACCAGTCATGTCTCTTGGGTTCTGAGCTTCAACACGGGCAACACCAAAATCAGCAATCTTGAGAGTTCTTTGTGCATCCAGCAACATGTTTTCTGATTTGACATCACGATGTACAATTTTTTTCGAATGCAGGTAACTAAGACTGCAAAGCAAAGCAAAAGAAATATCAATAAGAAATATATATAGACACACACGGAGCTAATAAACCAAGAATGACAGAGAACCAAGCTTACCCTCTAGAAAGGTCCAAGGCAAGCTGCATCACAATCTTTAAAGCAAGTTTCTTTCGCCTATTCCTTATCAAATACTGTTTTAGTGTCCCACAAGGAAGATACTCCACAACAACGCAACATGCCCTAGCAGGAAGGCTAGCATTACCGTCACCTGGTGGGTTTTTTGAAGGAATCTTCAGATTTGAGGTTCCCATTGAAGCTCCAACAAACTGTAATCAAGATAGAAAAAGATACAATTATACCATACAATTTAAAAATATAACAAAACTTTTAAATTTTGCATCATTATGTAGATAAAATCATATTTTATGAAAGATGCAGGTATCAAAAAACATGTAGCTAGAAGAGTGGTGACTTTAGTCCTCATCTTTGACTAGTTAATACAAAACGGACATTCATATCATTCTCACTTTTCACATTAAAATGTTTCTAGTCATCACGATAATCATCAGAACCAAAAACAAGGCAAAGAATGAGTTTGTACTTTTGTAACATTTGGATGGTCAAGCTTTTGCCATACAGCAACCTCTTGCTGGAATGATGACCGTAGAGCGGCAGTTTCAGCAGTTGTTGCCATACCATCCTCCCCCCAATCCAACAGCTTCACTACAACATTCAATAGAGCAGTACGGTGAATTTTTTAAATCGACAATACAAAGTACTGGAGCAATATTAAGCCATCCAATGAAGAAGAATTTAAATGACTGAGGGTAAGTGAAGTTTGACTATCTGATCAAAGTTGTAAGGTAAATATCATAACTGGGGGGATATTTTGCCATAGAAACATACAAAATATAATTAGAATGAATTCATCATATATATGTTGGCGGGACACAGAGTTTCTCTCTATTAAAAGAGATTCTAGATCTTACATGAAAAAATTATGATAATAGACGGATCATTTTTGTGTGGTTGCATAAGAAATTGAACATCATAAATTATATTTTCCTACACCAAAAAGACATAATTATGCACAAATATGCCTAAATAAAGACTTCACAGATCCATGGAAGAACATTGAAGGATGAATAATACTGAAGAAAGCAGCCCAATATCCAGCTAAAATAAGATGCAGCAAAAATCAACGCAAGAGAAACATAAAGTCCAATTTGGACGTCTTTTCATAAGACTGGTTTTGGTTTTTGCAAAAACTAGTTCTTGATGAGGGATTAAGCCCACTTGACTCTTCATCAATTCTGAATTGAAGCTAAGAGAAAACTTAATGGATTCCTTAAATCAATCAAAGTAACCTCAACAGCAGAGCCCGAAATTATTTATAAATATCGACAATGAGTTATTGCAATGTCCAGCTTCATATAGCAAATGCCAATAGAATTTCATGAGTTCATTGAGTTTCACAGAGCAGAAAAACTGACTGATCCCTTCAAATGGAATGAAACCAAATAGACCAAAAAATGAAATTACATGTCAATTAAGTAAAATAAAATTATTGCATATACAACTACTTGAGACAATATCTTTAAGCTCCACTACACACATTAGCTTGCAAAAGACAATATATTCATTAGGATAAAGGAAACAGAGGATAATACCTGCAACATCTTGGTTATCATAAGTACCGCGATAAACAGAACCATAGGTTCCATGAGCTAGCAAATTCCTTATATCCAATTTAGACAAATCAATCTCCCACTCTTCTTTAGGCCTTTGGCTTCCATTTCTGGACCAAACCCAGCTCAAGTGCTTCTCCAGCTGAATATCCAAACTTTTTAAATCGATTTTATCCGCTCTAAAAAGCATATCTTTGCTACTCAATCCTCCTGTCCCCTTCACTTTTGAATTCGCACTTCCCTCTTGGTTATCAGATTTCATTGGTGAGTTAGCACCTCCAAGTTCATCTTTTGTTGTCAAATCCATATTCAATAATCCAAACAAATTAAACAAACACAACCAAAACAGAACCTTTAAATAGCAAAGAGTATCTTAAATTCAACACCCAAAAATAAAAGAACTTGAAAAATATCAAAACCTTTAAAAAATTATTTTTTGCTGTCCTAAATAAACATGACCAATTCGTTCATCATCATCATTAATCTAAATCAAACCCATCAACAACAAACACATATTAGCACAATTTAGCAATTCTTAACTATAATTAATCACCAACAAAACAAACTATTTTTTTTTTTTTTAATCTATCAAGCAGAACCAGTTTCACCAACCACGATTCCTGTTCTAGTTACCTCCTACACTGACCTTATAACCACAAAATAATTAAAAATATTTCAAAAAAAAAAGGTGACCGATAAGGATATCAGAAACCCACTTCCCTATTTATATTGACCAGAAAAAATTGACCTTTCGAAGTTCAAAATCACAATTTCCCAATCACCAACTATCTTTTTTTACTTTCAACAAAAGTAAAAGTAACCCTAAGAAAACGACTTTTTTCCCACTATTATTTCTGACCCAGGCTAATGACTCAGAACGCCAAAATCCACAAAAATAATTCAAAAGGAATAACTTTTTAGTAACAATTAAAACAAACGAAAAGACCCAGAAGAAGCACGCAAACAAAAAACCCAAAAGGGAAATAACACGGAGACGAAAAAGTTGACTTCGGAAAGTAAGAAATTGCAAAGAAATAAGAAATTAAACAAACAAATCAGAGTCGGGTGGTGGGTTTTTTAAAAATTTTTGAGTCACAATCAAAGATTTCTCATGACATCATCATAATCAAATCACCAGCACCACCAGCACCCCTTTGGCACACGACGCTTTCGATAA
Source organism: Zanthoxylum bungeanum (assembly GCA_019454045.1). Taxonomy (NCBI): domain Eukaryota; kingdom Viridiplantae; phylum Streptophyta; class Magnoliopsida; order Sapindales; family Rutaceae; genus Zanthoxylum; species Zanthoxylum bungeanum. Next base: position 53,454 of record SKCR01043282.1, on the reverse strand, counting down.
AAGTAAAATATAAAAATAAGATTTTGGGATCCGATTGGATTAGATATAGGAGATGGTTTGTTTTTTGAGGATTGGAATTCTAACAAGAATGGGGAGCCAACCAAACAGAAAAAGGATTTGTTCGTTAAAGAGAAAGACGAGGAGAAAAGCGCGGGGGTTACCAAATTTAAGGCTTTTGAGTTCAAGACTGTTTCAAATTCTATAATTAAATTAAAAATAAAAATTAAAAAATTGGAAATTATGTGATTTCCATCCAAAATTATTATAATATTTTTTTTATTTTTTTAAAGCATTTTAATTTTCACTTTTTAAATTGGTTTCGGTACAAAATATATTGGAACTCTTCTAATTAAATTTGGATCAAAATTCAACGGTCTAACGGCCCATATTTTGTAATGGAGAGGGCTTCCGAAAAATTGATAATTTTTTACAAGATTTTGAAAGGAACTCAACTGATATATTTTTTATAAATTGAGATGGAAAGTTATATATTTTATAATATGAGTGGAAAATTGATCATTTAAAAAAAATACTATAACAGTTTCATAATTTCAATATTCTTAGAGTGGAATTGATAAATTTCCATTAACAAATTAATTGACCAATTAATATAATATAATATAATGAGTAACATATCTGAACCGAAACATTACAAATGGTCCGGGATTTTGCCTTCCCGGGCCAAATCAATTTTTCAGTTCGGTGAAAATTTGGATCCAGGCAATTGAAATCCGAATTTCATATATATATATATATATATATATATATATATATATCTAGAGTTATAAGTTGGAGTTTCATTAAATCCAAATCTGATTCTGAATTGTACATCCGGAATCAAAAGCATTTTGGTGTGGGTCGAGTTGAAAGCAACTCAAGACATGCGGGTCCGGACTCCGGATATTATTTTATAAAAGGAAATCTTATGATTTTTAATAAAGAAAAACTTGTATAAGCTGATGGGGGCCGCCTGTCCTATCTATTAGATAGGGGTGTGTAAATTTTCGGATTAACTATCTGATCCGATCCGATCTCTAGGGGTTAAAAAAAAAATAATGATTTTTTGGGTTAATTTGATCCGACTCAAAATTTATGGGTTGAGTCACATGTTTGATATAAAAACCTGATCTGACCCGATATTATAATATTTTTATTATTTTTTTAAAGTTTTTACTATTATTTCATTAATTTATTACTTTCGTTGTCTTGAAACTTTATATATATGATAATTTTTAGACATAAAATAACTAATATTTATATTTCAAAATAATTAATTCATTTTTTTTAAAATTATTTTTTTATCGACCCGACCTGATCGGGTTTCACCTCTCAAATTTCGGATTCAGATTCACGACCCGTGTGACCCGACCAGACCCGTTAATACCTCTACTAATAGGGTATATGGGTCTCGATGTGGGTCCATAATTTTTATTAAAAAAATATATTTTGAATTTAAATATTAGGGACCATATCACCAACATTGTCAAATAATAGAATGAGATTGTACTCGTGTGGTATACAAAATTTTCTCCGACTTCAATGTTTCAGCTTAATTAAAATTCCAAAAACAATGATTTAGGGGAAATTAGTAAAATTAATCAAAAAAATACTTATTTATCAAAATAAACCACAACGTTTATCATTTATATTTTCAACTATAATCTTCATTCCGAAGTATACATCGAAATTTGTGTAAATTTTGGAGAGCCGAAGTCAAAACTTCGAATCTTATTTTATTTTTTTTTTTTTATTCAAAACTTCATATATCCGAAATATTATTCGAATCTCCGAAATATTCTATTCTCAAATAATAAAATGAGATTGTACTTTTGTGGTATACAAATTTTTCTTGGACTCCAATGTTTCAGCTTCATTAATATTCCATAAACAAAATATTCTTTAGAAATATTTTTTTTATAAAACTTTTTAAATATTATCTAAAAGGACAATTAAATAAAATTGGAAAAAAAATATGCCAAAATGACGCACAACTACTGTAAATATATGTAGCTCTCTCTATTTTTTCGTCAAAATAAAGGGCTGGGTTGGAGCTAATTTCTCGAGTTTTTTGCTTCAAATTGAAGTTAGGTGGAAGTTAGGAGAAATATTAATTTTGATTTTTGTAGATAAATACTGCAAATATATGTCAATTATCACATTTTTGGGAAGTATTATCCTATTTAATTAATAACTTGATAACAATATAATTTGCTACTCACTTATTCAAGTGGTATTCAAATTTTAACCTCCTTTTATCATATGAAACGAGGTCTTATCAATTAAAACTAACTATTACTCACTAATTTAAAAATATATATAATTTTTTTTAGTTTACACAATAACACAATATTGACTCAATGGTTATGGTTAAGTTCCATTTACTGTAGCACCGTTTATTTAAAAATTTTGTGAACTTATAAGCTAGTATTTAAATGATATATCAAACACATAATTTACGCTAACATTAACGTTAGTATATATATATTTTGGAAACGATGGAAACCCCGCCATCAAACCACCCATTATGGGCCGCGGCGCAGGTAAAACCACCGGCTGTCCCAGACTTTTACAAGAAGTGCACCCCTGGATTCGAACCCAGAACCTCAAGGTGAGATCTTGGACCCTACACCACCAAGCCACACCCCTTAGGAACAACGTTAGTTTATATACTGTCACTAAAATATAATCTTATAATATGATATTATTTTTTTTACATTAGTTTATACTCAAATTTTTGTTTCATAATTTATAAGTTAATTTATACTCTCAATTCAATACTTTATACGAAACTCAACTCATAATTATTTCCAAATTTCTAAATGATAGTTTAGTTTGATATAGTTAAATTTTAATAAAACACAATTAATTGTGATTAAGTGATGAAATGCTCCACTATTAAGATATTATTATTATATTTAGAGTTAGGGATGACTCAAATATACTTTATTAATTAATATATTTTTTTTAGGTTACAGTTAAGCTTGGTGACGAAAATACACAGTAAAAGCAAGGATGTTGTCGCCCCAGAGCGTGGCTTGGTGGTGAAGGGCTCAGAATTTCACTTTGAGATTCTGAGTTCGAATTCAGGGAGTGCGTTTCTTGTAAGAGCCTGGAATAACCGGAGGTTTTATCTGTTCCGCTTAAGCTCGGAATGAGTGGTTTGGCGGCGGGATTTCCAACGATTCCAAAAAAAAAAAACAAAAAAAAACAAGGCTGTTAATAAATGGCTTTGTAAATGCATTGTTTGATTATGGTTATGACCTAAGAAACCGGTGCCCCCAAGGCCATTTCTATAAAAAGATAATTCCAATGCTTTAATTTTTATTGGGCCACCTCATTGCACTAAAGAAATTGCTTTTGGGATTTATTATATTTTGAGTGAAATTAAATATTTTAATAAGTGTGATAATATATTATTAAATTATGATGATAAGTTAAAGTTACTACTTCTTTTAAATCAAACATTCAAATGGCACGTTTTTTTTATTAATATAATTGAAATCAACTCGATTGTGATTGTGTTTTTTGGTCCATTTGTAGTACCATTCCTCTAGCGAAATATAGAATGGTCCTAAAGATAAAATATATATTCAACTCTTCATTCTATTTATAATTTTGTACGTGTGATCTTATTTAAGTAACATCAAATTAATAAATTTGGACAATTTTAATATGAGTTGCAGTGAGTTTTTGAAGATATTGAATCACGTGTATTTTCAATATTAATGGATTAATTAGGAGGAGGACTATTTTTTTCAAAAATAATAACCATTTGGAGCTAAATCATAATAAATAGTATACTAAATATTTTATTAATTTTTTAAAGAAAAATGAGGAAAATCACATCGGCTTGCGAGTTGTCACTTAACATTATACAATTGTGTAGTTATCGGGGTGTGTGGTTTGGTGATGTAGAGTTCATGATATGATATTAGAGACTTGTACGAGTATATGACAGTCGATAATTTTACATATTCCGCTTAAGTTCGGAAAATATGATTAGAATGCGGGATTTCAAACGATTCAAAAAATATAATTATATAACCGTGTATTTAAATCTACTCAACACATTTTCAAACCATATTTAATGCAAATTAAGTAAGACGTGAATAACTTATTAAAACATTTTTTTTTCTCCCTAAAAATCATAAGTATCATCATAATCTTTATTAATTAATCCATGAAAATTTGAAGTAAATTATTATATTTTTAGTTTGCCACGATGTGGAGCATAGGTTGGCGATTACAACAATGCAAATAACGGCCGGCCAAAATACTATTCAGAAACTTGGAGTCAATAATAATATAAATCACAAACCAAATCAGACAAATTCATTAGGATTAAAAATGAAATTAACACAAAACTAATTGTATTTTTAAACTTCAACTGTTCAACATGTGCTGTATATTTTTAATTTAGAGTCTGTTTTCACTATAAGAAAATAGATTTTTAACGTCCAATCATTTTGCGTCGAAGTCTTTTTTCGATTCTAGAGGTTAACTTTTAGCGTTGAATTTGATTTTCGACGCCAAAAGGTAAACATTCAGCGTTAAATGTCACAAATTTAAATATAATTTTAGAATGCAGGAGTTTTTCTTAAATATTAAAACTTTTAGCGACTAATTAGCTATTCGTTGCAAGAAGCCATAAAATTTTAAAAAGATAATATCATTTAGCGTCGAACAATTTAATTCGATGCTAAATCATAGACATTTAGAGTCAAATTTGAATTTCGACGTTAAATGGTAAATTTAAATTTTTGAATTTCCCGCTTTCTAAGATTTGGATTTATCCCCTTCTAAAATTATATTTAAATTTTTAACATTTAATGACGAATTTTCGACGAATAAAATCAAAAATTTCGACGTTAAATATCAAAATTTGGCATGAATAATTTCCGCTATTTGAGGACCTTTAGCATTGAAATAGGCTTCGTCGCTAAATCGCTAAATGTTATTTTTTCTTATAAATATTCATTTGTTTTTCATTTCTCATATTCTCACCTTCCTCTCCTACTCTTCTTTCCTCTCTTATTATTTTTTCCTTAAGGGTTTGTTTCATTTTTTGTATTTATATTAACATTCAATGTTTTTATTTTGTCGGTAGGAGAAATATTGATGAGTGGTATTTATATCACTTATTCCCACTCATTTAACCTAATATTTTGTATAGTTTCTTGAGTTTTGTGAACGTTTTGATATGTTTTGTGTTATTTTGTAGATAAATAAAGTTTGGAAAGCATTGGAGGCAATTTGGGGCAAAAAACGGACAAAAAATGCGTCATCAACAGAGATATTTTGGTCTTTTGCGCGTCGCGACGCCCAGACTTCCGCGTCGCGACGTCTAAAATGCGCCGAACAATGCTAAACGTGCGCCGGGTCAACAAATCAGAATCTGAAGAAAGTTTGACTTTGCTAAAAATGCGCCGTGCCACGTGTCACCATCACAGCCGATCTGCTAAACATGCGCCGTGCCACGTGTCGCAATTCTATGGTGCTGACAGTCATCATCGCCACGTGTCGCCACGTCGTCGCCATGTCATCAGTCACGTCAGCAAGTCAACAAGTCAACATTGCCACCTCAGCCACGTCATCATCAGCCAATCAGGAAGCGACACGTGTCGCAATTCTACGGTGCCGACAGTCTCTTTCCCACGTGTCGCCACGTCGTCGCCACGTCAGCGCCACGTCAGCATCAATAATTGAGTATCATATCCTTATCTGACACGTGGCGGATAAGAATCTCAGCGACCAATCAGAAGCCGCCACGTGTCACAATAATTGAAGCCCAACCACTCTGCCACGTGTCACCTTATCATATTATCCAGAATCTTCAAACCAGCGAACCAGTGCGTGCCACGTCGACAAATCCGGCGTCGCGACGCTGAGGACCTGGCGTCGTGACGCTGGATCCTACCGAGGCCTATAAATTGAGCTCGAGATTTCAGAATTCATTGCACCACTCTCTCTCTTATAATCTTTCTCAAGAGAGAGTTTCTCTCTCTACTTTCTTTTAATTTTAGTTTTTAGTTTTTAGTTTTGTAATTAATTTTAATTACGTTTTGTTATATAGTTAATTTAATTTTTACTTTTTACAGTTTTTATTATTTACCATGAGGAGGTAACTCCCCCAGCTAGGGTGAAAGGTAATTCTTTTACTGTTACTATTTAGATTAATCTCCCTTAAAAATAATATATTCACTATTTAAAATATTGACTTAAAAAGGATACCGCCAGATTAGTCGGTTGGTAATTCATTTTAATCTGATTTAAACCTGACTAATAAAGGATACCGCCAGATTGGTCGGTGGTAATTTAATTTTGGTTCCGCCTTTATGGCTGGTTGGACTTAATTTGACTTAATCAGGTTACCGCCTATATGGCTGGTTGGAAAAAGAATCACAAGTTTATATATTATTATGGGAGATATCTAAATTAGTAGTAGTAAAAGTAATTCTTTTACCTTAGCATTTTATTTATTGTAATTTACTTTTCAGTATTTACTTTACCGCATTTTTACTTTATGTCTTTTATTTTCAAGCTTTTACTAGCCCTAGTTATGTGTGTTGTAACTAAATTAGTTATCTGGGGTTGTGATGAAATCCAATATCACCGTTTTATAAGGGTTAGATTATAGCTTGGGTAACATAAAGATTTATTTATTGAGTCTTAAATTAATGCTTTTTCATTAACTGGCCATTAATAAAAATTGATATGGTAAATCTAAAATGAACTAGACATAGGGATTTTAGGTTTCAGCCTTAGACTCAATAGCCCACGATCTTCCTTGAGGATAGATAACCCTTTAATAGATTTCCTTACAGGATAGGAATATACATGTCGGGCGGGGGGTAGCCATAATTGGAACTTAAACTTAATGAATCCAGATAATTTGGTTGACATAGACATATGGTTCAATTGGGTTAAACTGGGTATTTGTGTCTGACCATCGACAGAGGCTTACACATAATTTAGTGTTCCAGGTTAATAAATCAATATATTACCCAACTTTAAGATAACCACTTCATCTTTAAAATGATATTGGAAGAAATCACAACCCTAGATAGTTTTTAATATTGAATTTTCTTAAAACCTATTTTCGACTATTTTATTTACTTGTTTTAAATATTAGAATCGTCACCATTTCAAATCAATCAACAACCTGTTAGATACTAGTAATCATTTGACCTCATAAAATTAATAGATTAGATATTAAGTCCTCGTGGGATCGATATTTTTATACTACTTGAACGATACGTGCGCTTGCGTTATACGTGTGTGTTTACGCCGGTCAAGTTTTTGGCGCCATTGCCGGGGACTTATTTATCTTTTACTATTAGTTTAGGGGTTAGATACGTTACTTGTATCTAATTTCTTTTTACTTATGTTTTTGTTTTCTTGTGTTTCAGGTTCTCAGAAACTCATGAGACGAACCAGAAGCTTTGAACTCCGACCGCTTGACCCAGAAATTGAAAGAACCATCAGACAGTTGAGAAGGGAAAGGCGAGAAGGCCAAGAAGCTTTAGTCAACATGGAACCTGAATCTTTGAACGTTGCACCACCAATTCCCATTCGAGACAGAACCATTCCGGTGGTTGACAGACTTATTTCCTGTATTGTACTTCCTCCTTTACCAGCAAATGTGTGTGACATCAAAACATGCATTCAGATGATTCAGCACTCAGTTCAGTTCGGGGGGAATGCAACTGAAGATCCTAATGCCCACATCAGCAACTTCCTGGAAGTTTGCGGCACTTTTAACTACAACAGAGCATCAGAAGAAGCAATGAGACTGCGAGTTTTTCCATACTCCTTGAAGGACAGAGCTAAAGCTTGGCTACATTCACTACCAGCAGGTTCTATCACAACTTGGAACACTTTAGCCACCAAATTTCTTGCAAAGTACTTTCCACCAGCCAGAACCGGAAATTGAGGAATGACATCACATCTTTTGTACAACAAGATTCAGAATCCCTCTGCGAAGCTTGGGAAAGGTGCAAAGATTTACTCCGGAAATGTCCTCACCATGAGATTCCAAAGTGGCTACAAGTTCAGACTTCTACAATGGACTTTCTGGAATAATGAGAACCACAATCGATGCTGCTGCAGGAGGAGCCTTGATGGCAAAAGGAGAAGATCAAGCCTGGGACCTAATCGAAGAAATGACAACAACAATTCCTTGTGGCCAACAGAAAGGAGCATGATCCAAAGAATTGCAGGAATTTATGAAGTTGGAGCAAACACAGCAGTGAATACCAGGCTGGATCAGATATGCAAATGTCTAGAAACACTTAGCACGCAAGTTGTGAACATCACTGGATCCACAAGTTCACCATATGGAGGAGCACCAGAACCAAACCAACATGAAGAGACGGTGAATTATGTCAACAATTTCAACAGACAAGGGAACAATTCATATTCCAACACCTACAACCCAGGGTAGAGGAATCATCCTAATTTATCATGGAGCAACAATTCAGGCCAACAGCAGAACTATCACCACCTGAATTCCAACAACAGAACAAAGGCCAGGAGCAGGCAAATGAATCAGGAATAACAGAAGTGTTGACCTACTTGAAAAAAGATGGAAGCAAAACACGACTTCAAGCAGCAAGATATGACACTATAATTCAAAGTCAATCTGCCTCTATCAAAGCACTAGAGAATCAAATGGGACAACTGGCCAAATGCTCAGAGTTACAGACCGCCAGGTACCCTTCCTAGCAACACGAGCCAAATCCAAGAAACATGGGGAAGGAGCAATGTCATGCCATCATGTTAAAAAGCGGTACTGAAATCAACAAAGATGTTGGAGCCAAAAAACTGCTGAGGAAGTTCCAAAAGAAACAAAGCAACAAATGGAGGAAAAAGAAGCAAAGGAAAAAGAACAGATCACTTCACCTCCACATTTTCCTCAACGTCTTCAGAAGAACAAATTGGACAAGCAGTTTTCTCGGTTCCTGGAGATCTTCAAAAAGCTGCATATCAACATTCCATTTGCAGAAGCGTTGGAACAAATGCCCACCTATGCCAAATTCATGAAAGATATTCTTTCACGAAAACGGAGATTGGGAGATTACGAGACAGTAGCATTATCAGAAGAATGCAGTGCCATCATTCAGAGGAAACTTCCCCCGAAGTTGAAAGATCCTGGCAGTTTCACTGTTCCTTGCGTCATAGGAGAAAATAACTTTGGTAAGGCTTTGTGTGATTTAGGTGCGAGTGTTAACTTGATGCCTTTTTCTATTTTCAGGAAATTACAGATTGGGAGAAACAATGCCAACTTCAGTCTCACTGCAACTTGCTGATAGAACGCTCGTATTTCCGAGAGGGTAGTTGAGGATGTGCTGGTCAAGGTTGACAAATTCATTTTCCCAGCAGATTTTATTGTCCTTGATATGGAGGAAGACGCAGACGTGCCAATCATCCTTGGGAGACCATTCTTGGCTACAGGTCGAATCATTATTGATGTACAAAAATGAGAATTAACCATGAGGGTACAGGACCAAGAAGTAACATTCAATGTTTTCAAGGCCATGAATTTCCCAGATGATGAAAAGAAAGAGGAATGTTTCAAACTCGATGTGATACACAGTACCATTCAGAACTCTGATGAAAGACAAAGTTCTACTGACAAACTTAAAACATGTCAATTGCCTATGGAGCCTAAAGATAAATCGTCTTTTGTACTGAAGGAGTCAATTCTTGCTCTACAAGCAACAGAAGAGAAAAAGTTCCACCAGCTCAACAATTGGAGGAATTTCACAATCAGCCTTTTGAGGATGCCAAATTGTACAAAGAAAATGGCAAGAAAAGACATGATGAGAAGTTAGTGCGGATACAACTGGAACCAGGCAGAAGGTATTGTTAAACAAATCAATGGTGAAATTCTTCCCATGAAAGCCAAAATCACTGTGGTCAGGTCCATTTGTGATCACCAAAGTTTTACCAAATAGAGCCGTTGAGATACATGATCCTGACGCTAACAAAACTTTCAAGGTTAAAAACAAGCGTGTCAAGCACTACTAGGGAGAATCATTTGAGCGACAAAAAGAAAGTGTTACACTTTCAGATCCAGCTTAACGTTCGAGAAGCCAAGTCTGGCTGACGACTTTAAATTTAGCGCTAGCAGGGAGGCAACCCATGCAATTTGTGTATATATTGTGATTTGGTGTGTTTTTTTTTTGTGTGTTTTTTTTTTGCAGGTTTAGTCATTTCACGATGGAAGAAGCTCTCGCAAATCTTCACAAGTAATTTCCTTCTCTCCCTCAAAAATCTCTGATGAAAGTTTACAAAGCTCGCTTGGAACGGATGAGACTACTGACAATCAAAGGTATTCCTAATGACATTCGTTGGGTAATTGAAGCACGAGTCTGATTGGCAGGTGAGTCTTCTGACTCTTTTATTTCACATCTGCCTGGTTTTGGAAGAAGCACCTATGCAAAGAAACGTAGAGCTAAGCAAAGGGTGTTTGTTACAAATGTGCACGATTTAATTGCAACACTCGTTGTCGTTCTTTAGGAATGGTGTCTGATAATCGCGAAGACAAAATTAAATTCATTAGGGATGGCTTGAGTAAGGAGTCTGTAGATGAAATATCTTCAACTCTTGAGACGCATCCCAGTGGATATGTTCATATAGCCATTTGCAAATTACATACACAATTCAAAAAGAAAGACAACTGTTAAGTCTCGGGAATCTGACTCAAAAAGACCATGTTTGCCAATTTATAAGAAAATTGGATGGGAAGCTTGTCCCTGACGCATAGACGTCAATCAAGTCGTTACTTTTCTTGTAAATATTATATCTTTTGTCTTTTCTTAATAATTGTGATTTTTTTTTGTTGATTTCTTTTATTTTCTCCGACAGGATCCAGATTTTGACTATCACGATCTATTTTACTATTTCGCTACTAATCGTCCTCTGGAAGATACTTGTGCTATTTTTACTCACCTTTTTCAGGTACTATAAATTCAGCCCGTCATTGCATTTTTGAAGGCATCCCGAGTTGAGAAAGAAATACATAAAAAAATGGAAGCCACTTCAAGAAGACGAGTTGAAAATTTTGTGTTTTGCGGTAGTAGTATTGGTACTAAGCCACAATATGTAGAAGCAGCACAGGAATTGGGTCGAGTCTTAGCAGCAAAGGAATATGCACTTAATATATGGCGGAGGCAATCTTGGACTTATGCTGTACAGGAAGGAGGCAGTAACATTTTGGGAATCATCCCAAAACCCTTGGCAGAGGCAAATCTTATTGGATCATCAAACGGAGAGGAACTGATCGGGCCAGGTATGTCTGAACGACTGGTAGAAATGATTAACTGTGCTGATGCTTTTATTGCTTTGCCAGGTGGCTTGGGCACATTGGAGGAAATTTTTATTGTACTATCTTGGGCGAACCTGAACATACACCAGAAACCGCTTGAACTGTTCAACGTTGATGGATTTTATGATTTTCTTTGTGTGTTTCTTGATGATGCTCGGAGAAATGGGTTCGTGTCAAAACCTTTGAAAGAACTCCTCTTTACTGCCAGAACTGCTCCGGATCTAATAGACCAACTCATAGCCTATGAACCACAAGTTGACCCTATCCTTTCAAAGATAAATTGGTCCGAGGACGATCGTGGTAAGAGGCGTCGAATTAATCTGGATCTTAACCTTTAATTTCCTGTAGATTTTCAGCTAACCAGGTACGACCTTCTTAACTCTCCTTTTACTGTTTAAGACATTGGGGACAATGTCTCATTTAGGTTTGGGGGAGGGAATTAGTTGATCAGTACCTTGTTTTTAGTTTGTATGTTGTTTTTATTTTTAGTTCAAAATTTTTCGAAAAATATAAAAAAATTGAAAAATTTTCAAAAATTACAAAAATATTTGTGTTTTTAATTTGACCAAAAAGGTGAAATTGGTAAGAGATAGCTGAGTAAGGAGTTTCCACTCCTGAGACGTATCTCAAACCTATTTCGAAACAAGTTAATTTTTGTTTATTTCATTTTGAATTATTTAATTTGTGAATTCTCCTTAAAACGGACTAAAAGAATCTTCATATGTTCAATTGATAGATATTATCAACATATATAGTAACATACGGACATGAGCTAAAATTGAAAAGTTTGTAATATTCAGTGCTCTAGTTTAATTGGAGGAAACATCTCAAAAAGCAGTGGAGTAAATAAAAAAATAAAATAAAATAAAATTTCTGATTTACAAAAATAAAGTATCTAAGATCCGGGTTATTAAGTCTATAAGGGTGTTTTAACACCTAGTGCCCTAAAAGCAACTGGTTTGGGAGTCACTGGCCCAAAGCTCGTTACATTGATCAAAGATGCTGCAAAAAATATATATATCTGAAGTCTGGGTAATTAAGTCCGTAGGGGTGTCTTAACACCTGGTGCCCTAAAGCCAACTGGTTTGGGAGTCACCGACCCAACACTCCTTACATAGATGGAAGATATTGTATATAAATAAAAAATAGAAAAGTGAAAAATCAAAGAAAAAATCAGAAAAATGAGAAAAAATTATTCCATTACTGCAAAAAAAGGTGTGGTGTGATGTGAAATCTGATAGAACTTTAGGACAAAAATATTACTCTCTTATCAACTGCACTTATGACTGTTGTGGGCAAAAATGAGTTGATTAATATTTTGTTGGCTGTGTATATGGAGAATGGTAAAAATAATCGAGAGAATTTACTTATTCGGTAATTTAGAATAAAACAAAACAACTAGAAACTTGGAATAGAAGTTTCACCTGATTAGTCACTAACATCTTTATTCTCTTTTCGCTTGTCTTTTTGATTTTGTGTGCATTAGTTTAAACTAACTTTTTACTTTTGTAAAAATGTTTGTGGGTATCATTGATGTAAACCCTCACGAGACTACAACTCGTCCACTAGGGACACCTAGGGGTTTAAAGGCTTGTTGCATACGCTAAATGCAACCGTGATCCCTACGAAAGTGGCTTAGTTAATTTTATTTTATGTTATTTTATTTTATGTTTTGCTCGAGGACTAGCAAAATGTTAGGTTTGGGGGTGTGATGAGTGGTATTTATATCACTTATTCCCACTCATTTAACCTAATATTTTGTATAGTTTCTTGAGTTTTGTGAACGTTTTGATATGTTTTGTGTTATTTTGTAGATAAATAAAGTTTGGAAAGCATTGGAGGCAATTTGGGGCAAAAACGGACAAAAATGCGTCAACAGAGATATTTTGGTCTTTTGCGCGTATCGACGCCCAGACTTCCGCGTCGCGACGTCTAAAATGCGCCGAACAGTGCTAACGTGCGCCGGGTCAACAAATCAGAATCTGAGAAAAATTTGACTTTGCTAAAAATGCGCCGTGCCACGTGTCACCATCACAGCCGATCTGCTAACATGCGCCGTGCCACGTGTCGCAATTCTATGGTGCCGACAGTCATCATCGCCACGTGTCGCCACGTCGTCGCCATGTCATCAGCCACGTCAGCAAGTCAACAAGTCAACATTGCCACCTCACCGCCACGTCATCATCAGCCAATCAGGAAGCGACACGTGTCGTAATTCTACGGTGCCGACAGTCTATTTCCCACGTGTCGCCACGTCGTCGCCACGTCAGCAATCGTCATCATCACAATCATGAGTATCCATCCTATCTGACACGTGGCGGATAAGAATCTCAGCGACCAATCAGAAGCCGCCACGTGTCACAATAATTGAAGCCCAACCACTCTGCCACGTGTCACCTTATCATCTTATCCAGAATCTTCAAACCAGCGAACCAGAGCGTGCCAAGTCGACAAATCCGGCGTCGCGACGCTAAGGACCTGGCGTCGCGACGCTGGATCCTACCGAGGCCTATAAATTGAGCTCGAGATTTCAGAATTCATTGCACCACTCTCTCTCTTATAATCTTTCTCAAGAGAGAGTTTATCTCTCTACTTTCTTTTAATTTTTAGTTTTTTAGTTTTTTAGTTTTGTAATTAATTTTAATTACGTTTTGTTAATATAGTAATTTAATTTTTACTTTTTACAGTTTTTATTATTTACCATGAGGAGGTAACTCCCCCAGCTAGGGTGAAAGGTAATTCTTTTACTGTTACTATTTAGATTAATCTCCCTTAAAAATAATATATTCACTATTTAAAATATTGACTTAAAAAGGATACCGCCAGATTGGTCGGTTGGTAATTCATTTTAATCTGATTTAAACCTGACTAATAAAGGATACCGCCAGATTGGTCGGTTGGTAATTTAATTTTGGTTCCGCCTTTATGGCTGGTTGGACTTAATTTGACTTAATCAGGTTACCGCCTATATGGCTGGTTGGAAAAAGAATCACAAGTTTATATATTATTTTATGGGAGATATCTAAATTAGTAGTAGTAAAAGTAATTCTTTTTACCTTAGCCTTTTATTTTATTGTAATTTACTTTTCAGTATTTACTTTACCGCATTTTTACTTTATGTCTTTTATTTTCAAGCTTTTACTAGCCCTAGTTATGTGTTGTAACTAAATTAGTTATCTGGGGTTGTGATGAAATCCAATATCACCGTTTTATAAGGGTTAGATTATAGCTTGGGTAACATAAAGATTTATTTATTGAGTCTTAAACTTAATGCTTTTTCATTAACTGGCCATTAATAAAATTGATCTGGTAAATCTAAAATGAACTAGACATAGGGATTTTAGGTTTCAGCCTTAGACTCAATAGCCCACGATCTTCCTTGAGGATAGATAACCCTTTAATAGATTTCCTTACAGGATAGGAATATACATGTCGGGCTGGGGTAGCCATAATTGGAACTTAAACTTAATGAATCCAAATAATTTGGTTGACATAGACATATGGTTCAATTGGGTTAAACTGGGTATTTGTGTCTGACCATCGACAGAGGCTTACACATAATTTAGTGTTCCAGGTAATAAATCAATATATTACCCAACTTTAAGATAACCACTTCATCTTTAAAATGATATTGGAAGAAATCACAACCCTAGATAGTTTTTAATATTGAATTTTCTTAAAACCTATTTTCGACTATTTTATTTACTTGCTTTTAAATATTAGAATCGTCACCATTTCAAATCAATCAAACAACCTGTTAGATACTAGTAATCATTTGACCTCATAAAATTAATAGATTAGATATTAAATCCTCGTGGGATCGATATTTTTATACTACTTGAACGATACGTGCGCTTGCGTTATACGTGTGTGTTTACTCCGGTCATATATGAAGATGAATAAATGGTGGAAATGAATATGGTGAAGAAAATGAAAAACAAATGAAAGTAATGTTGAAGAATATGAAAGTGAAAATGAAGAAAACATAGAAAATATTTATCATTTTGTTTACAATTTTATTTTTATTTGTTGTGATAAATTTTGTAATTTTTTTTATATGAATAAAGATATCATTGTTATAATTTTTTATAACAAATTGTAACGATGTTCTTATGTTTATTACAAATTTAATTACTTTTGTAATGAAATTCAGTTTGAAATGTCAATTTTGTTATAATTAGTTTTAAGTCTAATTATAACGATTTTTTTCCCTTAATTATTTTCACCTTTAGCGTCAAAATTTTTCTTCAACGTGAAAACTTGGTTGAGAAATGTATTTAGCATCAAAAAAACTTATTTCGACGCTAAAGATAAGTATTTTTAGCGAGAAACTGTTTTATCGCTGGATATATATTTTAAGCGTCGAAATCAATTTTTGACGCTAAATATCTTCATCGACCAAGTTTTCACATTAAATTTTCACTTCGACGCATAAAATCTTTAGCCATGAAATTTCGACTTTTAGCGTCGCGCTAAAAGTCAATAATATTGTAACGTTTGAGAGTGTTTAAAAGTGATTAAAATTAAATATCTAAATTCTCTTGATAATAAATTTAAAAAGGCTAGTTAAATATCATCAAACGAATACTTGTGTCCTCTTGAATTTTTGCCAATATATTGATAATAGACAAATTAAATAAGTATGATACTATGATATCACAAAAACTCGTCCCTCGGTGCCCTGCAGCCGTAACGGAGGAATGCATGGGATAAATTATGTTGAGTTAGGATGGTAAAAATCTCCCAATAGAGGAATTTAATATTCATTTTATTGTTTGGGAAAATGATAATGAGGAGGTAAAAATATAGAAAAATACGAATTTCAAATATGTATGAATTACACCTAATTTTAATCACTTTTCTAAATAAAAAATGTGTATTAAACTATTCTATGTATTTCCGAAATTAAGTTTTTGAATTCATCATATTCGACCCTAATAAAGAGAGTATCTAAGGGCCATCTATATAAAATTTCCGCCATCTTTACTTTCAAATGCATCGAGTTCAAAGAAAACAAGAAGTCTAGATAAATTGGATTGATACAATTATTAAATGGTATTATCACCGATAATATTATTTCTTAATGAGTGTTCTAAAGGCATTCGTTAGCATTACCCTCATTAAAATGATAATTTTTTTATGACATGAGTGTCCATGTCAACTTACACACGCCTCGACTAATCTCCAAATTACTCAAGCCCAATGTATTTACCACTTACGCAGTCCCTTAGGATTTTAAAATGATAATTTGTTAATTAAGTAGTATGTAGTATACTAATGGAAAAGCAATTTATGAGGCGATTATTTTATGTTGAAAGCATGATTCAAAGGGAAAGACTAAATAAAGAGAGAAGAATGGTGCATGGGAATGGCCAAATATGAAGGAATCAAGGTATATAATTTGGGGATTCGGTAAAGTCAATATCGATTTTATGTATTATGGCCAATAGGATCAACAATTTCAAAGGGCACAACACTACACTTTTTTCATTGGAAAACAAAATAAAAAAAAACAAAAAATAGAGCTTCAAATCTTAAGTTACAAATATTATTTTTGTCTTATGACTTATGAGAGCTGAGATTAAATTTTTTGTTTTAAAATATTAAAAAATTTAAAAAATTGGTTATTTGGTAATTTAAAATTTTAGACATTAAATATGAAAATTTGGGACATCGATATAAAAATATAGCTATTAAATATGAATTTTATCTTTTACTATACAAATAAAATATTTGATATTGATCGGGTCCATTTGAATATTTGGGCATTAATCTCAAAGTTTAAACATTAAACATATAAATTGGAGAAAATCTTTTATGCAATAGTGGTACCACGTCATCCATGCAACAAGCCAATCATCCACTGCCACGCGTGCTAAAAAATTAAAAACAACTAAAAAATAGGTGAAGAAACTCTACATGTCATTTTTTAATTCGCTTGTGGTACCACGTCACTCATACCACTGTTGCACCAAAGAATCTCTCAATTGGGCATTAAACATGCAAAATTTACAAACCTTGAAATTATTAGCATTAACCTGAAGTTTTGATCATTAAACATAAAAATAAGATATTGAA
Source organism: Zanthoxylum bungeanum (assembly GCA_019454045.1). NCBI lineage: Eukaryota > Viridiplantae > Streptophyta > Magnoliopsida > Sapindales > Rutaceae > Zanthoxylum > Zanthoxylum bungeanum. Next base: position 36,047 of record SKCR01043282.1, on the reverse strand, counting down.
CATGAAAATGAACATTAAACATGGAAAATTGACATCAAACATTAAAATAACGAATTTATTGTCCTGTATTGCATTAACATTAAAATTTTGATATTAAATATGAAATTTGGGGCTATAAACATGCAAAATCGACCAACGTGAAAGTTTATTAGCATTAATATGAAATTCATGACATTAAACATGAAAATATGGCATTGAACAGGACAAAATTTCACAGGTGACATAAGATTTTGACATTTCACACGTTGTGTACTCTTGCTCATCTAAAATTTCATAGCATTAACATGCAAATTTGGACATGTTTAGTATGGCACTAAATATGAAACGGTGCATTAATTTGAAAATTTAAGCATTAAATGTGAAAATAGAGTATAAATATGAAATTTATGGCATTAAATATAAAAATTATAAAATCAGTACCTTATGAACATTAACTTGAAATTGTTGGCACTAAGCATGGAATTAAGGTATCAAACACGAAAATTATAAATTTATGGCACATGAAAATTTGAATATTAAACATGAAAATATGGCATTAAACATAGACAATTGGAAACATAAAATTTTATTAACATTGTTGATGGTGTTTTCAGGCACTACGGCATTTAAGACAGCACGACAAGGACAAAAGGGTAAATTCTCTTCTGGCTAAAATCATGTAGCCGATCCGACCAGTTCATGTGAAGACCGACCACTTTGGTTCAGATGACCGAGCACTATAGAGGTCGGCAGGAGCACTCTCAGTATAAAAGATTGTCATGGCCGACCTCATTAAAACCGACCAGACACCGACCGGTGTTCAAAACAACAGCACCGCATTCTTATGGATAAGATAAGGGAGATATCCTACTCTCGCAAGAAGAAGGAGTCATAATCCAAAAGGGAATACTGAAGAAGAAGGCAGTACCGGATCAGGAAACCCTACAAGAAGAGAAGATTGGGTTCAAATAGGATTTCTTATACTAATAGGAATCTGATCTCTGTATTATTATAAATAGAAGGGTAGAGCATGTGTAAAAGATCATCTGAAAATCATCACAAGAGTGAGAGATTAGAATCATAAAAGTTCCGATTTGTAAGAGCAAAGGAGAGGCCTGAGAGGTGTATCTGAGTAATAAAAGGAGTACCACTCTGTTCTTGTCCGTGGACGTAGGTCGGATCCCAAAGTCCACCGAACCACGTTAAATCACCTTGTCTGATTGGCGTATTTCTTTGTTTTCCGCTAAATTTGCTTTTGGTTTCCCGCATAACCAAACAAATTCACAGTTGAAGGAGGGTTCCCTCGGAGGTGATATTCCCGTATTACCCTGAGACCAAAATCCACCGTCAACAGTTGGCGCCGTCTGTGGGGAACTTCAACAAAAAGCAGTTCACGTGATAAGACAAATGGCGGAAGACGGAAATCCCCAATCAGGAGGTCCGGCAATGGACTGGATGAAAAAGATGGAGGATAGCATGAGGTCTATGATGGATCGACTAGAAATGATGGAAGGAGCAAACAACGAGGAACCTGAAACCGGGGCCGGCCAGAAGAGGAAAGAGAGGGAAAAAGGAAAAAGAGTAGTAGATATAAGCGAAGACGAGGGACCCAGAAAGAGAGGCCCTTATGGGATGAGATCTGAAGTGGTAGGAAGAGAGCCACGATCCGAAGACACATGGGAAGAGGAGGAACAATCACCCAACCCCTCCTCCGACAGTTTTTTCAACTCCGAGAGGAGAAATAGAGAATACAACGAAGACGTACAGGAGACCTCCGAGCCCAAGGAACGTCACGCCCGGAACGACAGGAGAACAGAAGGACACAGAAGGCGACACGGGGGCACAGCCCGTGAAATAAAATCTTGGTTGAAAAAAGAGATGACCAGATGGGAAGAAAGCCTCAAGATCGGCGCGGGAGACACCCGAGGCGAGGAAGAGGGGTCTCCCTGTAGGCATTGCATTTTCGCATGTGAAACCCGATGAGGAGTCTTATTTGGAGACAACTACCTTTTGAGTCACGGATGCCGCGGAACGGATATCGGAAGGGGGAATTCAGAATAAACAAGCTCACTGTCTTCGTTGGTGCTGCGTTCGTTACTTCGTTCGAACGGGAAACAGATTGCGGGCGTTCGTGTAGCGTTCGAGGGAGCGTTCGAACGGTGTCGGTAATTCTGGTTTTGGCTAGCCTCACACCCAGCCCATTTAGCTCCCCAAAGCCCATAAAACACATCCCAAATTAAATAATTAAATATTAAATTAAATATTAAACATTAAATAAAATATTTAATTCATTTACCAATTAAAATAAACAATTACCAACTTAAACTAAAATCATGCCTAAATTAAACAAATCACATACTAAATCAAAAGATAATCATACTAAATTAAAATCAATCATAACCAATTAAAGCCAATCATATATTTGACTTCCTAATCTAATAAGATACTTACCAATACAAAATATTTGTATTCCTAAACCAACACAAATTAAATATTACAACTTCCTAAAGTAAAATATTTTGTCCCCCCCTCAATCCTTTGATTTCCTTGTTTAAAACTAAATCATATCCTAATTTAATGCACAAATCTCTTCCCTTGTAAACCCTACCTCTTCTCTATATAAACAACCCCTAACCTAAGCCTTGGGGGACTTGACACATAGAATTCATACCCAAACTCTCTCAAAATCTCTCTAGACTCTCTCTACACACCCAAGACCAAACAAGCAAAAAAAGAGAAAACACTTCACACATACACAAGCAAGAAAACAAGATCACCACCGAAAACCAACCCCTCTCAACCTCCACACACCACCGAAAACCACACAAACACAGCAGCCCAAATCCTTAAAAAACAGTAACTTAGAAAACTACATAGATAACCTTAAAAAATAATCACTTTTAATTGAACTAAGAGCCCACACAACTTAGAATAAGTTCTTTGAAAACATTGAAACAGGTAGCCCGTGCAGCGAGCAGCAAAACAGGAGCCGAACAGGAGCAGAACGGAGTTCGAACAATAAGCAAAGCATCGAAGCAGTGAGCTAAGACGTTGAACCAGGGACCAGAAAAGTTGCGGAGCTTTATCCCCCTTTCGATCTTCGTGGAACGTGAGTCCGAGAGACGACTTAAAAGGTTAGACCTGAGGGTATCTTTCACACTTGTCTTCCTTTTCCGCATTATTTATTAAGTATTCCTTGTATGATTGTAATATTGAAATGTATGTTGTGATTTTTGAATATGTAAAAATGCATGAATTATGATATGTAATATGTTGTGGGCATTAGATGAATGAGAGATGTGTCAACTCTCGCGGTATATCGGATGGAAACCCGGACATAAATTTCATAGCCGATTCCGAATGGACGGTAATATGATCTGTACTCGGGCCACAACTCCACGTACCGCTTGAGTAAACGGCACCATCTCTCTTTCGTTGTGTTGCTTTTTTTTTTGTTTATTTAGTTTTCTCTTGAATTCAATATGTTGTTTATTTTTGCATGATTCAACCAAGCGCATGGGCTTAGTGAGTTAGTCCAAAGGTCCTCCATTTGTGAGACAAAGAGCCGAAAAGGCCGCCTTCGTGACACTACTTCGCCGCGCTGGTTGATGTATGTTCGGTTGGACGCAAGATACGTTCAATCGAGCATACTTAGTTTGATATTATTATCTTTATTTTCGTATGTATAAGTCGATCGAGCGCATGGGCTTAGTAAGTGTGTTGTGAGATCCCCTATGGGGAGGGGCTAAAAGCCCTTTACCACGATGCTTTGCCGCGCCGGTTGACGTGTGTTCGGATTGGATGTAAGATGCGTTCAATCGGGCATACTTGATTGATATGATTGGTTCTATTCTTGCATGTGTGATATGACGCGCATGGGCTTAGCATGTTGGTCTAAAGGTCCTCTCTTTGAGAGATCAAGAGCCCTAAAAGGTCACCTTTACGGCAGTGCTTCGCCGCGCCCTTTTATTTTCTGTTTATGTATTGCATCAGGTCCGTGTCCGTTCGAACGCGTTCACGAACGCAACTCGAACGCGCATGTGTTTTTGCCTTATTATGTGTCAGGTCTCGTATCCGTTCGAACGCGTTTACGAACGCCATACGAACGTGAGCTCTCTGTCTCATTTCCGTTCGAACGCGTTTACGAACGCTACTCGAACGTGAGTATTCTGTTTCATTTCCGTTCGAACGCGTTTACGAACGCTACACGAACGCACACACACTGAACTGAGTCTGTCTTATTATATTCATGCATAATTGCCTATTAGTTGATCTTTCTTATGCAAATGTGTCACAATTCTTATGCTTATGTCATGATAACATTTGAGCATTATTCTTGCGGTATATCGGATGGAAACCCAGACGTAAATCCGTAGCCGATTCCGAATGGACGGTAGTGCGGTCTGTACTTGGGCCACAATTCCACGTACCACTTGAAAAGTGCCCATATGTGTGCTTATATGGTTAATATGTGTGCTTGTGTCTTTTTCCTGAATGTGATATGCAAGTAAAGTTGTATGTTAGTTGCTATCTTGATATATGTTAAGCATGCAAATTTAAATGTAAGATATATGTGAAACACATGTACATTTAGGCGCATATTTCATTTTATAAATGTGAATTTAGAAGCATGATACTCTTAGGAATAAGTGTTACTTCGGCTTGTTTAAATTATTACATGAATCCTTTCATTACAAGTGACATAAGTAAGGGACCATTCCGAACCCAACGGTTTGAGGTTTTCCCTTGCGAGGGGTGAGTGCGGCCTTAAATCTTTGTCCCGGTTCACACCGGGTGGCGACTCCATGTTATGTAATCCTTCCCAACTAGGCCGCGAGCCTAGGAACGGCGTCGCTCAGTTTCTGTGTCCTACACTCCCCTTACAGAAGAAATAAAAACAGCATAGTTCCCGAAGAGATTTAACATGCCGACCGTGGCACCATATAAAGGCCACGCCGACCCAAAATCCCACATTGAGAATTTTGTCCTCCTGATGGAAGTACAGGGGGTAACGGGCGACGCCGTATGCAAAGTATTTCCCTTAACTTTAGGTGGACCTGCCATCCTATGGTATAGAAGCCTGGCCCCGGGGAGCATCCAGAGCTTCTCCCAGCTTAAGAAATCATTTATCCGACACTTCAAAGGAGCCTGCACCCCTAAAAAGACAATAGGAGAACTAAGGCTCATAAAACAGGGAGATGACGAAACACTAAAAAACTTTATTGAAAGGTACCACAACACCGTGCTCGAGGTCGGAGGATACGAATCCCAAGAGGCCCTGGAAAGTCTGAAAGGGGCCCTAAGGGTCGGGAAACTCTGGACCCACCTGAGAATCCATGAGACACCAGACTACGCTACCGCACTAGAAATAGCTAGGAAGTACGTCCTGCTCGAAAGCGAAGAAAAAGTATCCCGGAGGGGGACAACCACCAGAGAAAGGGTGATAAAGAGGGAAGACCACCGGCGACCAGAGAGAGAATTCCGGAAATTCAATCCAAGACCCAAAGAATTCAAGCCAATGGCACAGAAGGATCAAGGAAAGAGGCCCACAACTCAGGTAAACCACGTGGTTCGAGAGGAGGCATATATCCCTTTGAGCAAGCCGCCAGGAGAAATCATCATGGAGATACGGGAGAAAGGCCTCTTAATAGAACCCGACCTCAGGAGGTTTCCCCCAGACAGGAAAAACAAAAGGTCCTACTGCCTACACCACAATCTAAAAGGGCACACAACCGATGAGTGCAAGGATCTGCGGGAACAAATGGAGGACCTGGCCCGGAACGGGTACCTGAACAATTACATCGACCACGAAATCATGGGCGCCAGACAAAGGGCAAGGAATCGAGGGGTAAACGTCATCGCAGGAGGGGCAACACTGGCCGGGGACTCTAACCGATCAAGAAAGAATTACAGCCGAGCACAGGGAACAGAGGTGCTGAAAACAGAAAAAATCCCAAACCCCCAAGGAAATCGGTCAACACCCATTATGTTCACTGATGAAGACGCTCAGGGGGTAAGTTTCCCCCACGATGACGCACTGATAATCAAAGCAACGATCAGTGGCACAGAAGTGGACCGAATCCTGGTGGATCCTGGGAGCGCGGTAGACATAATTTCCAAAGAGACTTTGGAGGACCTCGGGGTAGAATGCACAGCCCTAACCAAGACAGCACCCCCCTGTACGGATTCGGGGGTTCAACGGTCATCCCCCTGGGAAAAATTCAATTAGGAGTAACGATCGGGGCTGCCCCAAACCCGAACAATCATGATAAACTTCACCGCAGTAGACTGCATGAGCAGTTATCAAGTCATTGTCGGCCGCCCCTTCATGATGAAAACCAAGGCCGCAATGTCCTGTCATTACTTGAAATTGAAATTCCCCACACGGGAAGGGATCGGAATCGTATGCGGAAGCCAGAAAAAAGCCCGCAGCTGTTTTGCCACTTTCTCGCGAGAAAACCTCTGCGTAGAAAGAGGCACCAAGAAGAGACAGAGAGACGATGATGACGAGAATACAAGGAAAGACCCTGCTCCTCGGCCCGACAAAGCTGCCCGGCTCGGATCAGCCGAAGAATTGGAAGAAGTAAAACTGTTCGGTCCAGAGAAGAACAAAAATAGGAGGAAGTCTAGACAAAGCCCTAGAAAAGACTTGTTGGAATGTCTGCAAGAGTACCCCGACGTTTTTGCATGGGGACACGATGACATGCCGGAATCAACCCAAATTCATAAGCCATCGCTTAACAGTAAACCCATTACATAAGCCAGTAAAACAGAAGAGGAGAATATTCAACAGGAGCAGTGCGGAGCAATAGCAACCGAGGTGGAAAAGTTGCTGAAAGCCGGTTTCATCCGGAAGTAAAATACCCAGAATGGGTGTCCAACGTGGTACTGGTAAAAAAGTCTAACGGAAAGTGGAGAATGTGCGTAGATTTCACCGACCTCAACAAAGCATGTCCAAAAGACAGCTTTCCCCTCCCAAATATAGACCAACTGGTAGATACAACAGCCTGCCAAGGGCTACTAAGCTTCATGGACGCCTTCTCAGGATACAATCAAGTCAGGATGCACCCTGCGGATGAGGAGAAGACCACCTTTATTACTGACCAAGGGCTATACTGCTATAAAGTAATGCCTTTCGGATTGAAAAATGCAGGGGCGACTTTCCAGAGACTGGTGAACAAAGTCTTCAAACCGCTCATCGGCACGACCATGCTGGTATATGTCGACGACATGATAATAATGTCCGAGGAACCAAGAGACCATGTAACCGACCTGAAGAAAACTTTCGAACTCCTGAAGAAACACGGTTTAAAGCTCAATCCAGAGAAGTGTGCATTCGGGGTAGCCTCGGGAAAGTTCATGGGCTACATGGTAAGTTCACGAGGCATTGAAGCAAACCCGCAAAAGATACAGGCCGTGCTAGACCTGAAGTCTCCCCGAACAGTTAAGGAAGTGCAAAGCCTTACAGGAAGAATCGCCGCACTCAACCGGTTCATCTCACGAGCAACCGACAAGTGCCATCATTTCTTCAAAGTCATCAAGAAAGCGCAAAAAGGGGTCGACTGGACACCCGAGTGCGAAGAAGCCTTCCAGCACCTAAAACAATACCTGGCACAGCCCCCTCTCCTAGCCAAACCCCTCCCAGGGGAGACACTGTATTTATACCTGGCCGTCTCGAAGCACGCAGTAAGCTCGGCACTGGTACAAGAGACCGACCACATCCAGAAACCAGTTTACTACGTCAGTAAAGCCCTGCTGGACGCAGAAACTCGATACCCCATACACGAACTCGTCGCCCTATCCCTGGTCACCACAGCTCGGAAGTTACGACCCTACTTTCAAGCCCATCCGATCAAAGTATACACGGATTTTCCCCTGAGACAAATCTTGCAGAAACCGGAGCCCTCAGGGAGACTGATGAAGTGGTCAGTAGAAATAAGCGAGCACGACATCTCCTACCTCCCAAGAACAACAATAAAAGGGCAAGCCTTAGCAGACTTCATAGCAGAACTCACAGAACCGCAGGTCTTAGCCGTAGAAGAAGACAGGTGGGAAATGTCTGTAGACGGGTCCGCAAGCTCGCACGGATACGGAGCAGGGGTAGCACTAAAAAGTGAGAAGGGAAAAGAAATACTGCTCGCCCTCAAATTCACCTTCAAAACTACAAACAATGAAGCAGAGTACGAGGCGATACTGGCCGGACTAAGGCTGTGTACGGTAGTAGGAGTCCACAATGTAGTGATCAGGAGTGACTCTCAGCTAGCAATACAGCAGCTGAAAGGAGATTTTCAAGCCAGAGAACCAGCCATGGTAGCTTACTTAGCCGAAGTAAAGAAGTGGGTGGAGAAAGTGGGAAACGTACTCTTCGAACAGGTCGGACGAGAAGACAACTGCGAAGCAGATTCCCTGGCCAGGCTTGCCTCTTCAATGAAGACAGAAAACCCCAGGGTAATCCCTCTTATATACCTCCAAGAAAGAAGCATAGGGGAGACAGAGGTGGATGTACTAGAAGAAGAAAACAAAGATTCATGGATGCAACCGATCAGGAGGTACCTGGAAACAGGAGAAACCCCAAAAGATAAAAAGGAGGCCAGGAAGCTAAAGTTCAAGAGCACCAAGTTTTCCCTAATTGGGGGAGTACTCTACCGGAGAGGATACACCGTACCCCTCCTAAGATGCTTAGCACCAGAAGAAGCAGACTACGTGCTCAGGGAGATTCACGCAGGCATCTGCGGAAGCCACGCCGGGGGAAGATCAATCGCCTTCAAAGCCTTGAGACAAGGATTTTACTGGCCAACCATGCACGAGGATGGCGTGAAGATAGCACGGAAATGCGAGGGATGCCAAAAGAATGCCAACCTCCACCATCAGCCAGCAGAACAGCTGACCACCATATCCAGTCCCTGGCCCTTCGCACAGTGGGGGCTAGACATTATAGGGCCGATGCCGAAAGGACGAGGTCAGGCGAAATATGCAATCGTGGCCATAGACTACTTTACCAAATGGGTAGAAGCAGAACCATTGTCCACCATCTCGGAAAAGAAAGTCACGGAGTTCCTGAAGAAAAATATAATTTTCCGGTTCGGAATCCCCCAGGCAATCATCACCGACAACGGAAAGCAATTTGACAGCAGGGGATTCAGAAAACTTTGTGAAGACCTCCAGATAACCTTAAAATTCGCCTCGCCGGCCCATCCCAAGTCGAACGGGCAGGTTGAAGCCACCAATAAAACCATCAAGTCAAACCTGAAAGCTCGGCTCGGATCAAGCAAAAGCCTATGGGTCGAGGAGCTACCAGAGGTACTGTGGGCACACCGAACGACCTTCAAGGACTCAACAGGAGAGACACCCTTCTCCCTATCATACGGATGTGAGGCCGTCATCCCGGCAGAGATCGGAATATCAACCCACCGGGTCCGTCACTTTGAAAACGAACGAAACGAAGAACTTATCAAAAATCACCTCGACCTGATCGAAGAAAGAAGAGAGCAGTCAGCAGTAAAAGCAGCCATCTACCAACAGAGAATGGCCCGATTCTACAATAAGAGAGTTCAGACCCGCTCCTTCCGGCCAGGTGATCTAGTGCTAAGAAAAGTGACTCTGAACACCCGACGACCTGAAGAGGGTTCGTTAGGTGCCAAGTGGGAGGGACCTTACAAGATCACTGAGATAGTAAGACCAGGGGCCTACATCCTGGAGCATCCGGACGGCAAGAGATTGAAGAAACCATGGAACGTCGAGATGTTAAGAAAGTACTTCCCATGAAGATCAACTTTCATTCCTTCTATTTTTCTTTTTTGCAGAAGCCGGACAAAACACCGAACCAGAACAACTGTTGTAAAAAGGGAGGTCCACCCCCAAAACATGAATAAAAATTCCTTTTTTGACGAAATCCCTTAAATTCGAAAAATGACAGGATCGGGGCTGGATTTCATTCCACTTAGGCCGCTTGTTTACTCAGCTCGGGGTCGGGCGATGTCCCACCGAGTCTGTCTTTGGACTGGGGACGTAACATTCCCCCAGGGCCAAGAGATTCAAACAGCTCGGGGTCGGGCGATGTCCCACCGAGTCTGTCTTTGGACTGGGGACGTAACATTCCCCCAGGGCCAAGAGATTCAAACAGCTCGGGGTCGGGCGATGTCCCACCGTCTGTCTTTGGACTGGGGACGTAACATTCCCCCAGGGCCAAGAGATTCAAACAGCTCGGGGTCGGGCGATGTCCCACCGAGTCTGTCTTTGGACTGGGGACGTAACATTCCCCCAGGGCCAAGAGATTCAAACAGCTCGGGGTCGGGCGATGTCCCACCGAGTCTGTCTTTGGACTGGGGACGTAACATTCCCCCAGGGCCAAGAGATTCAAACAGCTCGGGGTCGGGCGATGTCCCACCGAGTCTGTCTTTGGACTGGGGACGTAACATTCCCCCAGGGCCAAGAGATTCAAACAGCTCGGGGTCGGGCGATGTCCCACCGAGTCTGTCTTTGGACTGGGGAGGTAACATTCCCCCAGAACCCAAATTTCTCGCTCAGCTCGGGGTCGGGCGATGTCCCACCGAGTCTCTCTTTGGACTGGGGACGTAACATTCCCCCAGGGCCAAGTGATTCAAACAGCCCGGGGTCGGGTTACGTCCCACCGAGTCAGCCGCTTCGGTCTGGGGAGGTAACATTCCCCCAGAACCCAAGTATCTCGCTCAGCTCGGGGTCGGGTTACGTCCCACCGAGTCAGCCGCTTCGGTCTGGGGAGGTAACATTCCCCCAGAACCCAAATATCTCGCTCAGCTCGGGGTCAAGATACGCCCCACCAAGTCAGCTCTCCGGACCGGGGACATAACATTCCCTCGGGTCCAAATGCCTCACTCTTCACAGGGTCAATCCAGACCCCTCTAACTCGTGCTGACCCCTGATGGGCCTTAAAATTGCAATTATGGCAAGAAGCATAAAAGGAGAAGAAAAAGAAGAAAGAAATAAACAGACATAAATGCATAAATGTATATAAATACAAGTTGTAATATTATTACAAGAAAAAGTTAAAGTGTACATAGGGCCCCGGTAGGGTTACCCTTTCTCATTCATCCCGCGCAGGGGCAGGAACTTCTTCCTCAGTTGGCTCAAATGGCGGAAGGAGCGGCTCGGCATCAGGAGGAGGAGCTGCGACTTCGGCATCAGGAGGAGGAGCTGCGACTTCGGCATCAGGAGGAGGGATCTCAAGGCAGTCCTCGTCCATGGCAGGAACCTCCGATCCTTCTTCAGGAGGAACCTCAGGAGCCGGAATGACCGAGATGGGGGCGGGATCCATCACCTCCTCAGGTGGAGGAGGGATCCACCTTTGAAATTCTTCCTCGGAAATGTCCCCCTTACAGTAACTGATGGCCGCGTAGATAGGGTCCATATTCAGGCTCGGCAGCACCATCGGTATCATCTCGGCACAGTCACCAACTCCCTCAAGACGGATGGCCTCCTTCTCGGCCTCGAGATCAGCTTCTCTCTTTTCCAGCTCGCTCTCTCTCTCTCCTCGAGATCAATCTCGCTCTCCTCAAGCTCGGTTTTCTTCCTTTCAAGACTATCTCGGGCCCGTGCAACCTCCTCGTCTTTGTTCTTCAACTTGGCCTCAGCACTTGCTACCTTCCCCTTCAGAACGCCAATCTCAGATTGGGCAACCTTCAGGTCCTCCCTGGCATTATCAGCAAGTTTCCTTTCCAGCACAGCAGCTACTTTGAGAGCCTTGTTCGTTTTGAAATTCTCAACAGCGGCCGCCTCGAGATTCTTGATCGCCTCCTCCCGGTCAGCCAGCTTTGCCTCCACTTCGGAAAGGCGACTTTGAAGCCTCTGGGCCTGACCGCCCTCGGACAGCAGAGTCAGAAGAAGACCCTTGTTCTTGGCCATAAGGTAGTTGGCCTGCACACAAAAAGGGAGGAAGGAGTCAAATACAAAGAAAAGAGAGAACCAAGATCCAAAAAACCGAGAAGGGGAGTAAAAATACCTTCGCCATCTGAGAACTCATCTCAGCCACAACACCCTCGGGAGATACATCCTCGTACCTCGAGACCTCCCCCGGGGGAATCACCTCGGCCAATTCATTAAAAGCCGGCACTAAGTGAGAGGTAGCCTCCCGAATGCTTTCTCCCAAGTCATCCACCCCGAGGACCACAGGGCCCTTCCGTTTCCTGGAGGAACTTTCAGAGGACTTCTTCCCCCTACGAATGTCCTTCCTCTTGACTGGAGCAGCTCCCTCGTCTTCTCCCTCCTGGGCCAACTCGGTCTCCTCGGTCCCGAACTGACGCCTCCTCTTCCTAAGAGGTTTCGGCGGACTGGCAAGGTGAGCAGATCCTGATGATTGCACGCCAGAAGGTGAGGACAGCCCCCGAACACTTGTTTGGACTTGTCCAGGAGATATATTCTCAGCGAGATCGGTCCGTGCCTGGGAAGTTTCAGCACGACCGGCCTTCTTCACGGTACCGGCCAACTTTTCAAGGAACTTTGGCCTCTTCGACATGCCTACAAAAAAAGAAGGAAATCAGGGACCGAGCATATAGCAAAGATATCAAACATGATGAAACAAACAGGAAAGATCATTAAAACAGCCATCGGATACCTACCTAACCGGCCAGATACTTCCGGAGGGACGGTCTGAATGAGGCCTGACTCAACAAAGGCCGCATCATTAACCAAATTCCTCCAGGGGGCAGCATACCCCTGAGCCCAATGTACCCGCCTCCGAACCTGACGAGAAACCTTGGGAGCATCTCGCCAACAAGCTGGGAGGAACCAAAGAAGTTAGAAAACCTAATAGAAACTGGAGAACGAGGACAAAGAAAGAATGAAGGGGCGTTAGACTCCTAACCTCCAGCCCTGAAGACGTCTGGAACCGAGACATCCTCCTCAAACGATCTCAAAACCCGACCCCAATCCCCAGTTGCCCAGAACCAAAAGTCCTTGAAGTTCTTGTTGGAGTCAGGGAGCTTCTGGACAAGGTTGGACGAGCTATCGTAAGCAGAGAGGTAATACCAACCGTAGTGAGTCTTTGGGTTAGACTTCAAACGGTACAATCTCTTCACCTCTTCCAAGCAAGGTACACCTAAACCTGCCCGGTGACAGACCACATATATGCCGGCTAGGATCCTCCAGCTATTCAAGCTCAATTGGCAAGGGGCGAGCTCCATCTCGGCCAGCATCCAAGTGAAATAGCGTTGCATCGGCAGCCGCAGCCCACATTCAAAAAAGATAGGAAGAAGCGCCACCGAGCCCTCGTCAGGCTGACTAGCACGATCCATTGGACCGGGAACTTCTAGAGCAATATCTATCGGGATGCTGTATCGTTGCCGCAATAACGCCAGATCATCCTCGGTTATCTTAGAAGGACGGTTCATATCCAGAGCCGACGACCCAAGTTCTCCAGGCTCTGGGTCCTTCCGAGGAACCCTCTGATGATAGGAGTCATTTTCGACCTCAGAAGTGGTGGGGGTAGTGTCGAGATCTTCTACACTGGGCGCCCCTGAGCCCGAGGAGAGCTCTTCAGCAGGGGGAGTTGAAGTCTTGACATGCATTTCGGAGGGAGAACTATTGTCAGACATCCCTGACACCCAGAAAAACAGAGAAGGGAGGAGAATCAGTCTATGAGGAGCTACCTACGGTGTCCATGCTAAACTAAAAAGGGAATCTCTAAAAAGTGCCCTAAAGCAAGACCCAGCAAAAACCACAAGTCTCTCCCTAAGCAAAACAAACAAACAGAAACACTGCATAAAGAAAAAGAGGAGAGGTCGCCCAGAAAACTTACTTGTTCTTCTCAAAAGAAGGAGGTTATACAGTGAGGTGGTGTTCGTTCCTTAGGTGCTCGGTGTAGGCATTGCATTTTTGCATGTGAAACCCGATGATGAGTCTCAGTTGGAGGCAACTATCTTTTAAGTCGCGGAAGTCGCGGGAAACGGACGTCGGAAGGGAAGCATCAATAATTGACGTTTTGTTGGATTTAGTTCACTTGTTTAGCTTCGGGTTCGCTGTTGAATCTCCTTTTTAAAACTTAACCTTAGCCCAAGCCCATTAAATCACCTCCAAAAATAATTAAAACATTTAAAATACATGTCACAAATTAAATTTAAATTAAATCTAAATAAATTAAAACCGATTAAATTAAACACAAATTAAATTGAATTAAATAACCAAATTAATTAAATTAAATGTTAAATCTAAAAATCACAAACCAATTAAATTAAATTCACAAATTAAATCCAGTTAAATAAATTCCAAATCAAATTAAATATAACAAATTAAATTAAAATCAAATACCAAAATTAAATAATTCACTCACCTAAATTAAATATTATCCACCTAAAATACACATATTTCTTGCCTAAAATAATCAAATTAAAATACACCTAATATAATTGATTTTATTCCTTAATTAAACCCTAACCCTAATACACCCCCACACTATATAAACAAATCAAAAATTAAACCTGGACTCTCCTGCCTCCTCTCTAGATACTCTCATTCACGGCCAAAATAACTAAGAACAATAAATCCTAAAAACGGCAGCCACTGCTCATTGACAAAATAACTCTTCAACAGCCACAAAACGGCCCCTTAGACAAAAAAGACAAACTGCCAAACCGTGAAGCAAGCTGCCCACAAAACACACAACTCGCACTCAAAAAACCCTCACGCCATTGCACAAGCCCTACACCCCACACGATCACACGATGAATGAGTAACAGCCTCTCACCGACTGACCAAATAACCAAACCTTCACTGACCGACACACTCTTCATTCACAAACAAAACCACACTCTACACGTAACAAGATTTGCCCCTCACCAGCCTTCGCACCGTACGCCACCTGCCCCGCTGCACTTAACACCCTCAAGCATGTAGTAGCGACACACAGACCTGCTCATTCATCATCCACTCACATCCCACACGCATAGCCTCTGCCTAACTTTCCACGCCCTGCTCCACTAACGTACATAAATAGCCCCACGCAACGAGAAGCCTGCCTCACGCCAATAGCCAACAGACGCCACATGCCCTTCGCTCACCTACTTCAACCGTCCAGTTCACACGCACAAGCCCCTCACAAATCCCTTCAAACTACCGTGAAAAGTCCCCAAAAACTGCCCAGCACAGTAACAAAAACTGCCCAGAAACTGTCCTAAAACCACATCAAAATCTGTCCAGAAAACTGCCTCAATAACTACCCAAAATAGTCCAGAACATACCCCCGAAACAGCAGCCCTAGACCCTTTAGAAACCGCCAAAACAGTCCCCGAAAACACCCAAAACAGTAGCCTAAAACACCAAAACGAGACCTGAAACAGTAAGCATAAACCGCGAGGAAACAGTAGCGAAACGGAGTGAAAATAGCAACCCGAACAGTGAAACAGCGGGGAAAAACATTGGATTAGTGAACCAGAAAAGTTGCGGAGCAATAACCCTTCCGACGGCCGTGTAACGTGCTTTCTTGAGATGACAAAAGAGGTTAGACCTGAGGGCACCCTTTTTATCTATTATCTTTCATTTCTTTTATTTATTTTAATATATTATTGCATGAGAGTCGTTTGAGGCATGATGTGATTGTTGGATGAGCGGGACATGTGTTCCCTTTTGGGGTATATCGGATGGAAACCCGGACGTAAATTCCGTAGCCGATTCCGAATGGACGGTAGTGCGGTTTGCACTCGGGATACAATGCCACGTACCACTTAAGATACACGTATCTCATCTCATCCAAATTTGTATTTGAGCATGATATAGTCTTTAGGTTATTTGTTTATTATTTAAAGCATGGTTTAATTTAGTTTGTTATTTATTTGTTAAAGCATATTTAGGTTGTTCCTTATGCATGTTATTAGTTTATGATGTGTTTGGATAATGATTTATACATGTTGATTTAATGATTCAATATGCTCGTTGTGTTACATTGTGTGGAGTTATTTGGATGAAAGCATGTTAGATCTAAGTACCCTTGAGCATGAATGTTGAATAGATTCGGTTAGTTTATTGCACAAATCATATCATCACAAGTGACATAAGTAAGGGACCATTCCGAACCCAACGGTTTGAGGTCTTCCCTTGCGAGGGGTGAGTGCGGCCTTAAATCTTTGTCCCGGCTCACACCGGGTGGCGACTCCATGTTATTTCGTACTTCCCAACTAGGCCGCGAGCCTAGAACAGCGTCGCCCAGGTCATGTTGTCTACACTCGGCAACGAAGAAGGATGAAGACCGCGGCTTGAGCTTCGAGAACACGGAGTTAAGTGGATCACAAAGAAAAGAAGCAGACGATTGCCGAAAAAATGGGAACAGTGAAACCCTCGTTTTTCTTATAGTCATGACTGGGAGGCACATCACCGTCGGTTTTAGCGGGAACCCAGCGGATGTTTTACAAATGTCGAAAGTTAGAAGAAACCCTAAAAGCTGATTTGATGGGCATTTAAAGAAGACATGATAGTTGTGCGTCTCGAGGAAAGATGAACGAAACGGCAAGAAGATTCTTTTTTGCATTCTGGGACGACTACCAGCAAGAACAATCAGCACACCCTCTTCATATAGTTCCCGGCACCAACTCACATACTCGTTGGAACCGAAAACTAGGGGACAGATGTTGATGGTGTTTTCAGGCACTACGGCATTTAAGACAGCACGACAAGGACAAAAGGGTAAATTCTCTGTCTGGCTAAAATCATGTAGCTGATCCGACCAGTTCATGTGAAGACCGACCACTTTGGTTCAGATGACCGAGCACTATAGAGGTCGGCAGGAGCACTCTCAGTATAAAAGATTGTCATGGCCGACCTCATTAAAACCGACCAGACAACCGACCGTGTTCAAAACAACAGCACCGCATTCTTATGGATAAGATAATGGAGATATCCTACTCTCGCAAGAAGAAGGAGTCAGAATCCAAAAGGGAATACTGAAGAAGAAGGCAGTACCGGATCAGGAAACCCTACAAGAAGAGAAGATTGGGTTCAAATAGGATTTCTTATACTAATAGGAATCTGATCTCTGTATTATTATAAATAGAAGGGTAGAGCATGTGTAAAAGATCATCTGAAAATCATCACAAGAATGAGAGATTAGAATCATAAAAGTTCCGATTTGTAAGAGCAAAGGAGAGGCCTGAGAGGTGTATTTGAGTAATAAAAGGAGTACCACCCTGTTCTTGTCCGTGGACGTAGGTCGGATCCCAAAGTCCACCGAACCACGTTAAATCACCTTGTCTGATTGGCGTATTTCTTTGTTTTCCGCTAAATTTGCTTTTGGTTTCCCGCATAACCAAACAAATTCACAGTTGAAGGAGGGTTCCCTCGGAGGTGATATTCCCGTATTACCCTGAGACCAAAATCCACCGTCAACAAACATTAACATGAAATTTGTGGCATTAAACATGAAAATAAGACATTGAACATGAAAAATATTTTAACATATGGCATAAGTTTTTTGACATTTCACATGTGTATTATTGCTCACCTGAAATTTTATAACATTAACATGCAAATTTAAATATTAAACATGAAATATGGCATCACTCATGAAAATGGTGTATTAACATACAAATTTAAGCATTAAATATGAAAATTTACTTTAGACATTAATTGGAAATTTATCTCGTTATTTTTTCTTTTAACTCGCACATACATTTCTTCCCGTGTATATTCAGATTCACAATTATCAGATTTCTAACTTATTGGTTATCCCCGTCATTTATTAATGCTATATTTTCTTATTTTATCCAACAATGTTTTTTATTAATATTGTTTTTTACTATTACTTATTAAGTTGTAAAAATAAAATAATTTGATTTTTTTTTATTAGACAATATCTTATTGATATTGATACCACCACATTATCCCATACCACCACATATATTTATTATTGAATTTAAAATAATCATAAATATTACATTAACATACGATAATGTATGATTAGATAATATGAATGATGACGTGGTGATGTCAAATTATCACTTCGAAATTGGTTTATACCAGACTAGATTCGGCTTGAAGTCAAGTCACTTCGGAATAGTATGACCTCAGAGTGATGTTATTATAGGGTCAGTGTTTGACTATTATGGTCAAGTCTAATTTCATCCGGAAGTCATCAGACTTCAGGGTTATAGTACTTCAGAATTGAGTATGGGTTTTCTCCGGAGTCGTTGGACTTTAGAGGTAACCTCCAACTCCTCCTATCAACTAGTACAATAGTACCATGACATATGTCTTTTTTCTAGTGGACCTTTGTCTGCTTGCAGCAGTCCTCCTAAGGAAGCATGTTGAAGAATATTCTTCTTTATGTTGATATGTGTCTCGGACTACAGGCCTAATTATGAACACCTACATTCATCCCCTTATGCTTAGGATAAGGACACATGTCGTGACGGTTCGTATGCTGTATTTACAGCCGTTTGCGATTAGATGTCTCATAAATGTGAAAGACGTCTAATGATGGAAAAAATGAAAAGGTTGTGCGTTTTACATATGCTGAGCTGAGTTAGTCACCGAAGCAACTTCTCGTACTATAGGTCTGTCTGCTTATATTGCGAATGTCGGATCTTCTGAAGCAGTTCTTACGTCGCAGGTAGGAGTATCAATCTCTCATACATCAAAGGGCTTCAGGTGGACTTCCAACACTCAAAAAGAGAATGGTAAAGAGGAAGGCCACTCGAACTCCGAAGAAGCAAGCAACTCTGATTAATTGTAAGGGTGTACGAACCCATTCCTACTATTGTCACATAGACATATATCTTATTTACTTTAAATTCCTCTGTTGTATTGCCTTAGATTTTTTCTAACTATGTTTTGTATTTTTACAGGTGTGGGTGGTGGACTTGTTGTTGAAATTTCACCGTCTCCCGAGGCTAAGGAAGGATCTTCAGCTCATGCCAGAGGAAGGATCTAAAATTTTAAATTACCAAATAACCAATTATTTTTACGAATAATTGAGTTTTTGATACCTTTGTTGGCAAATGACATTTTTTGGGTCCCAAGTGACACTAACCTTCTAATTTTAGCCTCAAAGCAAGTTGTTGGTTGTTTCAGATTTGAAAATCAAAACCCAGTGGACCCATTTGTTCTGCTATGGCCCATGTAGACTGAGATGGATTCAATGTTGGCCTAATTATTCTACCTTCATTTATTTTGGCCTGGATTTTATGCAGATTGAAAATATATTTTAATATTTTGAAATTTGTTGGGTTTATAATTTAAATGAGATAATTAATTTACTTACATATAATATTTATGTTTCATTCGTTTGTCTTTCAATTCTCAAATCATATTTTTAATTTATTATATAAGAGTCAATAGTTAGAGTTTGCGCCCCCAAGGGGTGTGGCTTGGTGGTGAAGGGTCCAGAATCTCACCTTGAGGTTCTGGGTTCGAATCCAGGGGGTGCAACTTCTTGTAAGAGCCTGGGGCAGCCGGAGGTTTTACCTGCGCCGCGGCCCATAATGGGTGGTTGGTGGCGGGGTTTCCAACGATTTCAAAAAAAAAAAAAAAATGTTAGAGTTTGCATCATGAAGCAAAATAAATAATAAGAAATTCATGAAATAATAAAAGCTTATAAAAAATTTTCAAAATACAATAACAAATAATAATAGACTTGAAATCCAAAAAATTATCTAGGTTTTATGAGTGGTTACAATTTATGTTTCTTATTTTAATATGTGATAATATTTTTATTTTTATATTTTATAATCTAATAATAAAAATATTGATTAGATATATTAGGTGTCACTTTTATTTTTTATTTTAATAGAAGATTATGATGTATATTCTTATTATAATAGGTAATAAAAAAAATTAATTGTAAATATTATGTGTCATGTGACGTGATGAGAAAGATAACAATTATTTAACACACACACATATATACATATATATATATATATATATATATATATATATATTATTTGTCGGTTTTTTTCTGTAATATTATTAAAAAATTAATCGGATGATATAATATATTTCTTATTATAATACAATTATTATAGGCATCTTTATTATAATAGGTTTTTTATTTAATACAAAATTAATTGTGAATATATTTTAATTTTATAATTTAATAACAACAAATTAATTACATATGTAAATTATATAGATCAAGTGTCACATATGTTTTTTTTATTATAATAGGTTTTCTTTAACTTTATAATTTAATAATAATAAATTAATATATTAATTTATTAATATATTTCTTACTTTATATTATATTATGTTTTTATGTTGTAATATATTTCTTATGTTGATAATTTATTATTTTATTTTTATAATTCAATCAAAAAATAATTATATAGTTATTTTAATTTTATAATTTAATAATACAAAATTAGTTGTAGATATGTTAATTGTAAATGATTTATTAGTGTTTTTTTTTTAATGTGATAGTCTAATATGTTTTCTTGTTATAATAAAATTCTTATAAAATTATAATATGTATTTTTATTATAATACGTATTTTATTTAATAAATTTATTAATTTATTTTTATAACTTTAATATGAAGCTGCCAAGTGACGCAATGAAGAGTTTTAAATATACTTAATTTATAGTTCGGGTTAATTATATATAATTTAATAGTTTAAAAAAAAAAGAAAAAAGATATTCTAATATTTTTTCTTATTATAATATAATTATTATAAAATTATAATATGTATTTGTATTTAGTAAAATTATTAATTTAATTTTATAACTATAATATGAATTGACGAATCGAATTTATATCGAATCATAAACAAATTGAATCAAAGCGTGATGGATTCGTATTCGATTCGTTTATTAAACGGATCGAATACGAATATTCATTCAGTTCATTATATTATTCAATAACATAAATTTTCACAATTTATTTAGATTAATTCTTCATAAATATATAAATATGAAATATGTAATTAATATATTTACTAAAAATATCTCACCAAATATCCACATTATTATTTTTATAAAAGAAAATAATAAAATGAATTACAAACGAATAAATGAATCAATTAGCTTAAATTCGTATTCGATTCATTTAATAAACGAATCAAATCGAATTGACTTTTTTATCAAACGAATCCATTTTTTTAAATTTGTATTCGTTTTAAAGCGAATCGAATCGAACGAATAACTGAATGCTAACCTAAATTGTAACCCATACTCATATGAGAGAAAAGAGTAGTTGGCCGTGTGGTTTTAAATAAACTATTTATAAGAACCCCCGTGAAGAGTATGCTAATAAGTTGACTCCAATACATGAAATTTTAATAATATTTTTGGTATTCTTTTAGTTTTTTATTTCGTTTTTTTTTTTCATGCATCCCACCTATAAATTAAACTCTTTAAGTCTTAACCTTTTACTTATAGAATGAGAGACTAGGTCAATTGGATAATTACATTGTAAAGTCCACAAATGTTTTACTTAAAAAAAAAAAACACTTATAGAAAATAAGAAAATCATCTTAAGGTTGAAAATAAAATTGAATGAAAGATCATTGAGAATATCAATTGTAGGCATGCCATACAATGTTGACTTTGACCAAATGGGAATCTAAGTCCATATTGGACAATAGTAACAAACAAATTACAGTAGCGATAAATATTAGGGATGGTAAAACGAATTAACGAATCGAATTTGTATCGAATCCTAAACGAATCGAATTAAAATGTGATGGATTCGTATTCGATTCGTTTATTAAACGAATCATAATATTAGGATTCGTATATTAGTTTAGTCAATAATATTATTTAATAAAATAATTTACCACAATTGATTTACATTAATTTATTCAAATATATATATATATATGAAATATGTAATTAATATATTTACTAAAAATATCTCACCAAATATCGAAAATATTAAATTTTCTATGATAATTAGTTATAATTTCTCGAATCTTAATTGAAAATTAACAAGAACTATTAAATAAAAATAATTAAACGAATTATAAACGAACCAATGAGCTTAAATTCGTATTCGAATCGTTTAATAAACGAATCGAATCGAATTGACCCATTTATTAAACGAATCCATTTTTTCAAACCCGTATTCACTTTAAAACGAATCGATCGAACGAATAAACGAATCCTGACCCAAATTACCACCCCTAATAAATATACTCCCTAAATACAGAACGGTTGTAAAAAGTAATTTTAAATTAAAACACTAGTAGTGGTGATAGAGGTTGTGAGAAGTTATTTAATTGAATTATCATTTTAATTTAAAACAACTGTTTCATTATAGTTATAAACTAAGTACTAGCATGTTCTGTGTTTTTTTTTTTTGTTAACTTTATTAAAAAGGAAGCAAAAATGGCCATATGTGAATGTCAATTAGGAAACTTCCCTAGTGTAACCTAACATGAAGAAAAACAAAACATCCATTTATTTATTTTTAAATCGTTGAAAATCCCGCCATCAAATCACTCATTCCGGATTTAAGCGGAGCAGGTAAAAATCTTGACTGTCTAAAGTTCTGATAAGAAATACACTCTCTTGATAAACCCATGATATCAATATGAGATCATGAATCCTACACCACCAAACCACTATCTCTCGGAGGTAAAACAAAAGACCCCTCTTTGACATAAAACCAATACCATTAGTTAAGGACAAAAGAATCACAGTTCACAAAATCCCAGAACCCAGGGAAAAAAAAGTTTCAAAGCATCCCACTTTAACATTGGCTCACATTACAAGATTTTATATACAAATACATTTATATATGTGTGTGTATATATAATCTGCAAATACCCCCAAGGGGTGTGTCTTGGTGGTGAAGGGTCCAGAATCTCACCTTGAGGTTCTGAGTTCGAATCCAGGGGGTGCAACTTCTTGTAAGAGCCTGGGGCAGCCGGGGGTTTTACCTGCACCGCGGCCCAGAATGGGTGGTTTGGTGGCGGGGTTTCCAACGATTTCAAAAAAAAAAAATATATATATATATAATCTGCAAAGACTGCCATATACACATATTCCATGGAGTGAGCTCAATGCTCCTCATCATTACATCATTTGATGACTTTTTTTTTTTGTTGCTAATTTGCAGCAAAAGCATATAATTAATAATAAAAATAATTAATAAAGTATAGCCAGCTAAGCTAATTTTGTCTATTTTATTTGATAAAATTAATCTGATTTCTGACATTCACAAAAGTTGTTCAAGACTTTTACTCATGTGTCTAGTTGGCTCGTGAGGAACAAGTACGCATGGGAGTCGACACTATGATTTTCGCATGGAATTTACACTCATAGAATGTGGCCTGCCTGTGATTGGAATACAACCAACTTATTTAATTATGTCATTATTAATTGGTAGGGTCGGCCTAAATGTCCTGTGTCAGATAATAATTTTATATTTTGAAACGCTTAATTATAATATAATGTTATAATAAAAAAATTTGAGGTGTTCATTTATTGATTATTTATAAAATATAATTAAAAAAAAATTAAGAACTATATGCGGTCGTCCAACCCATTTATCAACTATGTTAATTGGTCACTTACGTAATTTCTAATAATGACATCCGCGTTTTTAGAAAATGACATTTAAATTGGGTATCGATCAAAAATACGAATTCCAACCCATTATAATATTGGTTTGAAGCTCATAAGCTATATATTGATATATAACTGAGATTCACATTTTATAAAATACATATATTTGTACTTCATAATGACTATTTATATTTTACATTATATGTAATTCATTTATATTTACAACGACAAATTTGTTCGCACCCTGTCTATATATATAAATAATTTTGTTATGTTGCATGCTCAGACATAGACTAAATGTTTGGGTCAAGAACGAGCCGAATATACCTTTAAATAATTGAAAATAATATTTTCATACATCTATAAATAGGGGTGGTAAAACGAATCAACGAATCGAATTTATATTGAATCCTAAACGAATCGAATCAAAATGTGATGGATTCATATTCGATTCGTTTATTAAACGAATCAAATACGGATATTCGTTTAATCATTATATTATTTAATAATATAATTTACCGTAATTGATTTACATTAATTTTTCACAAATATATACATATGAAATATGTAATTAATATATTTACTAAAAATATCTCACCAAATATCGACAATGTTATTTTTCTATGGTAATTAGACACAATAACGAATAAAATAAAATAATAAAATTAATCTTAAACGAATAAACGAATCAATGAACTTAAATTGGAATAAACGATCAATTTTTCAAACTCATATTCGCTTTAAAGCGAATTGAATCAAACGAATAAATGATTCATGTCACAAATTACCACCCCTATCTATAAGTGTGAAAAAATTAATGCGTTATCACCCAGAGTCACGAGTAGTGCCTACACTATAAATAGGGCGTTGTTATTTTACCTATTAAAACATGTCTGTAGAGCAAAGCAATATTCCCGCTGTAAGTATTATTCATAGCAGATATTTTTTCGACTATGGGTGTGTTTGGTTGAATGTTAACGCTTCACTAAATGTATAAATTAACGCTAAAATTTATGATAATAAAATCATAATCTCATAATATAATATTATTTTTTGACATTAATTTATATTATATTATTTATTTCATAATTAATAAGTTAGCATATAATCTCCGAGATAAAAAAAAAAATTTGTTTTTTCATGTGATCACATTTATATTTGGCATGCTTTTAATGGACCGCCACATGGTCATTATCATCAAGAACAAATGAACAATAACTAAAACCAACCAACCAGCTGATTTTATTTTATTTTGTTATTATTATTATTATTATTTTTTGTGAACGAAAATCACTTTGGAAAAGTGAAAATCTTACTACTAACTAAAAAGATCTTGAACTTGAATTACAAACGGCTTTTGGGCGGGCTTCTTTGCCTTTCATTTCACACCCTACAAATGTGATTAGCTGATGAAGCGTTATCTTACCGTACACGTGTCATTATGATTATATCTTTAGGGCCCATTGATGGTGATAAATTTGATGTGAAGGGTCAACAAACAAACCTTATGTTATAAAATTAAATTAAAATCAATCGATATAAATAAGCATGGATTTGAGGTTCATTCTTGATAATAGAGCTCAATTGTCGCCACCTAAGTTCTTATTTTTCGATATATCCAAGATGATCAAATTAAATTGATCATCTATTTTTTGCATGTGAGGGTCCATTTTATGTGCTGTACCCTCACCCCTAGGATATTATTTTCCTTTTGAAAAATTTCCGCGCCACTGCATGAGACATTTTCCCCACTGTCCCTTTATTATATTCGATTTATTAAATCATCTTAGAGTTAGAGTCGAATGGGGGTATAAGAGTAATGTAACTACTCAATGTTACGTTTGGTAAATCTTTATTTTTTATTTTTTATTTTTTTTAATTTTTTAATTTTATATAGTATTTATACAACCAACCGATTGATATAAAATTGCATTGACTAAGCCAACTAATTACCTAATATTTTAATTGAATTTTGAAAAGTAAATTATGATAGGATGGTCCTTAATTTATGGGGGGCTAGTGAGTAGTGAATGGAGAGCCTGCCTTATATTGAATTTTGGCAACCTACATGATGTCGACGCTAAGGTGAGTATTTTTATAAAATGATATAAAATTTTAATATTGTTTGAATTTATATAAATAATAATGAAATTTAGTTGTGTAATTAATTGTGAGTGCTAGTGGTTCAAATGGTAAAATATATATTGAGGTGATTTTGGCAACCTACATTATCGAAGGCTGTTTATATATATTTTTAATTTTTTTAAATTTTTGCATTGATACATTTGCAAATTATTTCTTAATAAATTGCGGTCAATATTTATTTAATCTACATAAAATGCTGTCTCATGCTAATAGTTAATTTTCCATACAAGAGTGAAAAGTCAAAAATACACATGAAATTAACTAAATAATTTGAAATAAAATAAGGGAAATTTGTTCTTATAATTTTGTTGTGCATGTGATCATATTGCCACAAAAAATTGGGATTTAATACTACTATTAATGGCACGGTAAAAGTCACATGATGATCAAAATTCGATTGAAAATCCTAAGTATTGTAGTAGATTTATTTTCTAATGACTAGCTGTTCTAATTAATAAATTTAATAATAATTATTAATATGATCAATGATTCTTGCATCTCTTCCTCTAAAAGAATATTGATTTTTACACCTCGATAATTTTTCTGACCTTATACGTATGATTCGCCTCTACCTTCTAATATGAATTACTCTAACCGATAAATGTCATCATTAACATTTTATAACGGTTTAATTCTTTAATAATTGATACACGTTTTAAATAAAAACATCAATGCTTAATTATTATTATTATTATTATTATTTTCTTATAATTGTATTTATTGTTTCAATTAATACATTGAATAAAAAATGGAAAGTATATTTGTAAAAAAATCAAAAATTTAATTCAATTAA
Organism: Zanthoxylum bungeanum; assembly: GCA_019454045.1. Lineage (NCBI taxonomy): Eukaryota > Viridiplantae > Streptophyta > Magnoliopsida > Sapindales > Rutaceae > Zanthoxylum > Zanthoxylum bungeanum. The sequence goes on along the minus strand of SKCR01043282.1, from coordinate 9,668 downwards.
AATCCTTATTGTGGTAATTGAAATGCCCTTGGAAGTCTTTGACCACCACACTCATTTGGTTCTGTTTTTCCAAAAGTGTCAAAGGGTAAACGGGTAAATTAGCCCTATACTGTACTTGCACAAAATATACAGTTCCAGTAACTAAAAAAGCCAAAATAGAACGAACTTACATCATCATCATCATCACTCACTGTTAGTATCAAGGAAAATCTATAATACCACGTTATTCATGTAACAATTTAATAATCTACCGTCACACATGTTAAAATATAAAAAAATAATTAAAAATATAGATATTAAATTATACATATCATTTATTAATTTATCGGTGATACCATATCATTCATGTTCTGTTGCATCAAAAAATTACTATAATATATGGTCCAAAATCCAAATACAAAAAGTGCAAAAAAAAAAAAAAAAAAAAAAAAAAAATACAGCAACAGTTCAAGATTAAAGAATAATCAAACATTGAATTAGCATACATAACAACTGGGACGTTACTTTATTTAAAGCGGGGCATAAATGGTAGGGTCTCTATCTTCATAATATATTTTTTTATTAATTGTAAATTTATTATTTTATCACTACGAGAAAATTCAACCCAGAGTCACTCACTGACTCAAAACAACTAAACGCTCCCGCCTTCCCGCTTCTTTTTCTATCATTGAATCTCATCTTGTTTGTTTGTTACTTTGTTTGTTTGTTCTTTCTATCGTGTTAACTTTATACACAACAAAAAAAATTTTAAAGTAATAGATAATGTTTAATGTTCGTAAGAGAGAAATGTGCATGTAATGTGGATGTGGTGGTGGTGGTGTTTCTTCCTTACTTATCATGGATACCCCTGAAAAGGCTACCCAGATCGCTACTCCACTCTCTAAATTTGAGGTGATTGTCTAAAATTATAATATTTTTTAGTGTCTTTGTTAAAGTTTGGATCTTGGGTTTTTTTTTTTGGGTTTGTTGCATGTGGTTTGACTTGGGTTCTGGGTGTGGTGGATTTAGGGTTTTGGTTGTTGAATTGTGTGGTTTTGGTGGGAATTGTTGTGTTTTGTGGTGGTGGAATTTTGAAAAGTGGGTTTAATTTGTGTGAATTGCTGAATTTTGGTTCAGTGTGACGTAGATCTCGAGAGTTTAAGTTCAATTTTACTAGTTTCTTTGGTCGTTTGCTAAATTTTGCTTTCTGAGTTCTTGTAATTTGGAGTGTTAGTATGTGTTCTTCGAGAATTAGTCTTGTTAGTTTTTTATTATTTCGAAGATTTCTAAGAAGTTACTGAACACAATTCACTGGAAAACCTTGCTTTGTTGCGTCATTTCAGTTTAAAAGATTTAGATTTCTGGCATTTTCATACTAGATTTCTGTACTAATGAGGGCATGAATCTTTTCTGAATCTGAAGTTTTATCATTTTTTAAAAAAACAAATCTTCCATATGAATGGCTCAAAGCCTTTTTATTGTTGATATCAGATCTTGTTAGAACTCTCTGTCCCCAGAATTTGCCAGAATTTTGTTAATTTTATCATCTAATTACTGGGTTTCGTTCATGCATCTTGGGATAAAGCATCTTTGGTGTTTATTTACTTGTATTTTTATTGTTTTCTGGAAAAGAATTTCGTGATTATATGTCTCAAAAGTAGCTGATTAGATTCTCTGAGTCGTACATGTAGCAACGCATCATTCAATTATTCTGCTCTTATTTCATTTTATCAGTTTTACTTCTTTCATGTACAAACTAAGAAGAAATATTTTTTCCCCATTGCTTGCAGGAGTCCCCCGTCTTCAACTATATCAACAGCCTTTCCCCCATCAAACCTGTTAAGTCACTACCTGCTACTCAGTCGTTCAACTCGCTGAATTTTGCATCCCTACCTTCAATTTTCACTTCACCTCATGTCAGTGCTCACAAGGAAACAAGATTCTTTAGAAGGTAATTGACCAGATTTCTCAACCTTTTGTACAAATTCTAAACAACATCGTTGATGTTCACAACTCACATGTCTCCTTTATTTGCAGGAACAACTGTTCGGATCTATCAAAACCTGAGTTTTCTTCTGAAAATGGTAATAAAGTCTGTACAAATGATGGTGTAGCGAATGATGCATATGATAACTCCGCTGAACTACAGGTAAATTTTGACACTGGGGTTTCCATTGAAGAAGTTTCTGTTGAGGCTTCCAGTGATTCAAAGTTTGCAATTGAGTTGCCGCGGGCCTTAAAATATGATTGCGGTAGCCCTGGTTGTGATCCAACCCCTTGTAATGTTGAGACAAATTATGTGTCAGAAATGGCTAGCACATCTGTTTCTGCCGTTCCCTTTGTTCAAGAGGCCTCTGAAAATGGTTCATCCGATGCCGAAGTGCATTTACAGAGGACTTGCCAGATGGAGCAAAAAAAAGAAATGGCAGGATGTGACTGGGAGAGTTTGATTTCTGATGCTGCAGATATGTTAATTTTTAATTTCCCCAGTGACTCGGAGGATTTTAAGGGCCTAATGCAGAAATCGCTGGATTCTGGGGCAAGATATGCATCAAGGTTCCCCCAAAATGACATCAATGGGGAGCCGACAATGGAAATGATTGAACCGGTTTGTTCTGATCACCAACGTGAAATGGAACATCATTCTACTCAACCGGGAGAAACCAGCATCCTGAATGAAATAAACCGGGTGCAGGGCATCCCTCCTAATGATGATCTAGATGAGTGCTTAACTGGTGATCCAAGTGAAAACGTGGTTGCTACGATGGGAATGAGTAATCCAGTTGCCTCTAAGGTAAAAGTTGCAACTTGTTTCTGTTGATTTCTGCTTCACATAAAACTCATTGCATATGTTAATTTGTTGGTTGATTTTTGATCATAGTCTATCCGTCTGCATAAATATTTGAATATTTTCAGTTAAGCATTATATATATATATTTTGGAAACATTGAAAACCCTGCCGCCAAATCGCCCAACCCGGACTTAAACGGAGTAGGTAAAACCCCGGGCTGCTCCAGGCTCTTACAAGAAATGCATCCCCTTGACTTGAACCCAGGACCTGACAACCAAGTCCTTAGCCCTTTTGCCACCAAGCCACACCCCTTGGGGGCGTTATATGCCAAGACCAATTTGGATGGCCTGCAAAAAATTCAAGTTTTTCCTTTTTCCTTGTATGCAGCCCGTTTCAAATTTGCATCGTAGTATGCTAAGGCGCTGTCTAGATTTTGAACTGGTGGCACGAAGGAAGAACTTAGAAGATGGTTCAAATTATAGTTCGTCACAATCAGATGAGAAGATTGCCTCTGATGATAAGCAGCTTGTGCCTCTGAAGCCTAGCAGTGATTCCCCACGGTGCATTGTGCCTGGAATTGGTTTGCACTTGAATGCTTTGGCAATTACTTCAAAAGATAAAAAAAACATCAGGATTAATTCTCTTTCTAGAAGACAGCTAAGTATGCCTGGCGCTAATGCCTCCTTTCAAAATAGTGAAGATCCTCTTCACGAATCTTTCAATTCAGCCTCTACTGAAAGACACATTGTTGCGGTTGAAAATGGAGTTCTGCTTACAGAAGATGTTTCTCAGACATGTGCTTATTTAGAAGAGTATAACCAGAATAGCCCTAAAAAGAAAAGGCATGTACACTTGACAAGATATATTCATTTTACTGCAACTCTTTACCTTTTATTTTGTTTCTCTATACTTACATTATGATTTTAAGTTGGATTCAGGCGTAGGTTGGAAAATGCAGGAGAAAGTGAGTCTTGCAAGCGTTGTAATTGTAAGAAGTCTAAGTGTTTGAAACTGTAAGTTCTTACTTCTTAATATTTTGATTCAAGGATCAACGTTGTCAATCCAACCTGGCTAACTTACTGACGTAGTTTTCCAATTGTCATAGTATGAGTTTTTGAAAATACTGTAGGGGTGAACATTATCTCCTAAAACAATATATGTGAACTAAATCTCTTACATGCCATGGAGCATTGCGATGAGACAAAACTTGAAGGCCCAATCTGTTGGGAACATTTGATTTTTTGATGCTTTTCGATGTTTTGAAATCTGCTGTCCTGTTGAATAATTTACTCTTCGCAGTGTCCTCTGTTCTCTCCTCTCATTCACATTTCCTATACTATAAATTCTGTCACTTCTATATGTTTCTATTACACACAAGTCTTTAATAAATGAGTGTAAAAGAATCAAGGAAAATGAAATCCGTTTTATTTACTTAATACTTGCACGAGTTACACTTATCAGTTTTACTTTGATTCATTCCATGCAGTTATTGTGAATGCTTTGCTGCTGGTGTGTACTGTATAGAGCCATGTTCTTGTCAAGATTGTTTCAACAAGCCTATTCATGAAGATACTGTTCTTGCAACTCGCAAACAGATTGAATCTCGAAACCCACTTGCATTTGCTCCCAAAGTGATCAGGAGCTCTGATTCTCTTCCTGAAATTGGGGTTAGTTTTAAGCTGAACCTACTCTCTGCGTAATCAGCAATTTTAAGATTCTATTTAACTTGATCGCTATTTGCAATTACAGGAAGACACCAGCAAAACACCTGCATCAGCAAGACATAAAAGAGGATGCAACTGCAAGAAATCAAGTTGCCTAAAGAAATACTGCGAATGTTATCAGGTTTCACTCGATATATTTGGAATTGTTTTGATGTTTTGTATGAAGTGATTAAGAACAGTGTTTTTTTTCATAGGGTGGTGTTGGATGCTCCATTAACTGCAGATGTGAAGGGTGTAAGAACACTTATGGTAGAAAGGATGGTGAGTACATCTTTATGCTTACATGGCCATATGTGCCGATAGTACCTTTATGCTAATATTTCCGATAGTCATTTGTCTGTTATTTTGGAATTTAGGGTCTGCATTAACTGAAACAGACGCTGAACCAGAAGAAGAAGAAGATGAAGAAGAAGAAATGGAGACATGTGAAAAAGGTGGCGTGGACAAAAATTTGCAGAAAATTGAATTCCTGAATAACGAAGAGCAGAATCCGGGCTCTGCTCTTCCCACCACACCATTACAGTTTTCCAGGTCTGATCAATAAACTGTTTGTTTTCTTTTAAACTTGCCTTCATTGTTGTCAGCTTTAAAATGATACGAGTTTCCCATTCCAGGCCATTGATCCAGTTACCATTTTCATCCAAATGCAAACCACCACGGTCTTTACTTTCTATTGGATCCTCCTCTGGATTCTTCAGTAGCCACAACTATGGAAAACCTAATATCCTCCGATCTCAACCTAAGTTTGAGAAGTCTCTCCAAACTGCCCCAGAAGAGGAAATGCCCGAGATTCTACAGGGCAATTGCACTCCCAGCAGTAGCATCAAGACATCTTCTCCCAACAGTAAGAGGGTCTCTCCCCCTCACACCATCTTGGGGTCATCCCCTAGTCGTCGAAGTGGGCGGAAGCTGATATTACAATCTATACCTTCGTTTCCCTCGCTCACCCCAAAGCATTGAAAATAAAAGTTGGGAGGGTGAAATTCTTTAAATCTTTGTTCTGCTTACCAGTATGTTGTTCAACATTATGAGTTAGTTTTTTTTTTTTTTTTTTGGTCTTGTGTATCTGTATAATAATGACATAGCACCTTGCTGTCATAGTGTTAGCCCTAATCTTAGCTGCTCTTCATGTGAATTTATACTGTTGTTAATGTTATCACGAGCTAAAATCTTGTTAATTTTTATTTCTGTGCATATCACATATTTTTTATTGTTAATTAATGTTGATATTTGAGATAGCTCTTGTGCAGCCTACATTTTTTTATTTGGTTTGCACATTTAGGGTGGGATTCATTCATCAATAACCAATGAATTTAAATTCCCAACTTATTAAAATAAACAAATTTTATAATTATCTTTCAAATGAATTAGTTCTAAAATATTTATTACTAAAATATTTATTATTTTTGTAATATTTACGAAATTTGCTAATACATCTGAACCATTATTATACATAAACAATTTAATATTAATTTATTGGAAAAGGATTGGGACTCGAGACAGGGACCGAGATCGAGGTGATGGCTGCTGGGACCTAAGACCCGAGACCAGGGTCGGGATAAGGGATGGGACTCGATACCAAAGACCTGAAGCTAGGGCCGGAACCGGGCCTGCGGTCGATACCCGGATGCGAGACTTAGGATTGGGACAAAGACCTAAGATCCAATGTAGGGACCCGAGACCCGGACGGGGCCGAGACCTCAAACCTGATGAATCTGGTTCTAAATTCGGTTCCGGTTCTATGGTCCTGTTCCAGTTCCGATTATTCTGGAACCGGAACCGGACCGATTACAAATCGGTTCCATCTATTTGAAATCAGAACCGAACCAGTTACAACCGGTTCCGGTTCCAAACCCAGATTTCCGGTCCGGTTCCAACCGGTTCTGGATAGACCTGGAACCGGTGCTCAACCCTAAGACCAGGGACCAGAACCAAGACCCGCCCGAGATCGGTCCTGAATCCCAGTACGACGGTACTAAAATATAATATTATTTATTTTAATAGTTTATTTTTCATATTTATTAATATTATAAAAAAATTATTTGTATTTATTAATAATTTTATTATAAATTATAATGATTAATTAAAATAACAATGATAATTAAAATAACATCGGATAAATAAATCACAATTTGAATTAAAAAAATATTTTCAATTTTTAGATTAATTTTAATTTTAATTTATTAATTTAATAAATTAATTATTAAAAAAATACTAATATTTAGTACAAAATGATAAATTTATCTATAAAAACTGTATAATATTCTTTCCCCTCAAATTCCTTATACTAATCAAATAATGTAACCAAATTCCATCACTATTTCATCAACTCTCCTTTCTTTCCAAACAAACATCCCCTTATGATATTTAATGCAGCTCTCATTTTTTTTTTTTTTTGAAATCGTTGGAAATTCCACCGTTAAATCATCACTCTCGGACTTAAACGGAGTAGGTAAAACCCTCGGCTGTCCCATACTCTTATAAGAAACGTATTTTCTGGATTCGAACCCAAGACTTTAAAATGAGATATTGAACCTTACACCACAAATCACCCATTTGAGGACTAGTCCCAATACTAAAACATAAGCAAGCTTTTGATTCTTTTTGATGCACAGGGAAAATAAGAAAGATACCTTGTAGCCAGCCTTAAATTTTATTTTCTTGGGTATAAGAAAGAGCACAACTCCACTGGGTCCTAATGTGCATTGGGTAAGGGCCTCTATCCAATTAATGGAGTTTCTCACTTATATCAATTTGTATAAAATATATTTATACACAAGTTTGACATTCTATAATCACTAAATTTTATATGTTTTAAACTTTGATTTTTTATCAAGCCATATAAAAAAGAACCGAGTTTCCGTTTCTAATTAAAAGTTAAATACTCTGGAAGGCTTCTCAAGACTTCTTCCAACTGCAAATAATCTGGAGAAGATGAAATTATTACAATAAGGCAGCTAGCTGTCAGAGGTGTCGCAAGGAAGTGGAAACACTGGAACATGCTATATTTCATTACAAGGCATCCAAGGTTGGCTGGAACCACCCTCAATTTGAAGTATTTATCTCGGCCAGAGGCAGAGGGGACTGCCTGCTATATTTCTATAACTATTCAATGTGCATGCTAACAATGCAGTGAAGAAATTTGTTGGGATCATGTGGGCTATTTGGATAGGGAGAAATAAGTAATGGATTGGAGACACATCCTGGCAAATGCTGAAGCTGTACACCGCTCATATGAGGTAGCTAAGAGTGTGGACGAGACTCTGAGTACTCAAGCTCAGGAAATGGATGTCCCCCTGAAAATTGGTTAAAGGTCAATGTGGACGCTGTTTTCAACAAAGAAAGGAAGAAGTTGGGCTTGGGTGTTGTCATTCAAGACCACAATCAAATAGTGATTGCAGCCGCAACAAAGGTTACTACTCCTATTGGAGACATTGAAAAAGCAGAAGCTAGAGCTATTCTTTTTAAGATTAATAGCGTGCTAGAGGCAAAAATAACATCCCATGTTATTCTAGAATCAGATGTCTTGTGCTTGTCAATGGTTATAGTTTCAAGGAAATTGGGTGGATTATAAATGGGTTTAAGATCCAGTTTCGACCAAGATCTTGTAATGAGATTGCGCATAAGTTAGCTAAGATTGCCTGTAACAACCATGTATCCGGCTTTTGGCAGGAAAATTTTCCCTCATGCATTAGGTGTATTATGTGATGTTGTTCTAATATATTTCAGTTTTTAAAAAAAAAAAAAAAATAAATAAAGAAAGAAACTTAACAGTTTCTTGTGATAGGCCATTGCAAGTTTCTAAAATATGACCATACTTATAAAATAATAAATAATATAAAAATCATATTATACAGTTTGAAATTTCTTTAAATTTTGGGATTTTCATAAATTTTGAGGCTTCAATTAGTCATATATGTCGACTCTTTCTATGATGGCCCCAGTACTTGAGAAGGAAATCATTTTGTCAAACATGTAACAATCTCAAAAGGTCAAGTGAAATACAGTGGTAAATAGCACATGGCTGATATGTGGATAACTCAGCCTCATCTCATAATAGGTCATTACACAATGGCAAGAATCATTCTAACACAAAACCCAACAAAAAAATTATGTTACTTGCTTTTGGTGATAACCCTTTTTCAGAATCTCAAAGGGGAACATGGGCAAGGAATTGCATAGCTGGCTATTGACTAAGCCCCCCACTAAAAAACACAAACACAATCTGGATTTATCTACTAAAATTGGGGTCCATTGATTCCCTCATTTCCTTTTCAGATTTTGCAGGCAAGTTGTAAATTTTATTGAGGTTGGTTTGGTTGGTGGGTAGTGTTGCTTTTGGAAGGAACAATTAAAAAGCGAGGTGATATTGGCATATGGGCTCTCAAAATTCTTCAACAACAACAACATTTCTAATTCTGTACCTTTTTTTTTTAGGATATTTGAAAATTCAGCCGCAAAATTATCATTTTCGGTCTTAAACGAAACATGTCTCTTATAAAAAATACACTATTTATATTCAAATTCAGGATCTCAAGGTGAGATGTTAAGTCATACACCACCAAACCACGTGAATTGGTAATCTAATTTTGTACCTATTCATTAATCATTCACATTCACAATTTCACATATGGGCCATGGCTCTTTTATTTATTTATTTATTTTTTATTCTTTCTTTTCTCATACCAATAATTTAAGATAGAGAAAGAGGAGTTTTCAACGTCACATTGTCGGTGTTTTTAGCTCTAGTGCCTTTAAAGGATGGCACCTTTTGGTAGGGCGTTCACATCAAGTAGTTGTTTGATAATGAGATATTTACAAGCACTTATGGATGGGTCATATGGTTAGATCCATGCTCTTTTTTTTGCCCATGAAATTTATTGCCTCCCTTCAAATGTGAAAATATTGTTATTCAAACGTGGGCATAAATATGCTCCAAAATGACATGATCAAATGTTAATAAATTTTTTTAACAAATTATAAAGATCATAGGTGAAAAATATAGATTAAGTTGTTTAAATTATGGTTTTTTTTTTTTTTTTCCGAAATCCTACTTATAAAGAGAACCTTATGAAAAAGATACGATTTTTATAGAGACCAGAGATAGAATGTGTGATACGATCTAATGAGTTTGAGATAATTAGTATCTATCAACATAACAACCCTAACAAAAT
>SKCR01043281.1:0-103556 GCA_019454045.1 Zanthoxylum bungeanum | reverse complement strand
TAATTATTTACTTTACGCAATTGATCGGAGCCAAATCAACAAACTTTTGAAATTTGTAAACGCCTATGAATTATAGAAGTCTTTGGAGATTGTGAATGAGGGAACTAGCCAAGTTAAAGAATCCAAGATCAATAGGTTCATGTGTGAGTTAGATAGCTTTAAGATGGAAATTGGTGAAGATGTTAAGAAAAATGATTTCAAGGTTCACAATGATTGTAAATCAATTAAATACTTTTGGAAAAAAACATTAGTACAAGTGATCAAGTCAAGAAGATCCTTAGGTCTCTTCCTAAAGAATATAGGATTCGCACATCCACCATCAAAGAATCAAATAATATGAACACTTTGAAGTTAGATGACTTGGTGGGAAAATTGTTGGAGTATGAGATGGAGATCAAGATGGATTTGAAGGAAGCAGAAGATAGTAGAGGAAGAAATAATCTAACTTTAAAATCAAGTACAAAAAGAGAGAATAGTCAAAAATTCTAGTGATAATGAAGATAATGATGAGGATGTGGCAATTCTTACAAGAAATTTCAAGAAGTTCCTCAAAAATAAAAAGTTCACCAAAGGAAAATTTTAAAGAGAAGTGAGGAAGGAAGATGAAAGACCATGGAATCACAAATAGGAATAAATCACTTGTTTTGAGTGCAAGAAATCGGGCCACAAAGTTTTCGATTGTGCTATGAAGCGATTCAAGAGAAAGCTCAAAAAGAAGGCAATCAAGGCCACTTGGAGCGATATGGATTCAAACTCTTCAGATGAAAAAGATGCAAATAAGACAAACAACCTTGCCTTTATGGCTATTTATGATGATGACTTCGTCATTGAGAATGAAGAAGAAAAGGTACATGATTCCTTATATTATGATGAATTACTTAATACATTTAATGAATTGCATGAATTATATGATTCATTAATAAAAAAGAATAAATTGATCACATTCATCATCATTACATGATCATGTTGGGGTTGGTGCTCAAAGCGCCAATTCCCCGTTGTATTTCCTTGTAAATACTATTGTAAACGTTTTATTATGAATCAAATGAGCAGTTTCTATAATATAATATATCTTCTTATATGGTAAAGACGTAATAGACCATAGAATGATTAGTCATGATGCAGTTGCAAAAGCGTCGCAACAGACATTGAGTTGTATCATGACGCTGTCATTCTTAGACTGTTCATAGTCAATGTTTACACTACTTGGTCAGTAAAGTAAACCCGTTGAGATCGGTACATGTCGTATATTGGAATATATGATTCCAGTGGTTTCTCAATGAACCATGAGTCTTGGAGACTCGTATAGACGTCCAAGTGTTTATAGCGGATAAACACTGAACGACTCATCCAAGATTCTTAATGGATGGTACACCAACGTCAATAAGAATCTTTTCGGGTTGAGTAGCATTTGTGATTCTTCAACTTGAGATACCACTGTGGGCACATGAGACATCTTCCACACTTAGATGGCTGTCACGTCACCGATCTATTTAGATCAGACCTCCGCATGTTCGTTGGGTGTGGACAGATCCTCAGGGTGTCATGTATGTGTCAAGATAGGATCCATCAGTTCTGTGTACAGAGCATAGGTTGTTAATATATGATTAGCAATCAGATAAAAACCATGGGCCCGTGGTACACTTAAGAAGTCAGTTCTAAGTGTTATTTTAGAGATTGCTAATAGAGACGTCGACGGGATTGTCCCTATAGATATTTGACCTTTACATTTATATCTCTGGGATATATCCGGATACCTGTGACGGAGGAATTATACATATGCCATGACCTCGACCAGTATGATTCAGAGAGTTTATCCGTGGTCGTCATAATTTACGGGTGGGTAAATTATAGACACGAAATTGGATTTCGTGACGGATATGTCTGAATCTAGAGAGTCTCACTAGTGAAATATACTCGTAGAGCACTAGGGCAACTTTTATGAATAATACTGATTATTTATAAGTTGTTTAAAGGTTAAACGAAAAATACATGCGAATGGACCTAATAGTCATTTCCTAATTTTTGTGTATTTGTATTTAATGATAGATTTTATTAAATACACATTAATTAAATGTCAAATTGTGATATTTGACATATATCATAAATATATATGTATTTGAATATTGAAAGTAAATGTAATACATATATTTAAAATATTTGCATTTAAATAATTATTTAATTGTTAAATAATTAAATTAATTAAAAATATAAATATCTTTAGTTTTGATATTTATTGGAAATGCCTTGAGTTGCTTTTTTTGACTTATTGAAATTCATTAAAGGTGTAATGATTCAAAATGCAAGTTGAAAAAGCAAATTAATGAAACAACAATTAAAATATCTAGATATTTTCTATATACTAAATTCGGCCAATGGCATTTTGGTGGAGGTATATATTGTTTTGTATCATTTCATTAGGTTAAGTGTTCATAAGTTACAAAACAAAACACAAAAGAATTGAGAGAAAAAGTTTGAAGGCAAAGAAGAAAAGTTTGGAAATCTTTGAGTTTTGTAAGTTTTCTTTAAATCTTCCAACATAGAAAATATTTCTAACATGCTTAGCTACAACATGTGTTGCTAGGATGTTGTCTCTACACTTATAGTTGTGTTTTAGTTGGTTGTGAACTTTTTTGAAAAATATGCATGTATGGTTATAAAGTAAGCTTGAAATGGTTTCAATGGCTTACTTTTGATTATTTGATAATCATGTTGCCATTCTAGAGTTGCTAAGACACTCATTGATGACCTAGAATTGTTCTTTAGTTGTTTCATTATGGTGAGACTTGTTTGGTGTGGTTTAGATTAAATTAAATTGATGGATTTAATTGATTTGGTATGATTTGTCAATTTGAAGAAATTAAAAAATTAGGGTTCTTAACCCTTTCCAAATTTGGGGATTTTCATATATGTGATGTATTATGGTGTTTATATGATGCATATTAATTTTTGAGTTGATTGGATTTGATCTTGCCATGTTTTGAACATAAAAATACCAAATTGTAAAAATTTAAAAATCTGGAGTGGTTTCGGCAATTAGACAAAAATTGGGGATTTCGTTGCAATCTGATTTTGATGTGTTGGACATGTTGAAAATCATTTTAGAAATCATTTAGAATCATCCAAAATTGTATTTGACAATTTTAAGACTAAAATGATCAATTTACAAAGTATTGGGCAATTCGGTAATTACCAAGAAATTTGGTTTCTTGTGTAATTTTTCAGAATTTGATAATTGGATAATTAAATAAATAAGTTTATTTAATTGACCCAAGAAAAATTTAAAAATCGGAAAATTTTGATTTTCCGCGATTCGTTGCGTTACCGGATTTTCGCTATAAAACCCCTACAAAATGGTATCAAAGCGAGTCTGATTCTGGACACCCTAATATGATTATGCCTTTTAAATTCAAAGTTGATTCAATCTTTACTTTATACATGCATGTGTTTATTTAATTTGATTAAATAAATTAAAAATCATCTTTTGCGGAAAATCCCTAATTAATAAGGTTTATGTTAATTATGTATTTGATGCATGTTACATGGTCTGTCTTGTCAATACGGTTTATGGATATTTTTCTGTGACTACATCCGAGATCGTACCAAAGCTGTGAGGGTGTAGTCGATAGAAATTTATTTATGCCGGATGTATATCTGATACTATGTATATCTGATACTAGATAAATTCAAGCAAAAGTGGAATTCTGAACGTGCCAAAGCTTCAAAGTTACGCAAGTAGCTTGAGTTTATCATTGACGAGTTTAACCTTGGTACACCTCCTTGTGAACGTGCCAAAGCTTGTCACAACGAGAAACGACCATGACCAGAAACCCATGAGTCACTATTGAGTGATTGACAAGGAGTTGTCTACCTGATGAATATACGTAGGCGAGAACGTGCCAAAGCTGTGAGCTGAAATATATTCATGGGATCCACCTTTCACTATTTGTATTTAATTTAATTATTAAATCTTTGTATTCTATTTGGGGATTATAGTATTGCATGATTTAGTGGGAGGGGCATTTTTAGATTAAAAATCCATGATCTAGTTAATGTTTTTGATATTATATGAAACTGTTTTATTTCTGCTAACCGTTTTTCGTAATGTATATGATAGATTAGCGATGGCGGCACAATCGTCTAATCCGTTTGCGCGTATGTTGGATACGAACAAACTTAAAGGCGCTGAGAACTTCACCAATTGGGATTTGGATTTAAGGATTGTCCTTGATTCCGAGAAGTTAAGATATGTACTTGAGGGTCCGCTGCCCCTTGCTGTGTCTGAGAACGCAACACCAGAGGAACACCAAGTTTTCCAAGCTTGGAAAGATGAGGATTTAAAAGTTAAATCATACATCTTAAGTTCACTGGCACCGAGACTCAAGAAACAATACTATGGCATGACAGATGCGTATAGTATGATGATGCGATTAAGAGAATCGTTTATGAACCAAGAACAAATTATTGTTCATAAAGTTACAATGGAACTATTCCATGTGTGACTGGACGTGGGGCAAGCTGTGAGCTCGCATGTTCTTCACATGATCGATTTGATCGATCAACTGAGGCAACATAATCTCCATCTGAATGACATTCTCGGTAGGAGTGTCATTCTTGGTTCACTCCCAGCTTCATATCACCAATTCGTGATGTATTTCAACATGAATGGGATTATCTGTTCCTACCATGAACTGCATAGGATGCTGATCACAGCGGAATAGGACCTATGAAAGAGAGTACCGACTCGCCCTCTGAAACCTACTTCACTTTCTGCTTCTTCCCAGACCTAGTCAAAGGGAAAGAAGACGAAAGCGAAAAAGAAGAAGGGTTTCAGTTCTCAACCACAGGAAAGATAGCAAAGCCCAAGAAGGCTTCTGACGATAAATGCCATCACTGCAGCAAAATCGGGCACTGGAAAAGGAACTGTCCTGACTACATTGCCCAGATAAGGAATACGAGAGCATCTACATCAGGTACATTTATTTTTCCAGTTATTGATATCTCACTGGCTTGTGAAGCTGTTACAACCAGCTGGATTTTAGATTCTGCTTGTTATGTTCACATTTGCAATTCGTTGCAGGTGCTGAAGGAAAGTAAGAAACTGAAGCCTGTAGAGATGCAGTTGCGTTTTGGGAGTGGAGACTCTCTGGATGCAGTTGCAGTAGGAGTATGCGAGATCTCTTTGCCGAATGAGAATCTTTTGTTGTATGATTGCTACGTTGTACCAGGATGTGTAGCAAATATTATATCTCTTTTTGTATTAGATACAGAAGGTTATCGTATTAATATTAAGAACTGTTCTTTGTATTTATATGATAAACGTAATATTCAGATCCTTTGTTGTCCAAATGAGCATGGTCATTACACATTGCATACTTCTAAGATATTTTGAATACTGGGATTAATAAACGTAGTTTACCTGTTGTTAATAATACTGAACTTTGGCATATGCGGCTAGGTCATATATGTGTTAAACGCCTTACCCAATTGGTTAGGAATGGTTTGATACCAGATCTCACCATTGAACCATATCCAACTTGTGAATCGTGTATTCAGGGTAAGATGACCAAAGCCCCATTTTCTGGTGTTGGACACCGCGCCACTAACTTACTGAAACTCGTACATTCTGATTTATGTGGTCCACTAAGTCAGACTGCTCACAGTGGTTATTCATACTTTGTTACCTTTACTGATGATCTGTCATGGTACGGTTATATCTATCTGATGCGACATAAATCGAAAACCTTTGAAAAGTTCAAAGAGTTCCGAAATGAAGTAGAAAAACAAATTGGTCAATCTATTAAATGCCTTCGATCTGATCGAGGCGGCGAATATATGAGCAGTGAGTTCATGGATTATATGAAGGAGAATGGGATTCTCACTCAATATACTCCTCCAGGTACTCCACAGCACAATGGAGTGTCTGAGAGGAGAAATCAGACTTTATTGGATATGGTCCGATCAATGTTGAGTTTTACAGATTTGCTATATTACTTATGGGGTTACTCTATTTTAACAGTTGCACATCTTTTGAATAAGATTCCTTCAAAAGCTGTTTGTACGACTCCGTATGAGATATGGACCGGTAGGAAACCAAATCTTAATTATATTAACGTTTAGGGTTGTCTTGCCTATGTGAGGATGACTCAGCAATATAAGTTTTCACCTCGAGAGAAAAAGTTTAGGTTTGTTGGATATCCTTCGAATACAAAAGGATATTTGTTCTATGATACCGAGCATCGAAATGTGTTCGTAGCTCGCTTCACAAAATTTCTAGAAGTATAATTTTTGTCAGAAGGTGGTAATCATAGACAGGTTGAACTTGATGAAGTCCAACATGAAAACAACGAACCAACGGAGGAACCTGAAGTTCAAGTAGATGAAGAACCTTCAACACACACACCGTAGGTCACAAAGGGTATTTAGACCTCCTGAACGCTTGTATTTGATAAAAGAAAAGAGTCTCGATGTTCTTTTAGTTGAAGAGACTGATCCTTTTACCTATAGAGAATCGATGTTGGACATCGACTCCGTGAAATGGCAAAGTGCCATGAAATCCGAGTTAGACTCAATGCATGAGAATCAAGTTTGGGACTTGGTTCCGCTTCCAGAAGGAATTGTTCCTATCGATTGTAAATGGGTTTACAAGAGGAAGCGCGGGCCTGATGGAAAGGTTTAAACCTATAAGGCCCGACTGGTAGCAAAAGGTTACACGCAGCGACCTGGCATCGACTACGATGAAACTTTTTCGCCAGAAGCAATGCTTAAGTCTATTAGGATTTTTCTTTCTATAGCTGTGTATCATGACTACGAGATTTGGAAAATGGATGTCAAAACGGCTTTTCTAAATGGATTTCTTGATGAAGAAATCTATATGGAACAGTCGGAAGGTTTTGCGTCCAGCGAAAACTCGGGTATGGTATGTAAGCTTAAGAAGTCTATTTATGGACTTAAACAAGCTTCACGAAGTTGGAATCTTCGATTCGATGAGATTATTAGATCGTCTGGTTTTCACAAGAATTCGGAAGAATCCTGTATGTATCAGAAGGCCAGTGGGAGCATGGTTGTATTTTTAGTCCTCTATGTTGACGACATCCTAATCATTGGGAATGATATAAGAATCTTCTCGGGTTGAGTAATATTTGTGATTCTTCGACTTGAGAT
This sequence comes from Zanthoxylum bungeanum, assembly GCA_019454045.1. Lineage (NCBI taxonomy): Eukaryota > Viridiplantae > Streptophyta > Magnoliopsida > Sapindales > Rutaceae > Zanthoxylum > Zanthoxylum bungeanum. The sequence goes on along the minus strand of SKCR01043281.1, from coordinate 96,392 downwards.
ACCACTGTGGGCATATGAGACATCTTCCACACTTAGATGGTAGTCACGTCACCAATCTATTTAGATCGGATCTCCACATGTTCGTTAGGTGTGGAAAGATCCTCAAGGTGTCCTGTGTGTGTCGAGATAGGATTCATCAGTTCTGTGTACAGAGCATAGGTAGTACATATATGATTAGCAATCATATAAAAACCATGGGCCCGTGGTACACTTTAGAAGTCAGTTTTAACTGTTCTTTTAGAGATTCCTAATAGAGACGTCGACAAGATTGACCCCATAGAGATTTGACGTTTACATCTATATCTCTGGGATATATCCGGATACCTGTGACGGAGGAATTATACATATGCCATGACCTCGCCCTGTATGATTTAGAGAGTTTATCTGTGGTCATCATAATTTACGGGTGGGTAAATTATGGACACGAAATTGGATTTTATGACGGATATGCCTGAATCTAGAGAGTCTCATTAGTGAAATATACTCGTAGAGCACTATGGCAACTTTTATGAATAATACTGATTATTTATAAGTCGTTTAAAGGTTAAACGAAAAATACATGCGAATGGACCTAATAGTCATTTCTTAATTTTTGTGTATTTGTATTTAATGATAGATTTTATTAAATACACATTAATTAAATGTACATTAATTAAATGTCAAATTGTGATATTTGACATATATCATAAATATATATGTATTTGGATATTTAAAGTAAATATAATACATATATTTAAAATATTTGTATTCAAATAATTATTTAATTGTTAAATAATTAAATTAATTAAAAATATAAATATCTTTAGTTTTGATATTTTTTGGAAATGCCTTGAGTTGCTTTTGTTGACTTATTGAAATTCATTAAAGGTGTAATGATTCAAAATGCAAGTTGATAAAGTAAATTAATGAAACAAGAATTAAAATATCTAGATATTTTATATATACCAAATTCGGCCAACGGCATTTTGGTGGAGGTATATATTGTTTTGTTTCATTTCATTAGGTTAAGTGTTCATAAGTTACAAAACAAAACACAAAAGAGTTGAGAGAAAAAGTTTGAAGGCAAAGAAGAAAAGGTTGGAAATCTTTGAGTTTTGTAAGTTTTTCTTTAAATCTTCCAACATAGAAAATATTTCTAACATGCTTAGTTACATCATGTGTTGCTAGGATGTTGTCTCTACACTTATAGTTTGTGTTTTAGTTGGTTGTGAACTTGTTTGAAAGATGTATGCATGTATGGTTATAAAGTAAGCTTGAAATGGTTTCAATGGCTTACCTTTGATTATTTGATAATCATGTTGTCATTCTAGAGTTGCTAAGCCACTCATTGATGACCTAGAATTATTCTTGAGTTGTTTCATGATGGTGAGACATGTTTGGTGTGGTTTAGATTAAATTAAAATGATGGATTTAATTGATTTGGTAAGATTTATCAATTTGAAGAAATTATAAAATTAGGGTTCTTAACCCTTTCCAAATTTGGGGCCTTTCATATATGTGATGTATTATGATGTGTATATGATGCATATTAATTTTTGAGTTGATTGGATTTGATCTTGGCATGTTTTGAACATAAAATGACCAAATTACAAAAACTGAAAAATTTGGGGGGATTTCGGCAATTAGACAAAAATTGGGGATTTTGTTGCAATCTGATTTTGATGTGTTGGACATGTTGGAAATCGTTTTAGAAATGATTTAGAATCACCCAAAATTATATTTGATAATTTTAGGACTAAAATGATCAATTTACAAAGTATTGGGGCAATTCGGTAATTACCAAGAAATTTGATTTCTTGTGTAATTTTTCAGAATTTGATAATTGAGTAATTAAATAAATAAGTTTATTTAATTGATCCAAGAAAAATTTTGAAATCGGTAAATTTTGATTTTCCGCGATTCCGCTGCGTTACCGGATTTTCGCCATAAAACCCCTACAGCTATCAATAGTGAGTTGATTTTATCCTACAAAACCATCCTTGGGAGTTGGTTGATCTTCCTATTGGTTATTGATAAGTGTGATTTATACACACTTATTCATGCATCATTAGCTAATTATTTTGTTAGATTTTGTGCCGTTTGATGTGTTTTGTAGTTGTGTTGTGATTTAGTGACATGAAACATTAAAGCATGGATATTGGGGCAAATGTACGTGTTTTTAGAGCTTACGGACACATTGGAAGCACGCGAGAAAGTAGAAAACGCAGAAAAACCTATTCTGAAAATTTGGCCTGCGTCGCAACGCTGATGCAAGACACAAAACTCCCGAGTGTTTGGCGTTGCAATGCCACTTCTGGTTTCACGACAACCAGACAGACTCCAGACATATAATTTCTTGAGGATTTGGCGTCGTGACGCCGTGATAGAATCCTGCACTTATCAAAGAAATTAGTAGTCTATGGTAAAATGACTCTAGGATTTTCCTATAAATATAACAGTGCGTCCAAAACCCTAGAAGATTTTGGAGACACAGCAAAAGAGTTCAAAGTAAAAAATTTAGAGAGATCCTAAGGAGGAGATTGAGGAGACGAAGGTGGTGAAATGTGAAGACAAAGGAATTTGATTCGGGTTTTATATCATATTTTTCTTCTTTAAACTCTTCTAATAATTACAATGTTTGTGACTCAGATGTTGTTGTTCTTTAATTTAGTTATGAACTAAATCTGTTATTCTAGAGTATGATGTAGCCTAATGTTTTAACCTATGTATTGATTGTCAAATAACTTTTATGAAGTATCCATTCAGTTATTTATATTTTCTTGTGCTTAATGTTTTTCATTTGTTGGCCACAAATTAGATGATTTCATATTTAGAATCTATCACTCAGGAGAGGGGAATTCGAATAGGATATAGAAAATATAACCTAGGAAATTTATAGAGTTCAGGAGAACCTATAATTCCTTTGAAGCTATTAAAAAAGAATAACCAAGTATAATGAATTGTTAATTATTAGATTTTTATAGGGATATTGAAATCGGTAATTAATAATATTTTCACTCGGCACTCGGGAGAGTGAGTATAATAAATTAGGATTCTTGGCTTATAAACTCAAAAATTGAATAATAGTTAATTGGCATAATAAATACATAGGGGATAGCTAGGCGAAGTCAGACTCTAGAATTCATCTCATACTGATCTTTTCAATAAAATCGTTTTGGGTTATTACTTGTTTTATTTTTTAAATTTCCATTTAGTTCACTCTAGATTGTGTTTCTAAATAAAGTTAGGGTTAGTAATTATAGTACTTAGTGCAAATAGGGTTTCAATTCCTGTGGGTTCGACATTCTTACTCATCTTTCCTAAAACTTGACACCGTACACTTACGGTATGAAAATCTCACAACAGTTGTAAGTCGTTGGCTTACTAATGGATTTTCAAATGGAAAATAAAGCCGGATGGATTAATAGATAAGTACAATATAAGACTTATCATAAGGGTTTTTAGACAAAAAAAAATACATTGATTACTTTGATAACTATTCACCAATGACTTGTATCACTTCAATAAAAATACTTATAGCCATAACAGCTATATTTGGTCTTGAAATACATCAAATGGATGAAAAGAAGATATTCTTAAATGGTGAATTAGATGAGGAGATTTATATTGAACAACCAGAAGATTTCAATATTCTTGGGCAAGAAGAAAAAGTGTGCAAACTTGTAAAATCCTTGTACGGATTAAAATAAGCACCTAAACAATGGCATGAGAAATTTGACAAAAAGATGTTGTCAAGTGGATTCAAAATCAATGAGTGTGATAAGTGTGTGTATACTAAATCAACTCAAAAAGGATATGTCATTGTCGTCTCTATGGAGAGGATATATTAATAATTGGTAGTAATCATAAGATGATTCAGTCAATCAAAAATATTTTGACTAGCAAATTTGACATGAAAGATTTAGAAATGGCTGAAGTAATTTTAGGAATTAAAATTTCCAAAATATTAAATGGATATATATAGTATTTATACTTGAGAAAATATAATAAAGGAGATCTGAACGTGGCTAGAACTCATATGCACCTAACATTTTGTCTGACAAAGGATACTGGTTCGAACATATCGCAATTAGAGTATTGAAAATCATCAGAATTCTGATGTATCTCACGAATTGCACACAATCAGATATCGCTTAAGCCATAAACAGGCTTAGAAGATAAACGAGTACTCCAAGACATAACCACTGGAAGGCCATAGTAAGAGTTTTGTTGTATCTAAGAGAAACTTTAAAATATGGTCTACACTATACAAAAATATCTTGTTTTTCTAGAAAGATACAATGATGTTAACTGGATATTTGATACAGTGTATTCCAAGTCCACGAGTGGATTTATTTTCATACTAGGGGGTGCAACCGTATCATTGAAATCCTCGAGACAAATATGTATTGTCTGGTCTACTATGGAGTCTGAGTTCATAGCATTAGACAAAGCTGGAGAAGAAGTGGTGTAGCTTTGAAATTTCTTAGAGGATATTCCAAACTGGCTAAAACAGATGCTAACTATAAGCGTATATTGTGATGGCCAATCGGGTATTAGAATAGCCCAAAATACAAAGTATAATTGTAAGTCTTAACTGTAAATGAACCTAGGACACCACTTATCTCCACATTGGTATGATATTCTCCACTTTGGGCCTAAGCCCTCATGGATTTGCTCTTGGGCTATACCCAAAAGGCCTCAAAGCAATGAAGATACATGTCCATCCTTATATGCCCATGATCTTCCCCATTTCTAACCAATGTGGGATTTTGGGACTTTGTTTGCACACCCAAAAATCCTCCCCTCGAACAAATGACCACCGAGCCTCCCCTCAAATGATCATCCATCCGTCCACTCTAGCCCAGGCCAACTCCTCTTCACCGTGTTGGGATTAGGACACGTCAATGAAGACCGGAGCACACCGCCTATCTAACCGAGCACATTCACGGATCACGATCGAGGCTCACCACCTTTTTGTTCGGTATTCCGAGGATTCATCCACATGGATAACTTTGGGGCATGACTCTGATACCACTTGTAAGGGAACCTAGGACACCACTTATCTCCACATTGGTATGATATTGTCCACTTTGGGCCTAAGCCCTCATGGATTTGCTCTTGGGCTATACCCAAAAGGCCTTATAGCAATGAAGATACATGTCCATCCTTATATGCCCATGATCTTCCCCATTTCTAACCAATGTGGGACTTTGGGACTTTGTTTGCACACCCAACATTAACACATACATGGAAGGCACAATACTATAAGGAAACTACTCTTGAGCGGTATAATTTCATTAGATTATGTCAAATCGAAGGAAAACTTAGCAGATCCACTTACTAAAGGTTTACCTCGAGAGTAAGTTGAGAAGTTATAGAGGGGAATGAGCTTGAATCCTATAATTTAAGAATTGTCATTGTGGAAACCCAACCTAACTGACTAGAGATCCTAAGATCTAGGTTTAAAAGGGACAACCAAAATTTTGTGCAATTCAAACCAAGCACTGTAAAGTTTTATACTCTTTCTCATTCCTATAAATGACGCAAAGTTTTATTTGTCAAGGTTAGGGTAACCTAAGGCTTTGAATGATCACTATATTAAGATAAGAGTTCTAGTTGGGGTAACGACAAAATACCTTATACAATTGATCACCTATTTCATGTAAGAATTGAGGTTACTTCTATGAGAATTTTAAGGCTATATTTCCTAAAGAAATTAATGAAGCCAGAACCAATGTTTACGGTCAAATTGAACACAACCGTAAAATGGGAAATGGTCAAAGTAAAGTTATGTGATGGCTATTGTCTATGTTTACACAAACGATTGAACAATTCAAGACTATAGTCACTGGTTTGCCAAGTAAATTCGATAGTCATTTACTAAGAAAGGTTCAAGGTGAAGGCTACATATCCCGATGAAGTTTTATTTCATTAAAACTCTTAAGTATCTGCATTAATATTTAGAAAATTTTGGGGCAGTGTAGGAAAATTTCTAATTAATAGGTGCATTTATAGGGTGTCTTTTGAAAAGTCATGTCCTTTAAAATTTGGCTTTTAGGAAAGACACAAATTGAAGGATATAATCTTTAAAGTAAAAGAACATAACCCTTTAAATTGAAAGCGTATCTTGGAGGGTTATAACTTAGGATTACATCCTTGAAGTTAAATGTGTCTTTATAAAGGAAACTATTCATGTCTATAAAAGTTCTCATTCAAGTATTCAATTCTTTCATTTGTCCTTAGGCATATTAAGAGAGTTTATGGCTTACCAAAAGAATAAGAGAGTTTCCACCATTTTCAAGTTCAAGTTCTTGAAAAAAAAATTGGATTGTCCCTTAATCAAGAAGTCACTAAGAATCCTGAGAGAACATTAGCCATAGATCCGTAGAGTACCGAGCATGACTAATAAGTTCTTAAGGACGGAGAAAAATTCGACTTGGTATAATCTACAAACTACACATAATTAACAGGTTATTCTATCTCTTTAGTTAATATTTTTTTAATGAATTACATGATGATTTTATCATTTATATGCATATGAATTATGCATCATTAACTAATTAACAACACAATCCCATAACAATAATATGACTTTATATTTACTCCAGTACGTGCGAAAGGGTGAGAATATTTATATGTGTAGCATAAAAAGGTATCATGAAAAATTATAATTAGTGTTAAGCTAATAATAAAGTTGATGTGCTTATTGTAGAATTTGTTTTCATTACCTTATGCAAATCGATGCGGTTCTAACCCCTTATACACTTATGAGAGGAATATGTGTAAACCCTGCAGAAATTAGAAACTAACTACAATAATTTAAGACACATTATAATTATTGTTTATACTGTTAAAAGCATACACCCTTAAGCCTAATTAAGTTCTACACTCTTAATCTTGCAATAATAAAATAACTGAAAATAAGCATAGCAATAAACAAAATCAACACAAAGATTTGATGATGAAGTGGAAAACTCTTGACAGAGAAAAATCATTTCGAATATAGGTTACCACCTGAATTCACTAGTAGGGAAAACTTACATTGATGGTTATAAGATATGTGGTAAAAAAAATTTCGACTCAAATACCTCACCTGTAATAACCCAAAGAAACTCTCGGAACATCCACCAAGCAGTCTTTTTCATAACCTTTGAAGTGTTTGAGTGAATCAAATTTGTGAACTCATGATGTCGGAACTGTTGGGGTTTGGAGGCGCGCACGGCGAAAGCGCGGTTCGGGCGAATTTTAAATTACCAAATAAATTATTCAATATCAAATATGAATAATTAACTCATATTTCACCTAAACATATTTATTCGATATCAAATAACGACATAAATAACCAAGAAACGTCGCGAAACTTTTATGAAAATATTTTTTCTGTAAAATGACATAAAACACATTTTTGACCGAACCGACTACCCAATACACATGAGGGCTGCCCAGGTCAGCCCCAATAGTGTTAGGGCAGTTCATGGACTGCCCGAAAAGTGACCAATTCACTGTTTGGGCAGCCGTCACCCGGTTGGCTCAAAAGTTACCCGGTAACGTCGTTTTTCGTTGTTTTCGCTTATTTCAACTCCGAAACAATTTCCGGTAATTGTTCCAACACCCAAAACACATCCAATACATTCAAATAACATCATTTTCATCACAATAAACCCAATTTTTCCAGATCTGATTTTGCAACAAAAATAATCAATTTTTCATGCTTTAATCCAACGTTTTCAACATTAATCTAATTAATCTTAACAGCAACCAAAGTCACCACAAATGAACCACCCAAGAAAAATTCTAGGTATTACAATAGTGGTCATAACACTCTAGAATGGCAACATATCATCAAATGATGAAATTGAATAAATATTACAATAATATTATCCAATTCTACTTCACACATGCTCAACACTTCCAAATCCATCTTCCAACACCAAAAGCCCCAATTTTAACAAGTAAAGAAAACCCTAGAACTATTCTGGAACACAAGAACAAGAAATTAAATTTCTAAACTCAAGAATATTAAAGATTACCTTTTAATCTCCAATTTTCCTAAGCTTTTTCTTGAATTTTTCTTCACTTTCTTCCTTTGTTTCATCAAACAAAATTGGAGTGTATTTTTAAGGTGGGTTTCGGCCATCGAAGCAATTGGAGAAGAAAAGAAAATTTGTTTACATTAAAAATACCAATTGCCGACTTTGATAAGGGCATTTAGGTCAATTTGTAATTTAATTTCATTAAATTAATATCAAACTTTATGTTGGCAAATCAAATTTGCACACCTAAAGTTTAATTAAAACATGTCATATGTCACCACTAATAATTAGACATTTGTCATAACAATTATGAAAAATGGATATTATTTAATTTTCAAATATTTAACATTTAAATATCTAAATAATTAATTAATATAATTATTATAATATATGTTTTTTTATTTACATTAAATAACAAATACATATATTAATGGCATGTGTCAAAGTCTCATTTGACAATTAATTAATGTGTATCTAATCGAATTATGTATCAAATACAAATACACAATAATTACGATTGGCCAAAATCCCCTAAAGCATGTGTTTTCGTTTAACCGTTTAAACGATACGAATTAACTCATTTAATCCGGTGAAGTATTATGAATAATCTGTATTATTCATAACGTGTTGCCCAAGTGCTCAACGAGTACACTTCATATTGTGGGACTCTCTAAGTTTAGGTTTATCCGTCACGAAATCCAATTTCGTGTCCATAATTCACCCACTCATGAATTATGACGACCACGGATACTCTCACTAAACTATGAAAGTCGAGGTCATTGCATACGTATAATCCCTCCGTCACAGGCTATCCATATTATACCTAGGATATAGATAATAACGTCAAATCTGTATGGTATAATATAGTCGACTTTCAAATTTACGATCTCTAAATAACACTCGGAACTTGCTTCCGAAGTTATACCACGGCCATGGATTTACTAGATCTAAAACACGCGTAGGATGCTTATGCCATGTACATAGGACTGACGGATTCTATCTTGATACGCACAGGATATCATGAGCATCAATCCACACCCAACGAACATGCGGAGATCTGATCTAAATAGATTGGTGACGTGACTGCCATCAAAGTGTGGAGGATAACTCATATATCCACAGTGGTATCTCAAATCGAAAGACCGCTATGCTCGCTCAACTCGAGAAGATTCCTATTGACGTTGGTATACCATCTATTAGGAAATCTTCAGTGAGTCATTCAATATTTATCAAATAAATACCTACATGTCTATACGAGTCTCCCGAGACTCATGGTTCATTGGGATAAACCATCTAACCAAGTCACGATATACGACATGTACTGGTCTCATCGGATTTCACTAACAGACCCGTGTTAGCAAATCTTGACCATGAACTTTATTTAAAGATATACAACTTATAGTGACGCTTCCCAATATCAATTACAAACTACGTTGTAACTGCGCACTACGTTGTAAATCCTAGGGTCTTTGTCTAATATACACATATCACTAAATCAGATTTAGTTTTAATCTAATCATAATTAGATATCTAATCATAATTATATATCTAATCATAATTAGATCGAATATGTAAATAAAATACAAGTGGTGCTACCATTAAATAAGTAATATTATTTAAAAAAAAGGAATTGTTCATATTTATGAATCGGACATAAATACGATCTGGATTGGCACTCTGAGCACCAACTTTAACAAATTCTCTCACTTGCTCTAGTGTCAATCCACGGTATCATATACACATCTCAATGTGTATCACATACTCATGGCCCTCAAGAGCTCACCTAGCACTCAAGAGGTAGGCAACAACAAGTAAGCCCACTTTAATAAATTGAGTCTGTCCAACAAACCCAATTGTTTTCCTTAGCCAACATCATTCATATTTTGTAGAATCCAAGTTCTACATCAATATGACTTAGATGCGACATCAATATTGTGCTATAGCTACTAAGTTGTCTATGTATTTAAGGATCAAATCCAAATACTATGTAGACAACCGCAAGCACAACTCTAATATCAAAACTTCTAATCTATAAGGTCACTATGCAACTTCATAAGTCAATACTTCATAAGTTGCAACTAATTCCACTAACATAGTAGAATCATCTGAGACACTCCCACTGCATCTTTTCTGACTTCATATGACGTAGACCATCTAACGTCATAATTAGACTCAAAACTAATCTGACCCTAATGGTTGCGGATTATATTCTCCATAAATAAGAAACACGTTCTTAATATCTCAAAGATAATAAAGAACATGTTTCAAGATCCATCCTATGGTCTATAGGGTATCAAAATAGCTTGTAACTATTACGATTAAATTGATATCTTTAATCGTACATAATATTTTATTCATTATGCTATCATCATATGATGCATCAAATGGACCAGACATTCTAATTAATTTCTCTTTCGACAAAGGAATCATCATTTATGAAAGATTAATACTATATACAAAAGACACACTAACTGTCATACATGTAGTTTTAATGTGTCCTTTATTAGATCATATCTAATGCACGACTGATGAGAGTTTCTCACAAGTCTCTTAGTTTTATATCATATATAAAACTTTATATCAAATATAACAGAGACTACTCCCACTGCTTTCACGGAGAAAATAAGACTTAGGTAAAAACATTTACCTCACAAACATTTCATTATTACATTAATAATGATAATGTCGTTAGGATATATAACACTAGAAAGAAATTTGTACGCTCCCACTGACCATTCTATCACATATGTATTCTCTGTGATTTGATAAAATCAGACAATCTGACTGTATCAAAATTAGAGAACACAGATTTTCGGAAAGCTTAACTGAGTCTACAATTGGCTCTATAAGCCAATTTATCAAACTGTGATCTTAGCAGAATACAAACTCTAGGGCCATTCTAGAATGAACTTTTCGAACAAAGAAACCAAAACAGATTTCTCATTCGAAGAAAACATTCAGGAATGCCACTTTGCATTCTTTAGCCAAAATACATAGTTTAATATCAACATTAATCAACAGATCTTTTAATTGTTCAATTAGTGCGACTAGAGACAAGTTTCTCAGAATCTACAATAGATCACTGAGTATAAATTTTCTCATTGTCATACTATAAAGGTCAAACCTTTATCAAGCTCACTTTGCTTTTGCTTCGCAAACAATTTGCATATTTTATGAACGATTCATAACGAAAGCTTAATCAAATTCAAAATTTGATCGTAGTAAGCTATGAACAATCTTAGATCTATGGTTCAATGGTAATTTCCGAAATCGATATCAAATATCGCTCTCACTATAAGTTATTGGATAATTTTCTTCAATAAGAAAACAAAAGAATCATTGAGTATCAAATACTTTGTAAATGATTTTGACATCTTGTTGGACTTATACGGAAGATACCGTAGGGTCATTTCATCTTATTAATTATGTAGTTCCATTTTAGTTTATCACTCTCAAATTTTACTTCACTAAGTCAAGTCTTTTCTACAATGGTCAACATCTGATGTTACACACCAAGTAATAAAATAATTTTATTGCTCGGGATCGTAGAAAATATATTCTATCAAATATGATACAATATTCTATTAAATAGAAAAAATGATAAACTTTTACGTGTACCTCCGAGGCGCAAGTGTTAGGGATATGCCCTATACCCAACTTGTGGATGGGCTATATGTACATGTATTTTTAATATTTTCATTAATTAATAAAATGGCAATCTTTATTATACGTGTCTTACATAACTTATATGAATCATCAACACTGTAATAAAGCCCTTGGAGTAATAAGACAATGGCTTCCACGCCTTATGAGAATCATTACTCTTAGATGTTCCTAGTCATAGTTTTGTGAATAATCTGGGCATTAACAAAGCGGAGAGACTAGCATGATGATATGATCCGCCTTTAAGTGGGGTAGCCGATCTCATAGGCTACTAACGGAGATCCGTCCGCTTGGTGTATCACATGGATGCATGAGTTGCTCGTGTACATCGAATTGACCGCCGAATATTTTCATATGGAGTGTTTATCCCATGTGTCTGTGAGAACTTTCATGTATCGATTATATGACTAGTCCTTAGACTTGAGGTTTTTACAATCTTATGTGTGGATCAAATAACTTTGACACCCTCCTTCCCCGGTTCAAAAAATCCGTTCATAAGGGTATGATTGATTCATTTGTTGAAACACATGAAGTTTGTAAAGATACAACAGAGAATTGCGACTCTCTCGGATAATATTTTCTTATAAGAGTAGTATTCCAGTTCGCAGGTTGATATGTGTGATCAGTGCTTGAGACTGTGGCCACAACGGAAGAATCATGTGAGATTCTTGGGTTAGCACGATTCATGACACTATCAACATCATACCTTTGACCATATGGGTAGACACTTTCCGTACCCTAGGTCAATAGATGGGGATACAGTGAGGCGAGGGACTGTATCATATGTAAATCGCATGCAGAATGGGTATATATATCTTTCCTTCTCATTTGGGGGCATTGGCATGTTGCTAGATGTCAACCTTGGTCATTGAAATCGAACGACCATCTGATCGGAGGATAATTTATGTTCAATTAAATTATCACGATTCATTTCATGTCCAACTTGAGGGGAACCCAAAAGGTCACACACAACAAAGTCGAAATCAATGGTTAACATTGCACAATACAAATATAACAGCATATATGATTGTTGTAGGAATTGTTCATAAATGGTTCAATGTGTTTAATTATTGAACAGATCATTTATGAGGTTCCATAGTGGCTTAGGGATTGGTGAATGACGATGGGGGCACTTTGAGAATTGGAATTTAAAAAAAATTAATGTTCATGTGAATAGTAACATGAATAGTAAAAAAAAAATTTGTTATTTATTTTGAAATCTAATTCGGTCCAAACTCTTATTAGAGTTTTATAATCTCATTAAAACACTAAATTAAGATCCAATGACTAAGATTAAATTATCTTTTATCTCACATCGGATTCTTAATTAATTTTGCTGTCTTTGGAGCACTATATAAACCCAAATAATTCTTCACAAAATCTTTGTACCAAACCTTTCATATCTTGGGTTTATATAAGTGAGCAACTCTAAAGTTTAAGAGTAAGCCACTAACTTAGAGGATCTTGAAGTCATATTGACTAGAGGAACCTCAAGTTAAAAGTTTTGAGGTATTTGCCTAGGCTAGCACCAAGGGCAAAATACCCGTGCACTCAAGGCGTAGTCTTACCGTTGAGTTTTGGCTTTGGTTTGTGTGACCGGCGTAAACACACACGTATAACGCAAGCGCACGTATCGTTCAAGTAGTATAAAAATATTGATCCCACGAGGACTTAATTCCTACTGTTGTTATTAATTGTTGAATCTATTTATTTACAAATATCTAATTATAGGGAGAAGAGAATGATTGTTTGATTGATTTGGTTATTTGCTAAATAAATAAATAAATAAAAAGACAAAAGAAAATACTAAGGAAAATAAAAAAAGACAGAAAGATCTAGGGTTGTGAATCTTTCTAATATCTTTTAAAAGATGAAGTAATTATTTTATGTTTGTGTAATAAATCGGTTTACTAACCTGAAACACGAAATTATGCGAAAGCCTCTGTCGATGGTCAGACGCAAATACCCAGTTTAACCCAATTTAACCATATGTCTATGTCAACCAAATTATATGGATTCATTAAGTTTAAGTTCCAATTATGGCTACCCCCGCCCGATAGGTATATGTCTATCCTGTAAGGAAATCTATTAAAGGGTTATCTATCCTCAAGGAAGAAGTGAGCTATTAAGTCTAAGGCTGAAACCTAAAATCCCTATGTCTAGTTCATTTTAAATTTACCACATCAATCTTATTTGTGATCAGACAACAAGAAGCATTAAGCTTAAGACTTAATAAGTAAACCTTTAAATTACACAAACTATAAAATAACCTCTTATAAACTAGTGATATTAGAATTCATCACAACCCCAGATAACTAGCACATAACTAGGGCTAGTAAAAACTTAAAAGTAAAAAACATAAAGTAAAAATGCTGAAAAGTAAAAGACATAAAGTAAAAGCTAAAGTAAATTACAATAAAATAAAATGCTAAGGTAAAAGGATCAACTTTTACTATTTACTATTTAGATATCTTCATTAATATAATATATTAACTTGTGATTATTTTACCAACCAGCCATATAGGCGGTAACCTGATTAAGTCAAATTAAGTCCAACCAGCCATAAAGACGGAACCAAAATAAACATGCCATATATGCGGTAAGAAAATTTAATTACCAACCGACCACCATCTGGCGGTATCCTTGATTAGTCAGGTTTAAACCAGATTAAAATGAATTACCAACCGACCAATCTGGCGGTATCCTTATTAAGTCAATATTTTAAATAGTGAATATATTATTTTTAAGGGAGATTATCTAAATAGTAACAGTAAAAGAATTACCTTTCACCCTAGGTGGGGAAGTTACTTCCTCACGGTGAATAGTAAAAACTGTAAAAAGTAAGAAAGTGAATTACTATTATTACAAAACGTAATTAAAATTATTTACAAACTAAAAACTAAAAGAAACTAGATAGAAAACTCTCTATTTACATCAGAGAGTTCAGAGAGGAAGGTACATGTGAAATCAGAAAACTGAGCTCTATTTATAGGCGTCAGTAAGGGCCGCGAGTCGCGACGCCCGTTTTGTCGACGTGGCAAGCTCTGGTTCGTCGGCTTCAGATTCTGAATAAGGTGATAAGGTGACACGTGGCAAGGTGGTTGAAGCTCAATTATTATGACACGTCGCGGATCGTGATTGGTTGATGATGATTCTTATCCGCCACGTGTCAGATAAGGATAAGTCAGTCAATAATTGATGCTGACGTGACGCTGACATGGCGACACGTGGCAATTTGATTGTCGGTACCATAGAATTACGACACGTGGCACGCTGTGATTGGTTGATGATGACGTGGCGATGATGTGGCAGTTTGACTCGGTCAACTGGTGATGTGGATGATGACGTGGCGATAGGTGACGATGGCGACTGTCGGCACTGTAGGATGATGACACGTGGCACGGCGCATGTTAGAAGATCGGCTGTGATGGTGACACGTGGCACGGCGCACGTTAGCAAAGTCAAATTTTCTCAGATTCTGATTTGTGGACCCGGCGCATGTTAGCACTGTTCGGCGCACGTTAGGCGTCGCGACGCCAAAGGCTTGCGCGTCGCAACGTAGAAAATTACCAAAATGCCATTTTTGTCTAATTTTCTCTGTTTTGGTCCAAATCACCTCCACAATGTCCTGAAACTTTATTTATCTACAAATCACTATTTCTCACTCATTTAACCTAATATTTTGTATATTTTCTTGAGTTGTGTGAATATTTTGATGTGTTTTGGGTTATTTTGTAGATAAATAAAGTTTCAGGACATTCTGTAGGTGATTTGGTCCAAAACAGAGAAAATTGGACAAAAAAGGGCATTTTTGTAATTTTCCGCATCGCGACGCGCAAGCCCTTGGCGTCGCAACACCTAACATGCGCCGAACAGTGCTAACATGCGCCGGGTCCACAAATCAGAATCTGAGAAAATTTGACTTTGCTAACGTGCACCGTGCCACGTGTCACCATCACAGCCGATTTGCTAACATGCGCTGTGCCACATGTCATCATCCTACGGTGCCGACAGTCGCCATCGCCACGTGTCTTCCACGTCATCGTCCACATCACCAGTTGACCGAGTCAAACTGCCATGTCATCGCCATGTCATCATCAACCAATCACAGCGTGCCACGTGCCGTAATTCTATGGTGCCGACAGTCAAATTGCCACGTGTCGCCACATCAGCGCCACGTCAGCATCAATTATTGACTGACTTATCCTTATCTGACACATGGCGGATAAGAATCATCACCAACCAATCACGAGCCGCCACGTGTCACAATAATTGAGCTTCAACCACCTTGCCACGTGTCACCTTATCACCTTATCCAGAATCTGAAGCCGACGAACCAGAGCTTGCCACGTCGACAAAATGGGCATCGCGACGCGAGCTGGGCGTCGCGACGCGTGACCCTTACTGACCCCTATAAATAGAGCTCATTTTTCTGATTTCAGATGTACCTTCCTCTCTGAATTCTCTGATGTAAATATAGAGTTTCCATCTAGTTTCCTTTAGTTCTTAGTTTTGTAAATAATTTTAATTATATTTTGTATAATAGTAATTTACTTTCTTAGTTTTTACATTTTTACTATTCACCATGAGGAGGTAACTTCCCCAGCTAGAGTGAAAGGTAATTCTTTTACTGTTACTATTTAGATTAATCTCCCTTAAAAATAATATATTCACTATTTAAAATATTGACTTAATAAGGATACCGCCAGATTGGTCGGTTGGTAATTCATTTTAATCTGGTTTAAACCTGACTAATCAAGGATACCGCTAGATTGGTCGGTTGGTAATTAAATTTTCTTACCGCCTATATGGCATGTTTATTTTGGTTCCGCCTTTATGGCTGGTTGGACTTAATTTGACTTAATCAGGTTACCGCCTATATGGCTGGTTGGTAAAATAATCACAAGTTAATATATTATATTAAGGGAGATATCTAAATAGTAAATAGTAAAGTTGATCCTTTTACCTTAGTATTTTATTTTATTGTAATTTACTTTTTAGCTTTTACTTTATGTCTTTTACTTTTCAGCATTTTTACTTTATGTCTTTTCCTTTTAAGTTTTTACTAGCCCTAGTTATGTGTTAGTTATCTGGGGTTGTGATGAATTCTAATATCACTGGTTTATAAAGGGTTATTTTATAATTTTTGTAATTTAAAGGTTTACTTATTAAGTCTTAAGCTTAATGCTTATTGTTGTCTGATCACCAATAAGATTGATGTGGTAAATCTGAAATGAACTAGACATAGGGATTTTAGGTTTCAGCCATAGACTTAATAGCCCACGATCTTCCTTGAGGATAGATAACCCTTTAATAGATTTCCTTACAGGATAGACATATACCTGTCGGGCGGGGGTAGCCATAATTGGAACTTAAACTTAATGAATCCAGATAATTTGGTTGACATAGACATATGGTTCAATTGGGTTAAACTGGGTATTTGCGTCTGACCATCGACAGAGGTTTTCGCATAATTTCGTGTTCCAGGTTAGTAAACCGATTTATTACACAATACATAAAATAATTACTTCATCTTTTAAAAGATATTAGAAAGATTCACAACCCTAAATCTTTGTGTCTTTTGTTATTTTCCTTAGTTATTTCTTTTGTCTTTTTATTTATTTATTTATTTAGAAAATAACCAAATCAATCAATCAATCATTCTCTTCTCCCTATAATTAGATATTTGTAAATAAATAGATTCAACAATTAATAACAACAGTAGGAATTAAGTCCTCGTGGGATCGATATTTTTATAGTACTTGAACGATACGTGCGCTTGCGTTATACGTGTGTGTTTACGCCGGTCAAGTTTTTGGCGCTGTTGCCGGGGACTTATTTTTCTTGAGTTATTAATTTTGAAGCTATCTAATTTACTTGTATCTAATTTTCTTTATTTTTATCTGTAATTTTTATTTATTTCTTTTGTTTTCAGGTGATTGAAAAATGGAACATTATTGGGAGATTGAGAGATCACGAGCTTTACTATAAGAAGATACACCCCAAATCTGGGAGCAACAGTCCGGTTTTCTGAGGCCTGTTGTCCAGTCCAACAATTATCACTGGATGCCAGAACCAAGCAATACCACATTTGCTCAATAAGACGCAATGGGGAGATGTGACATATGTAATGGTAACCACCATAGAGATTATTGCGAATACAACTACCATCCATGGTGGCAGAGCTATCAAGATCCTTCATGGTATGACGAGCCATCACATTTCACAGAACCACATTTTCCATCTTATCTACCACCCACCTACAATGATCTTCATCAACAATCAGAAGAAGATCAGATGATTGACATCCTCAAAGATTTGTTCAAGAAACGAGATGAAAAGTCGGATACAATGCTTGAAACATTCCAGAATCAACTTGAAAGTATTCAGAGACAATCAGCATCCATTCAGAGGATGACAGATCAAGTGAGACAATTAACAGAAAACCAGAGCTATATACCTCAATGACCATTTTCAGATGACACTGATGAAGCCTTCGAGTACCAAGCATTCACGATGACACTTTAGAAAAAAGGAGGAGGCTGAGTAGTATCTGGAATCTGAGGTATTAGTTCGGGAACCCAAACCAACGAAGTCTCAATTTGATTTTTATTATTCAGATTCTGACGAGGATGAAGCTGAGCTGTTAGTACCAATTGCACCAACAAAGGAGTATGAAACTTTTCAGCCTCAAAATGAAGATCTTGGAGGAATGCTTTGCAAAAATGTTTGAAGAAGATCTATCTGAGCCAATCACATCAGCCTCAGAGAATGAAGACCTAAAATCTGACATCTCTTTACATTCTCAGGTTGACACTTATAGAGCATATTTTTCACAGATGACAGATGAATAACTGAACGAGGAAATCCTAAAATACATCTGTGCAGAAAAGGTGGAGCAAGAAATAGAGCAAATGAAGGAGCAATTGTCAGACCAAATTGAAGATCCAGAGCATTCAGGCGAAACACCATTGTTTTGGAGAGAATATATCAAAGATATCACCCAGAAGCTTGACAGAATGAAACTTCCATTCAAAGTTAAACACCATACGAGACCTCCTGATTTTCAATCACCTGAAAACAAAAGAAAGAAATAAAAATTACAGATAAAAATAAAGAAAATTAGATACAAGTAAATTAGATAGCTTCAAAATTAATAACTCAAGAAAAATAAGTCCCCGGCAACGGCGCAAAAACTTGACCGGCGTAAACACACACATATAACGCAAGCGCACGTATCGTTCAAGTAGTATAAAAATATCGATCCCACGAGGACTTAATTCCTACTGTTGTTATTAATTGTTGAATCTATTTATTTACAAATATCTAATTATAGGGAGAAAAGAATGATTGTTTGATTGATTTGGTTATTTGCTAAATAAATAAATAAATAAAAGAAAATACTAAGGAAAATAACAAAAGACACAAAGATCTAGGGTTGTGAATCTTTCTAATATCTTTTAAAAGATGAAGTAATTATTTTATGTTTGTGTAATAAATCGGTTTACTAACCTGGAACACGAAATTATGCGAAAGCCTCTGTCGATGGTCAGACGCAAATACCCAGTTTAACCCAATTGAACCATATGTCTATGTCAACCAAATTATATGGATTCATTAAGTTTAAGTTCCAATTATGGCTACCCCCGCCCGACATGTATATGTCTATCCTGTAAGGAAATCTATTAAAGGGTTATCTATCCTCAAGGAAGATCGTGGGCTATTAAGTCTATGGCTGAAACCTAAAATCTCTATGTCTAGTTCATTTTAGATTTACCACATAAATCTTATTGGTGATCAGACAACAAGAAGCATTAAGCTTAAGACTTAATAAGTAAACCTTTAAATTACATAAACTATAAAATAACCCCTTATAAACCAGTGATATTAGAATTCATCACAACCCCAGATAACTAGCACATAACTAAGGCTAGTAAAAACTTAAAAGTAAAAATGCTGAAAAGTAAAAGACATAAAGTAAAAGCTGAAAATAAATTACAATAAAATAAAATGCTAAGGTAAAATGATCAACTTTTACTATTTACTATTTAGATATCTCCCTTAATATAATATATTAACTTGTGATTATTTTATCAACCAGCCATATAGGCGGTAACCTGATTAAGTCAAATTAAGTCCAACCAGCCATAAAGACGGAACCAAAATAAACATGCCATATACGGGGTAAGAAAATTTAATTACCAACCGACCAATCTGGCGGTATCCTTGATTAGTCAGGTTTAAACCAGATTAAAATGAATTACCAACCGACCAATCTGGCGGTATCCTTATTAAGTCAATATTTTAAATAGTGAATATATTATTTTTAAGGGAGATTAATCTAAATAGTAATAGTAAAAGAATTACCTTTCACCCTAGCTGGGGAAGTTACTGAATAAGTAAATTCTCCGATTATATTTTCCATTCTCCATATACACGGCCAACAAAATATTAATCAACTCATTTTTTCCCACAATAGTCACAAGTGTAGTTGATAAGAGAGTAATATTTTTGTCCTAAAGTTTTATCAGATTTCACACCTTTTTGTAGCAATGGAATAATTTTTCTCATTTTTCTGATTTTTTCTTTGATTTTTTTTTTATTTATATACAATATCTTCCGTCTATGTAGCGAGATTTGGGTCGGTGGCTCCAAAACCAGTTGGCTTTAGGGCACCAGGTGTTAAGACACCCCTACGGACTTAATTACTCAGACTTCATATATATATATTTTTGCAGCATCTTTTTGTTAGGTTTTATCTAGGTCCCAAGATCAAACAAGACATGAAATACATGTGTGAACACATCAACGGAGGTAGCGGAATACTCACATCGATCGGTTGAGACGAATCGGCAACAAACGAAGTTGATTTTTCCCTTGCAACAAAAAACGCAACTGCAGTTCACTGCCCACAAAATCAGATTTTTGAGTTGAGAAATGGAGCTCCAAGCTTCATCGAATGGTTCCCGGCTCATGGGTGAACTTCCCTACCACCTTCGGAAGTCTCTCGGAGTGCTAGCTCTTCTTGATTTTGCCACCAAATCAAGCACATTGCTTCCCAAACTCACGCCCAAAATGAAGAAACCAGTGAGCATTTTTACTGCCCATTTGGGCGTGAATGATGATGGAGAAAGAGAGGAGGGAAATTGTGTATTGGTTGGTGAAACCTTTTCCAAAAAGGTTTATATATTTTTACCATAAAAAATATAAAGTATTTACCAAATAAAAAGCCAAATAATTAAATGGTAAATGCTCCCACCAACTTACACTATTTCAACCACACACATCAACTATTCATTTTACTTTAATAAAGTGATGTGTGTCTTTCAATCAATCAATCACATCAATCAATCACATCAATCAAAGTGACATTTGATTTGACGATTGATGTGACGAATGATTTGACGCTTGATGTGACTTGCGTTGCCGCACTCGAATTCGAAATACGAATGCGCTCGCAATCACACTCGGGCTCGGGTTCGCTAATTCCCAATTAGCGAGTTTTCCGTTGCGTCGTAATTAAATGATTACGCCTAGCGAATTCACTATTCACATCGCTAACGAATTAATTCTAAATTAATTCGTTCGCCCGAATTAAAATCTAATTTTAATTCCGCGTCGAAATCTAATTTCGTTTAATATATCGAATATATTAATTTACCGATTAATTCCAAATTAATCATTCTCTCTCTTTTAGACGATATTTTATCCTAGATAAAATATCTCCGTAATTAATCCTAGATTAATTTTCTCTCTCATCAAATTAATCCCAGATTAATAAATGTGCGAGTCATGCGTCATCGGTGGATCACTGGGAAGCGACCCATGAGATCCCCGGATATGTTGGCAGTAAATACGGTCGTCGGAGTATCCGAATCACGTACGTACCAAGTACTACATTCTACCGATTTACGAGACAAGGTTGGCTTCTAGCAAAGCACCAAGTCTACCCAATTCTCCGGTCATATTCATCTAAGAATATTTAAGATCTATATCAAGCGTAGTATACCAAGTATTATGTATATCGGCTCAGTATCGGATAGTCACGTGCTAGGGCTGGGGCTGGATAAGTGTCTGCCCCGTCCGAAGCACATGTCGGATGTCTGGTAACTAGTCTCTATAATCGGATATACATGACCTTGTCATAATATCCCGATGGCCGGCCAGCACTTAAGAGCACTAATACCGTATCCTGCGTGACATCATCTCCACTATGATTGGAGTGATACTTCCGTCTTGACATCACACCCAATACTCTACGATTCTCAATATACCCAGCATTGGCGTACACAGAACCGGTTAGAGTCCTAGACGACCTCAACTAAAGTATATTGATTGTCGTAAGCATTAGCGGTGCAAGTCTCAGGTTAAGACCAAACACACCTACCCTGATGTCGGACTCCCATAGACACATAGTCATAATACCAATGGGATTCCGAGGGGTCTATCCAGAGCGAAGCTGTTTCCCCTCCCATCGGTGAAACACAACCTCCTATCGCACTTGCATGAGTATCTAATACCCAAATATATGAGAACTATGCCGTTGTGCCCTCACAACGCGCACAAGTGCAATACTAGCCTATTCCGCATTATCGATGTCCAGTCTCGATAATACTCCGGCTAGGGATATTTAATGATTAATCCTTCGTGGACTGATACTGTCTCATATCATTCTCAATCCAGGAACTAATCATAGGGACCTCTCTTCATTTATATATCTAAGGTGATCTAATCACAAATGATGAGAGTGCAATTTCCTTGTCACATAGTTAATTTGTACAACAACACTATGATCTGTACAAATAATGACGCTATGGGTCATATTATCCAACAATCTCCCACTTGGCACATAGCCAGTCACTCAAGTGTCGAACACCCGAACTATGTATGGTTTGCTCAAATTGCTGAGGAATGGTTTTCGTCAGCGGATTTCCATGATTATCGTCTGACGCGATTTATACGATCATCACATCGCCACAATGTATGATCCGAACGAATCAGATGAATATAGAAGTATATATCTGGATCGTCGATGAGACCTTTAATTCTTTAGCCTTATTCTGACGCCTAGCTCAGCTGCTAACAGAACTATATCTAATCTAATTAGATTTATTATCGACCCAAATGGCTTCTATTGCTGCCTCAGCCGCAGCAATAATCCGCATTTGTTGTTTATTCGGCAACAATATCTTGCTCGGAAGATTTCCAGCTCATTGTCCCGTTATTCAAAATTTATAGTACCGCAGTATTTAACTGTTTGGAAACTTGCGGCAGTGATCCCAGTCACTTCAAGTTCTCCTTCTCCATAGTTTTAGACAGCATCTTTAGTTCTCTAAGATACTAATAGATGTTTTTAACTTCAATCCAGTGACTATCACTTGGATTGTCCTGATTGTGACTCCATATGCTCAAAGCGTATGAGACACCAAATCAAGTACATTTAAATGTACAATTTCCCAGAGAGTGTTAACAACTCCAAATCTATCCCAGTAGATCTTTATTCCTTGAATAAAGGTTGTTACCCCCAGAATTCTACGGAGAATTTCTATGAAAGCCAAGCTTTCACCAATTGCTTTATGGGAATTTCATTATCAGTGATCTCCCACTAACCTCCTTATATACACAAGAATCATTTCGTATGCATGAGATGCATGTGATGTATGCATGAGACACAAGGGTTAACATGATGCATGTATGCATGAGATGCATGTGATGTATGCGATGCATGGAATATACAAGTTGGCCCATTATCATTTTAAAGTATTCAATCACACCACCACGCAGTGCAAACTTGTCCCAGTTGAAAAGGCCCAACAGGTTTACACTTTGCGATGATATGGCTAAATGACTTCAAATAATAAGAGGCCCAAAAATGGCTTACTGGCATTTTAGAAGCTTTTGGCCCAACTGTTAAAAGACATGAACTTGCCCCAGTTTAAATAGCCCAACAAGTTCATACCCTTTGACAAAAGGTCCAACTGGATCCAAATGACGGTGGTCCATCAAACACCTAATTATAAAATGTCTAACTACAGGTTCTTTGTGGCTAAATCTCATAAGTGGGTTCACGAGGCGCGGACAAAGGCTCTCGCTGACGAAGGTTTGCCCACAACTAGGACTCCCCACTCAAGGGTTCAAGCGACCAAGTAAGCGCACTTTTTTTATACCTTGCGGTACGTGCCAACGAGTTACGGTGTGTGATTAACTGTCGAATGGACTTCCCGTTGTAGATTCCCCAGATGGAAGATGGAGCGAGGCTCTCTTAAGTACCCAAGCCTCTTAGGCTCTTATCGCTTGGTGACAGAAATAAACAACGAGTCCTCCAAACTAGTCTATCACAACAAGCTACAAGTAATGATTATCCGGGTGCCTTCATAGCTTTTCCCCGAAGGGTAGTGAATGAAGGAAGACACCAACCATCACCTAGCTTTAACTAAGCCTTGATTAACCTCCTCAACCCGCTAAGACACGGTCAACTAATGCACAAATTATACACAACACAAAAAAACATGATTCGAGGCCGATTCTCTATCCCCAGTGGAGTCGCCAGACTGTAGACAACAGAACCTGACGACGCTGTTCTAGGCTCGCGGCCTAGTTGGGAGTACGAAATAACATGGAGTCGCCACCCGGTGTGAACCGGGACAAAGATTTAAGGCCGCACTCACCCCTCGCAAGGGAAGACCTCAAACCGTTGGGTTCGGAATGGTCCCTTACTTATGTCATTGTGATGATATAATTTGTGCACTAAATCAACCGCATCTATCCAATAATCATGCTCAAGGTACTTAGATCTAACATGCTTTTATCCAAATAATTCCACGCAATGTAACACGACAAGCATATTAAACCATTAAATCAACATGTATGAATCATTACCCAAACGCATCATAAACTAAGAACATGCATAGTGAACAACCTAAACATGCTTTAACGAACAAATAACAAACTAAATAAACCATGCTTCAAATAATAAACAAATAACCTAAAGATTATAACATGCTCAAATACAAGTTTGGATGGGACAAAACATATGTCTCTTAAGTGGTACGTGGCGTTGTATCCCGAGTACAAACCGCACTACCGTCCATTCGGATTCGGCTACGGAATTTACGTCCGGGTTTCCATCCTATATACCACAAAAGGGAACACATGTCCCGCCCATCCAACAATCAAATCATGCCTCAAACGACTCTCATGCAATTATATATCAAAGTAAAATAAAATAAAGAATAAAGAAGATAGGTAAAAGGTACCCTCAGGTCTAACCTCTTTTGTCGATCTTTGGAAGCGCGTTCCAAGTCCGTTGGAAGGGCGAATGATCCGAAACCTTTCCAAATTATTTGCTCACTGTTTTCCCTTGTTGTTTTGATGCTTGGGCTGCTGTTTTACCTTCGTTTCACCGCCATTTGTTCGCTGCGTTTCAGGTCACTGGTTCGGGCGTTTAGTGGACTGTTTTGGGTAATTTTGGTGGTCTCGGGAGGTGCGTTTGTAAAGATTTCTTGGGGAAACTTTTTGGGATTTTTGGGATGGTTTCTAGATGATTTTAGGACTGTTTTGGAGCTAAAGTCGCAACAAATACTGACCAGAACAGGGGACGAAATTGTGCAGTGGGGCGTTTTCAGGGGCTGTTTTTGGCGCTGTTTTGGAGCTGCTTTGGGGAGTCTTTTTGCGGCACTTCAGGGGCTGGAAATAAGGTTTATTTTAGGGTGTTTTAGGGCTGTGAATGGTGGCTGGAAGTCGGCTAAGGAGGGCTAAGAAAAGGGCTTGGTCGTGAGTTGTCTTGGTGAAGGGTGGTGGATGGTGATATGCGGCCTTGGGATGGATTTTTCTTCTGGGATGCGGCAATGAGGGTTCTTGGATGGGCTTCGGACGTGCAAAGAGGGCTTCACAAGTTGCTTGAGGGATGTGTATGAGCTAGGGTTGTATGGGGCAAAGGTCTCTTTTTTGTAGACAAAGGGAAAAGGCTTTCCTTTTTAGATTAGGAAGGAATCTCCTAATTGATTTCTAATAAGGAATGCATCTCCTAATTAGGATTTGGGATTGGATTCGATTTGGTAATGATTTTATTTGATTTCTTTTACTTAGGCAAGGATTTAACAAGATTTAAACATGTGATTAATGTGCAATTACCTAAATAAAGGGCAATGGGCGTGAATCATGTCCAATGGGCATAGGTTTGGTTTGACTTGGTTTGACTTGGGTTGACTTGGGTTGACTTGGGTATTTGGGCTTGGTTTGGGTTAGGTATGGTGGTCTATGGGAGTTTTGGGCCTAAGGTGAGCTTAGAAACGGAGGTATAACAAGCAACCGAAGCGAAAAACAACTCGGGTAAATCCATCAAAAATTGTATTTTCCAACTTTACCCTTCCAACGTTCTTTTCCGCGACTTTCATGACTAAGAGGGAGTTGTCTCCATATAAGACTCCTCATCGGGTTTTATTGAAAAATGCAATGCCTACAGTCGCCCCCACTTTGATGGGACTTGTGCAGTGTGTGACAATGACAATTCTATCAAAGTACGTGCAATGCATTTTTACTTACCTGGCTCGCCAGCTGCCACTTGACTTGCCGTGTTGATTTGAGTTGATGTTGAGGTGCTTCGACCCCTAGTCCATTCCCGAACCGATGATGTGCTGTGGTGTGGTGGAGTTCATTCCCGAACTGTCACCGTTGTGGTCCATTCCTGAACCGATCTCCATTCCCGGAGTGTAGCTGTGATGTAGTGTGATGAAGTCCATTCCCGAACTGTCACCATTGTGGTCCATTCCCGAACCGATCTCCATTCCTGGAGTTTTGTTGTGATATGATGTGATGAAGTCCATTCCCGACTGTCACCGTTGTGGTCCATTCCCGAACCGATCTCCATTCCCGGAGTGTTGTTGTGATGTGATGTGATGAAGTCCATTCATTCCCGAACTGTCACTGTTGTGGTCCATTCCCGAACCGATCTCCATTCCTGGAGTGTTGTTGTGATATGATGTGATGAAGTCCATTCCCGAACTGTCACCGTTGTGGTCCATTCCCGAACCGATCTCCATTCCCGGAGTGTTGTTGTGATGTGATGTGATGAAGTCCATTCCCGAACTGTCACCGTTGTGGTCCATTCCCGAACCGATCTCCATTCCCGGAGTGTTGTTGTGATATGATGTGATGAAGTCCATTCCCGAACTGTCACCGTTGTGGTCCATTCCCGAACCGATCTCCATTCCCGGAGTGTTGTTGTGATGTGATGTGATGAAGTCCATTCCCGAACTGTCACCGTTGTGGTCCATTCCCGAACCGATCTCCATTCCCGGAGTGTTGTTGTGATATGATGTGATGAAGTCCATTCCCGAACTGTCATCATTGTGGTCCATTCCCGAACCGATCTCCATTCCCGGAGTGCCATTCCCGGCGTGCTCATTCCCGAGCTGTCCATTCCCGGACTGTCCATTCCCGGACTAAATCTCCATTCCCGGAGTGCCATTCCCGGCGTGCTCATTCCCGAGCGTGCTCATTCCCGAGCTGTCCATTCCCGGACTAAATCTCCATTCCCGGAGTGCCATTCCCGGCGTGCTCATTCCCGAGCGTGCTCATTCCTGAACTGTCCATTCCCGGACTAAATCTCCATTCCCGGAGTGCCATTCCCGGCGTGCTCATTCCCGAGCGTGCTCATTCCTGAGCTGGTCCATTCCCGGACTGTCCATTCCCGACCATAATGATCTGATGTAATATGGGCTTCGCCTTCAGAATGCCATTCTCGGCAGAAACTGAAACTGATGTGATGTGGGCCTCGCCCCCAAAATGCCATTCTCGGCAGAAACTGAAACTGATGTCAATGTGGGTCTCGCCCCCAGAATGCCATTCTCGGCAGAAACTGAAACTGATGTCAATGTGGGCCTCGCCAGAATCGCCCCCAGAATGCCATTCTCGGCAGAAACTGAAACTGATGTCAATGATTCCACTCAGCGTATTGCAATTCCTCTCACGAGATCATCTCTGATAATTGGATATATTTTCGTCCTCAACGAATGCTTGATGTCGAAGCCAGAGAATCTTCAAATTACTCGATATGCTCAACTCCGATCGTCTGAATAGGTGATCCAAACTAGACTCCTAGTGTGTGTGTGCCAAGGATCTTTCACAGCTTATTCCTTAAGCAAGCCAACTCGATAATTTCGCTTCGGAGAATCGGACCAGTGGGTCTAACCAAC
Source organism: Zanthoxylum bungeanum (assembly GCA_019454045.1). NCBI lineage: Eukaryota > Viridiplantae > Streptophyta > Magnoliopsida > Sapindales > Rutaceae > Zanthoxylum > Zanthoxylum bungeanum. Next base: position 68,518 of record SKCR01043281.1, on the reverse strand, counting down.
CTGAATGTCTTAATCACATTCTGTGATTACTTCAGCATACTTGACATGATATGGTCTTATGTATTGCACTCTTGTCTCTTTCTTTTCATTCGGAACTCTCTCTTTTTTTCTTTTTCTTTTTTTTTTTCTTTTCTTTTTTTTTTTTTTTTTTTCTGACACACCTACCCTTTAAGGTAGCATTTCTCCTCATGGTGGTCCTAATACTCGCCCATGGGTAGCTTCACGCTTATCGGTTATAGGCGGTCTTTTTCTTTTCTTTTCTTGCAGAGACATTTCTGTTATTTCTGACCATATCATGTATCATAGCGTCTGTAATCCAGGGTGGACCTCCAGGCAAACAGTCATTCACCGACCCTCTGTCTCTTCAGCTAGTCATCTCATCAACCACTCAGGCTTCCATTGTTGAGATCCCGTATTTAGGTGCTTTATGAGTCTAGTCAAGATCAATCTATTCAGCATATCGGCGACGAACACTTCCAGCACTCGTTGTTTCTAAGGCTTCTACCTATAGCACACAATGTCATCACCGGACATATATCAAATTACCAAAGACTTTTTTTTTTTTTTTTTTTTTTTTTTTTTTCAACTCACTCACTCACTCAAAGGAATTCTTCCTTTCTGCTACCGACACTGTGGGCTTTGCCCCCGGGATCCATTCCCCAAAACTCAAACTGAAAGCGGGCCTCAACCCTCAATTCACCATCTGAACCTTAACACTAATGTGGACCTCAGCCCTGGGATTTCTACCCAAACTCAATACAGTGCTTTCGCTGCTTCTGGTTGAATCATCTCCGCCGCTTTCACTTTTCTGTTTTCGAAACCTGTGAATACCAAACACAAAACACAAAACACGAAAAACAAAGAATGCAGTAATGGGTTATATGTATGCGTGGATGCATGATTTTTCTTTATCCTGTTGGGTTAGGTCTTCTGCAGGTGACCATCCAGTATTTTGCCCCCTCAGGCAAAGTACAGCTTCAATCTATCAACATTGATGGGCTCGGTGAACTCATTTCCTTCCAAGTCTGACAGTCTCACTGCTCCATTTCCTATTACCTTCTGAACAATGTATGGTCCTTCCCAATTTGGTCTGAACTTCCCTCTTGGGTCTGTCGTCGATGGCTTCGACTGCTTAAGTACCAGATCACCTTTCTTGATCTTGGTAGGACGCACCTTCTTATTAAATGCTCGGGCCAACCTCTTCTGATATATCTGCATGTGATGCAAGGACTTCATCCTCTTCTCATCATCAATGTCAATTGTTCAAACCTTTGCGAGGTCCATTCCTGTTCTGGCAGTTCTGCTTCTGCGAGTAACCGCATGGACTGTATCTCCATTTCTATCGGCAGTACCGCTTCCATTCCGTAGACCAAGGAATACGGCGTAGCTCCTGTTGCCGTTCTCACAGATGTTCTGTATCCCCACAGAGCAAATGGCAGCTTATCAGCCCAGTCTTTGTAGTTCTCAGTCATCTTTGCTAAGATCGTCTTTATTGTCTTGTTGGCCGCCTCGGCTGCCCCATTAGCCTGTGGCCTGTATGGTGAGGACTTGTGATGACCTATCCCAGACCTCTGTAACATCGCCTTGGTCTCTCCCTGAAACTGGACTCCATTATCCGTGACCACATGGTGCGGCATACCATACCGGCAAATGAGATTCCGTGCAATGAACTTTGCCATCTGCTTTGCTGTTACATTGCGGAAAGACTCAGCTTCTACCCACTTCGAGAAATAGTCAACTGCCACTACTATGAAGCGGTGCCCATTCGAGGCATTCGGTCGGATTTCCCCGATCATGTCAATCCCCCATGCCGAGAAGGGCCATGGCTCTGACAGCCCATGCAATTCTGTGTGCGGCAGATGATTCAAGTTGCCATGTGCTTGGTAGTCATGACAGTGCTTTACCAGTCTTGCGCAATCAGCTTCCATGGTCGACCAATAGAAACCTTGCCTCACAATCTTGCGAGACAAGTTCAGTCCATTCATGTGTGGCCCACATACTCCGGCATGTACTTCGTCCATCACCTTCTGAGCTTCTTCTCTGTTCAAGCATTTCAGCTGAATTCCATTTGCCTGCCTCTTGTAGAGTTCTCCCTTCAAACTCACATACTGAGAAGCTAACTTCTGAATAGCCACTCGGTCCTTTCTGCTTGCTCCTCTGGGAATTCTCCGTGCCTCCAAGTACCTCTGTATGTCATAATACCAAGGCTTTCCATCGTTGACCTCTACTTCCAGTATTCTTTCAATCTCATAGGCTGGCCTACTTGCGGTTGTCAACACAAGTGGTCTCATCACCAACTTCTCTGGATTTTCCCAAGTCGCAGCCAGTGTTGCCAATGCATCTGCCATCTGATTCTCCTCTCTTGGCAAATGTTGAAACTTACAATCAGGAATAGCATGCGTCAGATTCCTGAGGTAGAACAAATAAGGCTTCAGCCGTTCTTCCTTCAATTCCTATCTCCTTGCATCTGTCGGATTACCAACATTGAATCTCCGTAGACTTCCACATTCTTAGCACTCAAGGTTATCAATGTTGTCAATCCGAAAGCACATGCTTCATACTCGGCCATGTTATTCGTCACTCCGAAAGTTAGCCTCTTGGCCATAGGCAGGGTTTCTCCCTCAGGGGTTACTATTACACTCCCGATTCCTGCTCCTTTGCAGTTTACTGCTCCATCAAAATACATCTTCCATCCTTGGACGGCTATAGCTTGGATTTCCTCGTCGGGAAACTCAAACTTATACTGATCTCCTTCAACAGGTTGCAACGCTAGGAATTCGGCCACGGCTCGCCCTTTGATTACCTTGGAGGTGAGGTACTCAATGTCAAATTCAGTCAGCAGGACTAACCATCTGCCTAATTTTCCAACTAGTGAAGGCACCGAATGCAGGTACTTCAATGGATTCTCCTTTGCGACCACTTAGATCTTGTAAGACTGGAAATAGTGGCGTAATTTCCTGGACGCCCATACTACTGCCAGACAAATCTTCTCCACTTCCTGATAGCGAGCTTCGTACGGAAGCAGCTTTTTACTGAGGTAGTAGATGGCGTGTTCTACTTCTGTCTCATCAGCTTGTACCATCATCGCCCCCAGCGCTTCGGGTTCAATAGCCAAATAAAGCACCAAAGGTCTGCCCTATTTCGGAGGTCTCATGACGGGAGGTTTCACCAAATATTCCCTTATTTTGTCAAATGCTTCCTGACACTGCTCGTTCCACTTTTCTGGCTGGTCTTTCCTCAACAGCTTGAAGATAGGCTCACACACTGACGTCAACTTTACAATGAACCGACTGATATACTGGATTTTCCCAAGGAAGGCTCTCACTTCTTTTTCCTAACCCAACGGGTATCTATGATGGCTTTTAAGACACAAGGGTTAACATGATGCATGTATGCATGAGATGCATGTGATGTATGCGATGCATGGAATATACAAGTTGGCCCATTATCATTTTAAAGTATTCAATCACACCACCACGCAGTGCAAACTTGTCCCAGTTGAAAAGGCCCAACAGGTTTACACTTTGCGATGATATGGCTAAATGACTTCAAATAATAAGAGGCCCAAAAATGGCCTACTGGCATTTTAGAAGCTTTTGGCCCAACTGTTAAAAGACATGAACTTGCCCCAGTTTAAATAGCCCAACAAGTTCATACCCTTTGACAAAAGGTCCAACTGGATCCAAATGACGGTGGTCCATCAAACACCTAATTATAAAATGTCTAACTACAGGTTCTTTGTGGCTAAATCTCATAAGTGGGTTCACGAGGTGTGGACAAAGGCTCTCGCTGACGAAGGTTTGCCCACAACTAGGACTCCCCACTCAAGGGTTCAAGCGACCAAGTAAGCGCACTTTTTTTATACCTTGCGGTACGTGCCAACGAGTTACGGTGTGTGATTAACTGTCGAATGGACTTCCCGTTGTAGATTCCCCAGATGGAAGATGGAGCGAGGCTCTCTTAAGTACCCAAGCCTCTTAGGCTCTTATCGCTTGGTGACAGGAATAAACAACGAGTCCTCCAAACTAGTCTATCACAACAAGCTACAAGTAATGATTATCCGGGTGCCTTCATAGCTTTTCCCCGAAGGGTAGTGAATGAAGGAAGACACCCAACCATCACCTAGCTTTAACTAAGCCTTTGATTAACCTCCTCAACCCGCTAAGACACGGTCAACTAATGCACAAATTATACACAACACAAAACATGATTTCGAGGCCGATTCTCTATCCCCAGTGGAGTCGCCAGACTGTAGACAACAGAACCTGACGACGCTGTTCTAGGCTCGCGGCCTAGTTGGGAAGTACGAAATAACATGGAGTCGCCACCCGGTGTGAACCGGGACAAAGATTTAAGGCCGCACTAACCCCTCGCAAGGGAAGACCTCAAACCGTTGGGTTCGGAATGGTCCCTTACTTATGTCATTGTGATGATATAATTTGTGCACTAAATCAACCGCATCTATCCAATAATCATGCTCAAGGGTACTTAGATCTAACATGCTTTTATCCAAATAATTCCACACAATGTAACACGACAAGCATATTAAACCATTAAATCAACATGTATGAATCATTACCCAAACGCATCATAAACTAAGAACATGCATAGTGAACAACCTAAACATGCTTTAACGAACAAATAACAAACTAAATTAAACCATGCTTCAAATAATAAACAAATAACCTAAAGATTATAACATGCTCAAATACAAGTTTGGATGGGACAAAACATATGTCTCTTAAGTGGTACGTGGCGTTGTATCCCGAGTACAAACCGCACTACCGTCCATTCGGATTCGGCTACGGAATTTACGTCCGGGTTTCCATCCTATATACCACAAAAGGGAACACATGTCCCGCCCATCCAACAATCAAATCATGCCTCAAACGACTCTCATGCAATTATATATCAAAGTAAAATAAAATAAAGAATAAAGAAGATAGGTAAAAGGTACCCTCAGGTCTAACCTCTTTTGTCGATCTTTGGAAGCGCGTTCCAAGTCCGTTGGAAGGGCGAATGATCCGAAACCTTTCCAAATTATTTGCTCACTGTTTTCCCTTGTTGTTTTGATGCTTGGGCTGCTGTTTTACCTTCGTTTCACCGCCATTTGTTCGCTGCGTTTCAGGTCACTGGTTCGGGCGTTTAGTGGACTGTTTTGGGTAATTTTGGTGGTCTCGGGAGGTGCGTTTGTAAAGATTTCTTGGGGAAACTTTTTGGGGATTTTTGGGATGGTTTCTAGATGATTTTAGGACTGTTTTGGAGGCTAAAGTCGCAACAAATACTGACCAGAACAGGGGACGAAATTGTGCAGTGGGGCGTTTTCAGGGGCTGTTTTTGGCGCTGTTTTGGAGCTGCTTTGGGGAGTCTTTTTGCGGCACTTCAGGGGCTGGAAATAAGGTTTATTTTAGGGTGTTTTAGGGCTGTGAATGGTGGCTGGAAGTCGGCTAAGGAGGGCTAAGAAAAGGGCTTGGTCGTGAGTTGTCTTGGTGAAGGGTGGTGGATGGTGATATGCGGCCTTGGGATGGATTTTTCTTCTGGGATGCGGCAATGAGGGTTCTTGGATGGGCTTCGGACGTGCAAAGAGGGCTTCACAAGTTGCTTGAGGGATGTGTATGAGCTAGGGTTGTGTATGGGGCAAAGGTCTCTTTTTATAGACAAAGGGAAAAGGCTTTCCTTTTTAGATTAGGAAGGAATCTCCTAATTGATTTCTAATAAGGAATGCATCTCCTAATTAGGATTTGGGATTGGATTCGATTTGGTAATGATTTTATTTGATTTCTTTTACTTAGGCAAGGATTTAACAAGATTTAAACATGTGATTAATGTGCAATTACCTAAAAAAGGGCAATGGGCGTGAATCATGTCCAATGGGCATAGGTTTGGTTTGACTTGGTTTGACTTGGGTTGACTTGGGTTGACTTGGGTATTTGGGCTTGGTTTGGGTTAGGTATGTGGTCTATGAGTTTTGGGCCAAAGGTGAGCTTAGAAACGGAGGTATAACAAGCAACCGAAGCGAAACAACTCGGGTAAATCCATCAAAAATTGTATTTTCCAACTTTACCCTTCCAACGTTCTTTTCCCGCGGCTTTCATGACTAAGAGGGAGTTGTCTCCATATAAGACTCCTCATCGGGTTTTATTGAAAAATGCAATGCCTACAATCGGATAGTCACGTGCTAGGGCTGGGGCTGGATAAGTGTCTGCCCCGTCCGAAGCACATGTCGGATGTCTGGTAACTAGTCTCTATAATCGGATATACATGACCTTGTCATAATATCCCGATGGCCGGCCAGCACTTAAGAGCACTAATACCGTATCCTGCGTGACATCATCTCCACTATGACTGGAGTGATACTTCCGTCTTGACATCACACCCAATACTCTACGATTCTCAATATACCCAGCATTGGCGTACACAGAACCGGTTAGAGTCCTAGACGACCTCAACTAAAGTATATTGATTGTCGTAAGCATTAGCGGTGCAAGTCTCAGGTTAAGACCAAACACACCTACCCTGATGTCGGACTCACATAGACACATAGTCATAATACCAATGGGATTCCGAGGGGTCTATCCAGAGCGAAGCTGTTTCCCGTACCATCGGTGAAACACAACCTCCTATCGCACTTGCATGAGTATCTAATACCCAAATATATGAGAACTATGCCGTTGTGCCCTCACAACGCGCACAAGTGCAATACTAGCCTATTCCGCATTATCGATGTCCAGTCTCGATAATACTCCGGCTAGGGATATTTAATGATTAATCCTTCGTGGACTGATACTGTCTCATATCATTCTCAATCCAGGAACTAATCATAGGGACCTCTCTTCATTTATATATCTAAGGTGATCTAATCACAAATGATGAGAGTGCAATTTCCTTGTCACATAGTTAATTTGTACAACAACACTATGATCTGTACAAATAGTGACGCTATGGGTCATATTATCCAACAATCTCCCACTTGGCACATAGCCAGTCACTCAAGTGTCGAACACCCGAACTATGTATGGTTTGCTCAAATTGCTGAGGAATGGTTTTCGTCAGCGGATTTCCATGATTATCGTCTGACGCGATTTATACGATCATCACATCGCCACAATGTATGATCCGAACGAATCAGATGAATATAGAAGTATATATCTGGATCGTCGAGGACCTTTAATTCTTTAGCCTTATTCTGACGCCTAGCTCAGCTGCTAACAGAACTATATCTAATCTAATTAGATTTATTATCGACCCAAATGGCTTCTATTGCTGCCTCAGCCGCAGCAATAATCCGCATTTGTTGTTTATTCGGCAACAGTATCTTGCTCGGAAGATTTCCAGCTCATTGTCCCGTTATTCAAAATTTATAGTACCGCAGTATTTAACTGTTTGGAAACTTGCGGCAGTGATCCCAGTCACTTCAAGTTCTCCTTCTCCATAGTTTTAGACAGCATCTTTAGTTCTCTAAGATACTAATAGATGTCCTTAACTTCAATCCAGTGACTATCACTTGGATTGTCCTGATTGTGACTCCATATGCTCAAAGCGTATGAGACACCAAATCAAGTACATTTTAAATGTACAATTTCCCAGAGAGTGTTAACAACTCCAAATCTATCCCAGTAGATCTTTATTCCTTGAATAAAGGTTGTTACTCCCCAGAATTCTACGGAGAATTTCTATGAAAGCCAAGCTTTCACCAATGCTTTATGGGAATTTCATTATCAGTGATCTCCCACTAACCTCCTTATATACACAAGAATCATTTCGTTTTGAGTCAAATCATAAACCATTATGATTATTTCAAAACGACAGTTCCAAGAACCTTATGCTTGCTTCAATTCAAACATGGATCGAATAACCCGCAAACCTTGTTTGTCGGTTATACAAAATCGTCAGGATGTTGAAAATATCCTCCAAAAGGTTTCCTTTTCAGGAAGGCGGTTTTGATCTTTAACTGACACATTTCACAAATGTACAGTTTCTCAGCAAGCATCATCAAAATGGATTTACCATGGCAACAGGTAAAAGGTTGAACCGTTATTAACATAATGTTGATAACGATACCTTTCCGTCACAAGCCTAGCTTAGTACGTTGGTATGTTGCCATCCATGTATGTCTTCCTTAAAGACGTTTAATGTACCAATAGGCACAATGCCTTGTGGTACAACAACTAGTATCCAAAATAGTTGTTATACATGGAATCCATTTTGGACTCATGGCACTTTGCCAAAATAGGGAGTCGATACCTCGTATCACTTCCTCAAATCGTAGTCGGATGGTATACCCTCATAAGATTGACATCTTTATGAGGTGAGATCAGAAACCCATACCCCAGGTTGTTTTCTGATTCTCTCCGATCTACGAGGTTCTTGTGTATTCGAAGATTAATGGTTTAGTTTCATCCTTGATGAAATATTTATGTTCCATTACGGACTTTGTGCCTTGAACAGTATTACCCCGATTTTCATCGTGTTTTACTGTCCTCCCACTTACCACTGCATATCGGTATTCCTCTTAGGAAAACCGCATGGCGAGCAACAATCACATTGTTCTCTTGTGAGATATATAAGTACTATACTTATGGTTTCCCTTAGGATAACCTATATTTGGCACTTATCCAATTTGGGTTCTAGTTTGGTATCATCCAAACGTTATGCCCGGCATACCCAAATTATTAGGAATGAGAAACCCTGTTTCTTTCCTGTTCATATCCTATATGATATCTGTCAAACAGATTTATATGAAACCTTATTCTAAATAAGTTTTTCACTGTAGATACATATCCGTTGAAGGAAATGGTAGCTCAGAGCGACTCGTGATAAACCTTATCATGTCCAACAAAATTCGGTTTTCGTTCGGACACACCGTCTAACTGACGTGTCTCGAGAGGAGTCCTCATCTGAAAGAATACTATACTCTTTCATGTATGTTTGAAACTTACTGCTTAAGTATTTTCATTACGGTCTTACCGTGACGGCATAATACTATAGTCGATCTGTTTATCTACTTCGTGTCGAAACTCTAATAGTTTCCGATCTGTGTTCTTCAAAAGAAACACATAACCATAACGTGATGCCACATCCGTTAAGGTCACGAATATTCATGTTCACATCTAGCCTAGCTAGATATGGGCCCACTAACTTCACCATGAATAGGGCTAACAGATCGGTGGCACTTACACTATTACCAAGTAAACAGTGTTTTAGGTACTTTACCTAACAAACTAGATTCGTAGACTTTATTTGAATAGTCAAATCAGTCCTAGTACCCACTCTTCAAAAGTGTGGATATACGAGTCTTGTATAATTCTGTCCTAGACAACAATGCCACAAATAAGTCTCTTACTTGATCAAATCAATTTGAGCTATTTATTTGTCATTTTATATGTTTTGAGATTTTAATTATATTCAAAATATAAATTCTGTTATTCACATCTAATGTGTTTATCTCAGTATCATCTTTATATAATGAAACACTTAGTGTTCTAGAATATAAAGGTTTATCCACAATGGATTAAACACTGATATAGAGATAATGTCTCTAGTCAAACTAGTTACATTATAACAGTTCATAATTTAAGTACACACCCGAAGGGTAGTTCCTAAACTAGGTATCTACGGTCGAAACAGCGACTTTCGTCCCGTTTCCGATTCGCAGAGCAATCTCAGCTTGAAGTCAGTATCTGCTCAAAGCAGATTCTGAACATCAATACATATATTTTATGTACCACACTAAGTATTTAAAATCCAATTTCAATACTAGTAGTGAACATAACTTTGACAAATATTTTAAAGTCAGAGCCTCGCCCTTTCTTTAATTCCTTCGTGTCTTCCATATCCAAATGGTAGTCACTTTGGGATATGTCTATTATCTTTTCAATATTTCACAAACCTTTGGCCAAGCCTCGGGTTTCGGAATATCGAATCGATGTGCACCTTGTGCAACACGCCCAATTGCAAACTTTGACTTTTCACCTCTAGAATAGTCAATCAATTCTCTAAGAATTATTAATTGCAATTTAATACTTTTAAATCTAAAGATAGATTTATGATAAGTATATTAATTAAGCACTAAAGTCATCATCACATAAATCTTCCAAAGATTTTATGCTCTACTATTTGCTTAATTATGGGCTTAGATATAACAAGTTTTTATCCAATAAAGTAACCTATTATGAATTCCCAATGAAAATTAAATCTTTTAAACATTTAATCCAAGGATTATATATTTAAATATTCAACTTTTCAATTCTTTCTTGATTTCAATAGTCCAACTATTTAATCAATTATTAGTGGTACTATATTTTATAATGATTATAATAGTCCAACTATATAATCAAATATAATCCAAATTAATTAACCTCAATTACATTGATTACTATAATCCAATTATAAAATCAACTGTAAACTGAAATTAATTAATTCAAATATATTGATTAATATAATCCAATTATATATAATCAAGTATAATACAGTCCAACTGTTTATTAAAACAACAATTTAAATATTAGTCCAACTAACATTTAATATATATTATGACGAGTGATATTTGTTTTGAGCGCGTATGGCGAGTAATTGAACGAATATTGCAAATTCAATTCTTGCCTCCCACTATTTTTCGGCGAGCCTCTAACCCTCTGTCGAGTACTCGGGAAACCGTGTTTCCTAGTGGGCTAGGATCCCGTTAAATATCACACAATCTTGACTTTGGCCAACAAATTGTATGATAATTAACTAGGTAGATCTCTAAGATCAATTGGATCTAATCCAATTCCTAGATCCAGTAGGTGGACATCCAAGTCCGAAACATATATCTTATATATGCCTATATATCGAATATATAGCCTAACCTTTTTCCTCTGAATCAACTAGGCCTTGGCTTTGGCACAACAAACCTAATGATCCCAGTCAAGCGCGGACCCATTGACCATGGAAGCTTCGTAATCAATGTCGATGGACAAGAAGTGGTCTTGACTTTGGCCAACAAACCACAACTTGGACAAGACACCAATATGGAACAAAGCCTCGTGATTCAACACATCTTCGACGGATAAGGGCTTGACTTTGGCCAACAACCCATGCCAATCTAGGATCTTGAGCAAGAATCACTCAATGGAAGGAAAAGACGCATGATATTTGATGAGGGCTTTTCGCGTGCAAATGGCTACCAATTTCATTATCTTTGTTAAGGTCTCATCATCATACACCCTTAAACATGCATTCTAAATACATAATAAAGCGAGTATGAAAATAAATAATAATGATATGCGGATGGATACTTTACATTGATCCTAGATCAAATCTCTCCCTTTCTCACTCAAGCTAGCACTTGTACTACTCTTCTACCTACGTTACACTACACTTCTAAAGAAACCTCATTTACATTGAGGGAATAGATGAGAAGAGAATACAAAGAGAATAAAGGTGATAAGGCTGGACACGCAGGTCCAATTTAATAAATCGAATTTATTACAACAATTTCCAAAATTGCCCCCACCCGACTAATATCCATCCGATATACATTATTCATTCATCACAACCACGTATTCACACATAAGCATGCTATCAATCAATCTAATCAAATTAATTAATCTGATAATTATGTGATCATCCAATGTTCAAACAACGATTTGATTTTGCTCGAGTCAAACTCGTTTTGCGAATAAGTACTCAAAGTACGAATTCTTGAATTAAATTAAACTACATAATTAAATCCAATTTAACATGTATTTAATACTAATTCACTATTCAATTCCAAATTAAATATTACACTTTATTTAAAAACCTTTTCGACTTAAATTCCAAATTTAATCGCGTCGGGACTCAAAGCCCGATTAACGTCCAACGTCAATTCAATTCAAGTCTAATGGGCTTTAATTAATTTCTTTAAGGCGTGGGCTTCGGCAACCAAAACCCAATCAAGGAGTAACCCCATAAGCCCAGAAATCAATTTAGGCCCATTAGGCCCAATTAAACTTTAAAGGTTTATTAGTCGCATTTGGGCTTTATGGTAGTGGTTTTGGGCCCAATTGGATCCAATCCATTTGGCCTAAACCCAACTTGATAAAATCAAGCCCAATTAGCCCAATTACAACATTAGAAGCCCAAATCCAATTTAAGGCTTAAATAACTAAATTACATGAATCCAATTCCGCAATTTAATTACCTAAAGTGCATTACATGATTAATCACCCAAATCAATATTTCTAAAAACATCAAATTAGTCCAATTAATCATGTTCAATTCATTATTATATGTCCAACACATAATTGAAAAATCAAACCCATTTACATGCTTCAAAGCTCTCGGCCAAGGAGGGATTTTGTGTCCGATTTGGTTTCAATCCAATCGAACCCACAATCGACATTAAATCAACATCCAATTTGATTTCATACACATCCAATGTCACAAAATCAAAATCACCAAGACATTAGGCATTAAGTCCATTCGGCCAACACAAGATTTTGGGTGTTTTTGTCCAATTCAAAGTACAATCCAATTGACCTCAAATTAACATCAAACATTATGATTCCAATTCATCTAATGAATCAAAAAAAAAAATTTCCAAGAACCAAATCCCTATACCATTCGGAAAGCCAAGGTCTTCAATTTGGGGAAAATAATTCCAAATCAATTTTCAACAAATTGGTCCAACCAAAATGCAATTCAACATCATTTAAACATGCTCATCAAACAATTTAACTAAATCATGCTCAAAATCAATTTACCCAAATTTTAACCCTAAAAGTTTCATGCTTGAACCTAAGGCTCTTGATGCCATTGTTAGGTTTTATCTAGGTCCCAAGATCAAACAAGACATGAAATACATGTGTGAACACATCAACGGAGGTAGTGGAATACTCACATCGATCGGTTGAGACGAATCGGCAACAAACGAAGTTGATTTTTCCCTTTCAACAAAAAACGCAACTGCAGTTCACTGCCCACAAAATCAGATTTTTGAGTTGAGAAATGGAGCTCCAAGCTTCATCGAATGGTTCCCGGCTCATGGGTGAACTTCCCTACCACCTTCGCAAGTCTCTCGGAGTGCTAGCTCTTCTTGATTTTGCCACCAAATCAAGCACATTGCTTCCCAAACTCACGCCCAAAATGAAGAACCAGTGAGCATTTTTACTGCCCATTTGGCGTGAATGATGATGGAGAAAGAGAGGAGGGAATTGTGTATTGGTTGGTGAAACCTTTTCCAAAAAGGTTATATATTTTTTTTACCATAAAAATATAAGTATTTACCAAATAAAAGCCAAATAATTAAATGGTAAATGCTCCCACCACTTACACTATTTCAACCACACACATCAACTATTCATTTACTTTAATAAGTGATGTGTGTCTTTCAATCAATCAATCACATCAATCAATCACATCAATCAAAGTGACATTTGATTTGACGATTGATGTGACGAATGATTTGACGTTTTGTGACTTGCGTTGCCGCACTCGAATTCGAAATACGAATGCGCTCGTAATCACACTCGGGCTCGGGTTCGCTAATTCCCAATTAGCGAGTTTTCCGTTGCGTCGTAATTAAATGATTACGCCTAGCGAATTCACTATTCACATCGCTAACGAATTAATTCTAAATTAATTCGTTCGCCCGAATTAAAATCTAATTTTAATTCCGCGACGAAATCTAATTTCGTTTAATATATCGAATATATTAATTTACCGATTAATTCCAAATTAATCATTCTCTCTCTTTAGACGATATTTTATCCTAGATAAAATATCTCCGTAATTAATCCTAGATTAATTTTCTCTCTCATCAAATTAATCCCAGATTAATAAATGTGCGAGTCATGCGTCATCGGTGGATCACTGGGAAGCGACCCATGAGATCCCCGGATATGTTGGCAGTAAATACGGTCGTCGGAGTATCCGAATCACGTACGTACCAAGTACTACGTTCTACCGATTTACGAGACAAGGTTGGCTTCTAGCAAAGCACCAAGTCTACCCAATCTCTCCGGTCATATTCATCTAAGAATATTTAAGATCTATATCAAGCGTAGTATAACAAGTATTATGTATATCGGCCCAGTATCGGATAGTCACGTGCTAGGGCTGGGGCTGGATAAGTGTCTGCCCCGTCCGAAGCACATGTCGGATGTCTGGTAACTAGTCTCTATAATCGGATATACATGACCTTGTCATAATATCCCGATGGCCGGCCAGCACTTAAGAGCACTAATACCGTATCCTGCGTGACATCATCTCCACTATGACTGGAGTGATACTTCCGTCTTGACATCACACCCAATACTCTATGATTCTCAATATACCCAGCATTGGCGTACACAGAACCGGTTAGAGTCCTAGACGACCTCAACTGAAGTATATTGATTGTCGTAAGCATTAGCGGTGCAAGTCTCAGGTTAAGACCAAACACACCTACCCTGATGTCGGACTCCCATAGACACATAGTCATAATACCAATGGAATTCCGAGGGGTCTATCCAGAGCGAAGCTGTTTCCCGTACCATCGGTGAAACACAACCTCCTATCGCACTTGCATGAGTATCCAATACCCAAATATATGAGAACTATGCGTTGTGCCCTCACAACGCGCACAAGTGCAATACTAGCCTATTCCGCATTATCGATGTCCAGTCTCGATAATACTCCGGCTAGGGATATTTAATGATTAATCCTTCGTGGACTGATACTGTCTCATATCATTCTCAATCCAGGAACTAATCATAGGGACCTCTCTTCATTTATATATCTAAGGTGATCTAATCACAAATGATGAGAGTGCAATTTCCTTGTCACATAGTTAATTTGTACAACAACACTATGATCTGTACAAATAGTGACGCTATGGGTCATATTATCCAACACTTTGATCCATGTAGCGAGCTTTGGGCCAGTGACTCCCAAACCAGTTGGTTTTTGGGCACTAGGTGTTAAAACACCCTTACAGACTAATAACTCGGATCTCATACGTTTTTTTTTTTTACTCCATTGCTTTTTGAGATGCTTCCTCCAATTAAACTAGAGCACTGAATATTACAAACTTTTCAATTTTAACTCATGTTCGTATGTTACTATGCATGTTGATAATACCTGCCAACTGAGCATATGAAGATTCATTTTAGTCAATTTTATGGAGAATTCACAAATTAAATAATTGAAAATGAAATAAACAAAAATTAACTTGTTTCAAAAATGGTTTGAGATACGTCTCAGGAGTGGAAATTCCTTACACAGCTATCTCTTACCAATTTCACCTTTTTAGTCAAAATAAAAACACAAAAACGCAAAATATTTTTGTAATTTTTGAAAAAATTTCAATTTTTTTTTTCGAAAAATTTTGAACTAAAAATAAAAACAACACACAACTAAAAATAAAGTACTGATCAACTAATTCCCTCCCCCCAAACCTAAATGAGACATTGTCCCCAATGTCTTAAACAGTAGAAGAAGAAGTTTAGAAGATAATATATGGTTAGCTGAAATTCTACATAAAATTAAAGGTTAAGATCCAGATTAATCTGACGCCTCTTACCACGATCGTCCTCGGACCAATTTATCTTTGAAATGATAGGGTCAACTTGTGGTTCATAGGCTAAGAGTTGGTCTATTAGATCCGGAGCAGTTCTGGCAGTAAAAATGAGTTCTTTTAAAGGTTTTGACACGAACCCATTTCTTCGGGCATCATCAAGAAACACACAAAGAAAATCATAAAATCCATCGACGTTAAACATCCCAATGGTTTATGGTGTATGTTCAGGTTCGCCCAAGATAATACTATAAAAATTTCCTCCAATGTGCCCAAGCCACCTGGCAAAGCGATAAAAGCATCAGCACGATTAATCATTTCTACCAATCGTTCAGACATACCTGGCACGAGCAGTTCATCTCCGTTTGATGATCCAATAAGATTTGCCTCTGCCAAGGGTTTTGGGATGATTCCCAAAACGTGACTGCCTCCTTCCTGTACGGCCTTTGAAACGATCCCCATTAGTCCAAGATTGCCTCCGCCATATACTAAGTGCATATTCCTTGCAGCTAAGACTCGACCGAATTCTTGTGCTGCCTCTACGTATTGTGGCTTAGTACCAACACTAGTACCGCAAAACACACAAATGTTTTCAACTCGTCTTCTTGAAGTGGCTTCCATTTTTTTACTCTGGATGTCTTCAAAAGTGCAATGATGAGTTGAATTTATAGAACCTGAAAAGGGTGAGTAATGATAGCACTAGTTTCTTCCAAAGGACAATTGGTAGCTAAACAACAAAAGAAATCGTGAAAGGTCAAAAAGTCTGGATCCTGTCTACGAAAATAAAGATAATTACAACAGAAAAGAAAATCAAAGCAATAATTAAGGCAACGGAATTGTGTACGTAATACGCCATTCGGTTAGTATAAATTCATAAGGATGTGTCTCAAGAATTCATTCTTTACTCAGCCATCACAAATGAATTAGCTCTCTTCTTTCTGATTGCCAAACACCATTCCTTTTGTCTTAAAATGCTCCGTTTGTGCTTTTCCCTACAAAAATAACACACAAAATTAAAAACTCTACAACATGTATACACAAAATATAAAAACAGAAATTACAACAAATTGCATGGGTTGCCTCCCTGCTAGCGCTAAATTTTTCGTCTTCAGCCAGACGTGACTGAAATCTATATGTCAAAGAGGTTTCAATTTCGTTTTAGATGTCCGATTAAAGACAATCCCGTGAGCGTTGCTTTTGAAGGGTCTCTTCCAACGGTAAAGTGGCAAAAAATATTTTGTCTCATTCAGTGCTTGTACCACCTTTTTAACCTTTATTGCTCCAGTGGTTCCTGAAAAGAAAGAATAAAATTAGGAGGTCTTGTATGGTGCTTGACTTGGAATGGAAGTTCCATTCTGTCAAGCTTCTGGGTGATATCTCTAAATTGTACTCCCCAAAACAATGATGTTTCTTCTGAATGCTCTGGATCTTTAATAAGTTCAGACATTTGCTCCTCCATTTTCTCTGCTTCTTGCTCCACCTTTTCTTCACAGATGAATTCTAAAATTTCCGTATTCAACTCTTCATCTGTCATCTGTGAAATGCATGCTCCATAAGTATCTGCCTGAGGATGTAAAGATATTTTTGACATTAGGTCTTCATCCTCTGATACGACTGGAATGGATGGTTCAGGTAGATTTTCTTCAAACATCAGTGCAAAGCAATCTCCAAGATCTTTATTTTGAGGATACAAAATTCCATCCTCATTTATTGATGCAGTTGGTACAAACAGCTCAGCTTCTTCATCCTCGTCATAGTCTGAATAATATAAATTAAACAGAGACTTTGTTGGTTTAGGTTCCTGAACTGATACCTCAGATTCCTGATACTGCTCAGCCTCCTCCTTTTCTAAAGTGTCATCGTGAAATGCTTGGTACTCGAAGGCTTCATCAGTGTCATCTGAAAATGGTCCTTGAGGTATGTAGCTCTGGTTTTCTGTTAATTTTCTCACTTGATATGTCATCCTCTGAATGGATGCTGATTGTCTCTGAATACTTTCGAGTTTATTCTGGAATGTTTCAAGCATTGTATCCGACTTTTCATCTCGTTTCTTGAACAAATCTTTGAGCATGTCAATCATCAGATCTTCTTCTGATTGTTGATGAAGATCATTGTAGGTGGGTGGTGGATAAGATGGAAAATGTGGTTCTGTGAAATGTGATGGCTCGTTATACCATGAAGGATCTTGATAGCTCTGCCACCATGGATGGTAGTTGTATTCGCAATAATCTCTAGGGTGGTTACCATTACATATGTCACATCTCCCCATTGTGTCTGGTTGAGCAAATGTGGTATTTCTTAGTTTTGGCATCCAGTGATAATTGTTGGGCTGGACAACAGGCCTCAGAAAACCGGACTGTTGCTCCCAGATTTGGGGTGTATCTTCTTCTAGTAAAACTCGTGATCTCTCAATCTCCCAATAATGTTCCATTTTTCAATCACCTGAAAACAAAAGAAAGAAATAAAAATTACAGATAAAAATAAAGAAAATTAGATAAAAGTAAATTAGATAACTTCAAAATTAATAACTCAAGAAAAATAAGTCCCTGGCAACGGCGCCAAAAACTTGACCGGCGTAAACACACACGTATAACACAAGTGCACGTATCGTTCAAGTAGTATAAAAATATCGATCCCACGAGGACTTAATTCCTACTGTTGTTATTAATTGTTGAACCTATTTATTTACAAATATCTAATTATAGGGAGAAGAGAATGATTGTTTGATTGATTTGGTTATTTGCTAACTAAATAAATAAATAAAAAGACAAAAGAAAATACTAAGGAAAATAAAAAAAGACACAAAGATCTAGGGTTGTGAATCTTTCTAATATCTTTTAAAAGATGAAGTAATTATTTTATGTTTGTGTAATAAATCGGTTTACTAACCTGGAACACGAAATTATGCGAAAGCCTATGTCGATGGTCAGACGCAAATACCCAGTTTAACCCAATTGAACCATATGTCTATGTCAACCAAATTATATGGATTCATTAAGTTTAAGTTCCAATTATGGCTACCCCCGCCCGACATGTATATGTCTATCCTGTAAGGAAATCTATTAAAGGGTTATCTATCCTCAATGAAGATCGTGGGTTATTTGGTTAAACTTAATGAATCTTTCTATCCTCAATGATTTGGTTATTTGCTAACTAAATAAATAAATAAAAAGACAAAAGAAAATACTAAGGAAAATAAAAAAAGACACAAAGATCTAGGGTTTTGAATCTTTCTAATATCTTTTAAAAGATGAAGTAATTATTTTATGTTTGTGTAATAAATCGGTTTACTAACCTGGAACACGAAATTATGCGAAAGCCTATGTCGATGGTCAGACGCAAATACCCAGTTAACCCAATTGAACCATATGTCTATGTCAACCAAATTATATGGATTCATTAAGTTTAAGTTCCAATTATGGCTACCCCCGCCCGACATGTATATGTCTATCCTGTAAGGAAATCTATTAAAGGGTTATCTATCCTCAATGAAGATCGTGGGTTATTTGGTTAAACTTAATGAATCTTTCTATCCTCAATGATTTGGTTATTTGCTAACTAAATAAATAAATAAAAAGACAAAAGAAAATACTAAGGAAAATAAAAAAAGACACAAAGATCTAGGGTTTTGAATCTTTCTAATATCTTTTAAAAGATGAAGTAATTATTTTATGTTTGTGTAATAAATCGGTTTACTAACCTGGAACACGAAATTATGCGAAAGCCTATGTCGATGGTCAGACGCAAATACCCAGTTTAACCCAATTGAACCATATGTCTATGTCAACCAAATTATACGGATTCATTAAGTTTAAGTTCCAATTATGGCTACCCCCGCCCGACATGTATATGTCTATCCTGTAAGGAAATCTATTAAAGGGTTATCTATCCTCAATGAAGATCGTGGGCTATTAAGTCTAAGGCTGAAACCTAAAATCCCTATGTCTAGTTCATTTTAGATTTACCACATCAATCTTATTGGTGATTAGACAACAAGAAGCATTAAGCTTAAGACTTAATAAGTAAACCTTTAAATTACACAAACTATAAAATAACCCCTTATAAACCAGTGATATTAGAATTCATCACAACCCCAGATAGCTAACACATAACTAGGGCTAGTAAAAACTTAAAAGTAAAAGACATAAAGTAAAAATACTGAAAAGTAAAAGACATAAAGTAAAAGCTGAAAAGTAAATTACAATAAAATAAAATGCTAAGGTAAAAGGATCAACTTTTACTATTTACTATTTAGATATCTCCCTTAATATAATATATTAACTTGTGATTATTTTACCAACCAGCCATATAGGCGGTAACCTGATTAAGTCAAATTAAGTCCAACCAGCCATAAAGGCAGAACCAAAATAAACATGCCATATAGGCGGTAAGAAAATTTAATTACCAACCGACCAATCTGGCGGTATACTTGATTAGTCAGGTTTAAACCTGATTAAAATGTATTACCAACCGACCAATCTGGCTGTATCCTTATTAAGTCAATATTTTATATAGTGAATATATTATTTTTAAGGGAGATTAATCTAAATAGTAACAGTAAAAGAATTACCTTTCACCCTAGCTGGGGAAGTTACCTCCTCATGGTGAATAGTAAAAATTGTAAAAAGTAAGAAAGTAAATTACTATTATTACAAAACGTAATTAAAATTATTTACAAAACTAAAATCTAAAAGAAACTAGATGGAAAACTCTCTATTTACATCAGAGAATTCAGAGAGGAAGGTACATCTGAAATCAGAAAACTGAGCTCTATTTATAGGCGTCAGTAAGGGTCGCGCGTCGCGATGCCCAGCTCGTGTCGCGACGCCCGTTTTGTCGACATGGCAAGCTCTGGTTCGTCGGCTTCAGATTCTGGATAAGGTGATAAAGTGACATGTGGCAAGGTGGTTGAAGCTCAATTTTTGTGACACGTGGCGGCTCGTAATTGGTTGATGATGATTCTTATCCGCCACGTGTCAGATAAGGATAAGTCAGTCAATAATTGATGCTGACGTGGCAACACGTGGCAATTTGACTATCGGCACCATAGAATTACGACACGTGGCACGCTGTGATTGGTTGATGATGATGTGGCGATGACGTGACAGTTTGACTCGGTCAATTGGTGATGTGGATGATGACATGGTAGACAGGTGGAGTGACATGTGGCGACACGTGGCGATGGCGACTGTCGGCACCGTTGGATGATGACACGTGGCACGGCGCATGTTAGCAGATCGGCTGTGATGGTGACACGTGACACGACGCACGTTAGCAAAGTCAAATTTTCTCAGATTCTGATTTGTGGACCCGGCACATGTTAGCAATGTTCGGCGCATGTTAGGCGTTGCGACGCCAAGGGCTTGCGCGTCACGACGCGGAAAATTACCAAAATGCCCTTTTTGTCCAATTTTCTCTGTTTTGGTCCAAATCACCTCCAGAATGTCCTGAAAGTTTATTTATCTATAAAATAACACAAAACACATCAAAATATTCACAAGACTCAAGAAACTATACAAAATATTAAGTTAAATGAGTGGGAAATAGTGATATAATTACCACTCATCTGTGTGCATCTTTGGAGGCCACACACTTGGGTGGCTCTTTGGAACGTGAAAGAGCTTGCTGAGTTCGAGAAAAGCTTGTAGATTGGAGGGAGGACTAGAGGAGTCTTCGGTTCAAGTAAGTCTTTTTCTTCCTTTATTTTAATTAGAGTTCTTATGATAGTTAGCATGTTTAGGTTTATGTTCTTTGCATGTTTTATGAGTTTTTTATGCTTAGAATATATAGTAACATGCCTAGGCTTGTAGAATAATCAAAACAAATGGGTCTTGAGCAAAGGGAAAGCGGCATAATAATTTTTGATTTTCCGCTGCGCACTCGCGGACGTTTCCCAACAGTGGTATCAGAGCGCCGTTTTTGTTTTGATTAGTTCTCTCTCATTTGAACTCGAAATTGGGTGTGTAAAATCTCGTTGGAAAGCCAACACCCTGACCTTAATATTAGGCACACGTTTTGCCTGATTTGGTTAAGATTTGAATTGTGAAATTGCATTTAAAGTTCACGCGTCTGTAGAAAAATGTGAATAGTAAATTTATTTGAATAAAATAAAATGCAATATCATAATTAAATATTAATCAAAGTTATTTAATGACTAAAATAATTCCAACATATTAAAACTCATATGCTTGATGATTCTATGTATGATTAGAATTGGCATGATTATTTTAGGGTGCAAGCATCTAGAGACTTTCTAAGAAATAGAGAGTATTGCTTATCCCTTAGCTAAGTAATTATTCTGTGATGAACTTAGTGATTTATTACCTTTAAGGCTAATAAATATAAATCACTTGTTTATAATAAAAGATATTATAAAAGATACAAGTGGGTTGGGACCAAGGGGTTAATAAAACTTTCCAAACTAAAGTTAATTTAACTAAATGTATTACTAGAGTTAGATAATGATTTGGTGTCTTCCTTCACTCACTACCTTTTTATAGCCAAAAGGAAAAGCTGTAAAGACATCTAGATAATCATTTACTCAAAGCTTACCTTAAAGCATATTTAAAGTGTTGGACTAATTTGGAGGATCTACTATTTATTCCTGTCACCAAGGCAATAAGAGCCTAAGAGGTAAGGGTATTTAAGAGAGTTCGCTCCACCCTCCCTCTGGGAATTTTCAATGGAGGAATCCATTTGACAGTTATTCACTTAAACTTGTTAAAATCCTCAATAATAATTTAAGTCTAAAATTTACCTCCCATTGTAAAGTATAGACCCAAATGGCTTAAACCGTATTGGCAGGACTAGGCTTTACCAGACTGACCAATACCAATTTGTCCATAAATCATACTATTGACAATGGTTTGACTTTTCTGAGTCATAAGACGCAACGACCCTTAGGCGTGGTCTTATAACTTAGTGGCAAAGATTGGGTGTCCACAAGGACTAGCATAAGTTATGGCATGTTTGATTGCCCAACCCAATGATCAAGGAATTGTGATTTATATCATAAATTGGTTGGGAACCTACCTAATTATCATATTTTATAACGACCGGCCCTAGTCGAAGTTATGAAATAATGATAATGGGATCCTTGCCCACAAGAAATCCATCATATATGGGGTTGATGCGATTAGCTTAAAATTTTAAAACAATTGAGTGGGAGCAAATTCATAATATTAAAAGTCTATGTTATTATGAAACATTAATGAAAACATAGTCCTAATTTTAACATTCTCTCTTAACCGGTGGGTTAAAATATTTCACAAACATTCAAATGGCAAACAGAGTATCACTTTATTCCATCCTTGATGAGCATAAGCTCAAATGAGACAACTACAATGACTGGTTTAGAAACCTTAAAATTGTCTCACGACAAGAAAAGATTTTATATGTTCTTGAAATACCATTTCCCCTGAACCCGCAGAAGATGCTGACCAAGATACATTTAATGCTTGGAAGAAACACATTGATGATAATGAGCAAGCAGTTTGCATAATGCTTGGCTCTATGTCAGATGAACTTCAGAAAGCTCACGAAGATATGGATGCTCAAACCATCATCTTTCACTTGAAGGAGTTGTATGCAACTTTCGTTCATACCGTGAGATTCCAAGTGTCATGTGCCTTATTCTAAACAAGGTATAAGGAATGATCTGTTAGTGGACATGTGCTTAAGATGATTGGCTACATTGAAAAATTGGCCAACCTCGGGTTCATCATGGATAATGAGATAGGTCACGATCTAATTCTTTAGTCCTTACCAAAAGAGTTCTCTAACTTTATAATGCAGTTTCATCTGTCTGATAAAGAAGCTACTTTAGCAGAATTGCACAATCTGATAAAGCAAGCAGAGAAGGACTTGAATCGGAGCTTAAAACCTCCGTCATGCTTACGGGTACGGACCTGAAGCCACGAGGCCCAAAGAAAAATAAGGGCAAGGCCAAGGCTCCAGATCACCTAAAGCCCAATGGTAAGGTGGAGAAGAAAAAAGGAAAGAGGAAATGTTTCTTTTGATGAGAGAAGGGTCATTGGAAGAAAGACTGCAGATCCTTGAAAGCCAAGGAAGCTAGGGAAGCCCAATAGGCCAAGAAGCCTAATGCTTCAGGTATGTTGTATTTGATTGAACTATATTCTCAAAACTCTGAACCTTCTACTTGGGTGCTTGACACCGGTTGTGGGACTCACTTGTGTAATAATGTGCAGGGCCTGAGAAACAGTAGGAGACTCCGTCATGGGGAGGTTGACTTATGCATGGGTAATGGAGAAAAACTGGTTGCATTGTGCGTGGGGACTTATTCATTAGTTTTGCCGAATGGTTTAGTTTTAGACTTAGAAGATTGTGTTTATGTACCTTCTCTAGTAAATAACATCATTTCAATTTCTTCTTTATGTAATAAAGGCTTTTCATGCCTAATAAGTTGTAATGAATGTTCTGTTTATTTCAATGAAATAAAATATGGAGATGGTATTTTGAATAATGGTATCTATGTCTTACAAACTAACAAAGAATGTTCAACCTCTAATATATACAACGTTAACTCGAATAATCTCAATGAATCACTTCTATGGCACAGTCGCTTAGGTCATATCAATGAAACAAGATTAACTAAGCTACATAAGGATGGGTATTTCAAACCCTTCAAATATAAACCTTATGGAACTTGTGAGTCTTGTTTACTTGGTAAAATGACCAAATTACCCTTTAAAGTAAAGAACAGCGTGCAACGGAGACATTAGAACTCATACACTCTGATGTATGCGGACCAATGTCAGTCACCGCTAGAGGTGGATTCTCCTACTTCATTACCTTTATCGATGATCATTCGCGATATGGGTATATGTACCTTATGCGGTACAAATCTGAAGCCTTTGAGAAATTCAAAGACTTCAAGGCTGAAGTAGAAAACTAGCTTAATAAAAGTATTAAGTCACTAAGGCCTGACCGAGGTGGTGAATACTTAAGCAACGAATTTCAAGATTACTTGAGAGAAAATGTCATTGTTTCCCAGTGGACTCCTCCGAGAACTCCACAGCATAATGGGGTCTTCGAAAGGAGAAATCGTACATTATTAGATATGGTCCAATCAATGATGCCAGGCGCGGATCTACCTCTTTCATTTTGGGGTCTTGCTTTAGAAACTGCAACACTACTACTAAACCAAGTTCCTTCCAAGACTGTTAGTCAAACACCATATGAGTTATGGTCTGGGAAACATCATAGTCTTAGTTATCTAAGAGTTTGGGGATGTGACGCATATGTCAAGCTCACACAAACTAACAAATTGGATGATAGTGCAGTTCAATGTAAGTTTGTAGGATATGTCTTGAACTCAAGAGCATACGTGTTCTACGTCCCAAATGAACAAAGAACATTTGTCTCACGAAATGCTAAATTTCTAGAGAATGAATTCCTTCTCAAGAAATATAGTGGGAGTAGACTTGACCTCGATGAGGTAAGAGAAGAACAAACTAACATAGAACTAAACCCCAGTCCCCTCAAAAGGAAGACTGTAGGACAAAGAAATCGGCGACACTGTTCCAGGCTCGCGGCCTAGTTGGGAGTACGAAGTAGCCCGCGGGGAACTAAACCGGAGAATAATGGAGTCGCCACCCGGTGTGAACCGGGAAAATGATTTAAGGTCGCACTCACCCCTCGCAAGGGAAGACCTCAAACCGTTGGGTTCGGAATGGTCTCTTACTTATGCCACTTGTAATGATATGATTTGTGCAATAACTAACCGAATCTACGCAACAAATATGCTCGAGGGTAACTTAGATCTAGTTCTCATTCATGAAAGTAAATCCTACGTCTAAGTTTGCATGCTTTGAAAGTAAGTCATTATAACGGCAAGCATACAATATCACACAACGAGCATGTTGTATCATCCAACGCAATGAATAAATAAATAATTACTTAAACATAAACATAAACTAAATTCCTAATGCGAAAGTAAAGAACTAAATAATGCATGGGAAAATAACATTATCATACTTAAAAATAAATAATATAATAAACTAGATCATGCTTCAAATAATAAATAACATACTAGCAACCTAAACATGCTCGAATACAAAGTTGGGCGAAACGAAATACATGTGTCTCTTAAGTGGAAAGTGGCATTCTATCCCGAGTGCAAACCGCAATACCGTCCATTCAGATTCGGCTACAGAATTTATGTCCGAGTTTCCATCCGATATACCACAAAAGAGAACACATATTTCGTTCATCCGGAAATCACATCATGCACCAATCCACAATACTCATGCGAAATAAAGTACTAAAATAAATAAAAATAAAAGATAATAAATAAAAGGGGTGCCCTCAGGTCTAACCTCTTTAGTCGTCTATCGGAAGTGCGGTACGTGGTCTTCGGAAGGGTTGATACTCCGCAACTCCTCCGGTTCACTGGTTCAACATTTTCCTTCGTTGTTTCGCTGTTTGGGGCTGCTATTTTTACTCCGTTTTATGGTGTTTCTGGTCGCGGTATTGGCTCACTAATTTACGGTAAAGTGTGACTGTTTTGGCTTACGGTTTACGGGTTTTACGGGGCAGTTTTTGGTGCAGTTTTGTGGGAAAATCTGGACTGTTTCAGGGCAGATTTTCAGTGATGGACTGGGCTGTTTTATGGGGTATTTTCATGGCAATTTGAGGGTGCGAATGGAGGGGCTTTGTGGGCTGTGTTTAGGACGTGAATGGGGGTCTTTGTGCGCTGAGTGGCGTGAATTGAGGCTAGTCAGGGCAGTGTTTATTTTGTGAAGTTGAGAGGCTGCTTGAGGACGTGTTGTAAGGGTTTTACGTGAAGATGGCATGTGGCGTGAATGGGCAATTGTTACGTGAGTGGACTGTGTTGTGTGAGTGGCTGAGTGGGTATGAGTGGGCTGATGCGTGAAGTCAGGCTGATGAAGGCTATTACGTGAGTGGCTTATGGTGTGAAGGAGGGCAATATTGCGTGAGGCAGTGAGTGGAGTTGGGACAGTACGTGAGTGGCTTGTAGTGTGAAGGTGAGGGCAGATTTGGAGGGGGGCTTTCGGCGTGCAGTGAAGGGCATAATTCCTTGTGATTTGCATGAATGTGCTTTGATGTTTCTTGTGAATATTATGCGTGAATTCTAGGGTATTGGATGTGTGGTGAAGGCTTCTTTTTATAGGCAAAGGGATGGGGGCTATCCTTATTTGAAAAAGGAAATGATTTGTGTAATTATTGGAGATATTTTTAATTATTATGTGATAAGGAAAAATCTTTTAATTAGGGAAGTGATTTGATTTAATTCGATTACTTCTCTTTTAGTTAGGGATATGATTTTATTTAATTAGGCAAGGGATCAATGGGATTTCTTTAATTTAGGAAGGGGATTTGGCTTGATTTATGCATGTGTTTAATGTGTTATTTTATTATTTAGGAAGGCTATGGGCATGTGGCTTGCTCTTCTTTGGGCGTGTGGGCTTGGTCCATTTAGTGGGCTTGGTGTGTGGCTTAGTGGTGTGCAGGCTTGGTGTGTGTCTTGCGGGGTTTTGGGCTAAGGATGTGTTTTGAAACAGAGGTCTAACAAGTGAACCCGAAGCAAATCCAGCGAATTAAATCCAACAAAAATGTCAAATCTTGACTCTTCCCTTCCGACGTCCGTTTCCCGCGGCTTCCATGACTTAAAGAGGAGTGTCTCCGTACGAGACTCATCATATGGACTTATATGCAAAAATGCAGTGCCTACAGTCACCCCCACTTTGATGGGACTTGTGCAGTGTGTGACAATGACAATCCTATCAAAGTATATGCAATGAATTTTTACTTACCTGGCTCGCCAGCTGCCACCTGACTTGCCTGTTGCTTCGAACTGAGTTGATGAGAGGTGGTTCATTCCCGAACCGTTGTTGTGATGTGGTCCATTCCCAAACCGTTACTGGGAGGTGGTCCATTCCCGAACCTTGCTCCATTCTCTGAGTGCCATTCCTGACTTATTCATTCCCGAACCTTGCTCTATTCTCGGATTACCATTCTCGACTTGTTCATTCTCGGTCTCTGCTCCATTTTCGGATTACCGTTCTCGTCTGGTTCATTCTCGGACTCTGCTCCATTCTCGGATTGCCATTCTCGACTTGTTCATTCTCGAACCTTGATCCATTCTCGGCTTGTTCATTCTCGAACTCTTCTCCATTCTCGGGTTGCCATTCTCGGCTTGTTCATTCTCGAACCTTGTTCCATTCTCGGATTGCCATTCTCGGCTTGTTCATTCTCGAACCTAGTTCCATTCTCGGCTTGTTCATTCTCGAACCTTGTTCCATTCTCGAATTACCATTCTCGGCTTGTTCATTCTCGAACCTTGCTCTATTCTCGGATTGTCAATCTCTCTGCTTGTTCATTCTCGAACCTTTTTCCATTCTCGGATTGCCATTCTCGGCTTGTTCATTCTCGAACCTTGTTCCATTCTCGGATTGCCATTATCGGCTTGTTCATTCTTGAACTCTGCTCCATTCTCGAGTTACCATTCTCGGATTGCCATTCTCGGCTTGTTCATTCTCGAACCTTGTTCCATTCTCGGATTGCCATACCCGGCAAGACTGATACTGATAATGATGTGGGATTCGCCCCCAAAGTGCCATACCCGGCTAGACTGATACTGATGCTAATGTGGGCCTCGCCCCAGAGTGCCATACCCGGCAGGACTGATATTGATGCTAATGTGGGCCTCGCCCCCAAAGTGCCATACTCGGTAAGACTGACACTGATAATGATGTGGGCCTCGCCCTCGGGACTCATCCCCAAAACAGATATTGATGATGTGATGGTTTATTTCAACATACTATACTGCCTCTCATGAAATAATCCTGATAGCTAGACATATTTTCGTCCTCAACGAATGCTTCGCGTCGAAACCTGAGAACCTTCAAAGTACTTGATTCACTCAATTCCGATTGTCTGAATAGGTTATCTGAACTAGACTCCTAGTGTGTATGTGCCAAGGCTCTTTCGCAGCTTAATCCTTAATTAGGCCAACTTGATGATTTCGTCTCTGAGAATCAGACCAGTGGGTCTAACCAATCTAGATGTCTTGATCACACTCTGTTATTACTTCGTCATACTCAACATGATATGGTCTTCTTATTTTTTTCTTGTCTCCTTCTTTTCATTTTGAACTTTATTTTTTCTTTTTCTTTTTATTCTTTTTCTCTTTTCTTTCTTTTTCTTTCTTTGACACACCTACCCTTTAAGGTAGCATTTCTCCTCATGGTGGTCCTAATACTCGCCCATGGGTAGCTTCACGCTTATCGATTATAGGCGGTCTATTTTTTCTTTTTCTTTTCATTGCAGAGACTTTCTCTTTGTTTCCAACCATATCATATATTGTAGCATAAGTAAACCAGGATGGACATCCAGGCAAATGATCATTCACTGATCCACCATCTCTTCAACTAGTCATCTTGCCAACTACTCAGGCTTCTACTGTTGAGATCCCGTAATCCAGTGCTCGTGAGTCTAGCCGAGATCAATCCATTCAGAATACCGGATGAGAGCACATCTCGCACTTATCGTTTCTAAGGTTTCTCATTGCAGCAAACAATGTCATCACCAGACATATGCCTAACTATCAAAGACTTCTCTCTCTTTTTTTTTTTCACTCACTCACTCCATGGAATTATTCCTTTCAACTGCTGATAATGTGGGCTTCGCCCCCTGGGATCCATTCCTGAAACTTATACTGATATGGGCCTCAACCCTGGGATTCCTTCCTGAGACTAATACTGATGCGGGCCTCAACCCGGTGATTCATTCCTAAAACTGATACTGATTCTGATTCATTCCCGAGACTGATGTGGGCCTCAACCCCATGATTCATTCCTAAAACCGATGACACTGTACTGTTGCTGCTTCTGGTTGGCTTGCATTTGCCGCTTTCTCTTTTTCTCCGTTGAAACCTTTGAATACAAAGAAAACAAAACACAAAAAGAATGCAAGTGTGTTACGTGAATGCATGTATGTATGAATGAATTTCCTATTTCGTTGGGTTAGGTCTTCCGCCAATTCCCTTGGTGACTGCTCGGTCTTCTCTTCCTCAGGCAAAATACTGCTTCAACCTGTCCACGTTGATTGGCTTGGTGAACTCGCTTCCTTCTAAGTCTGACAGTCTCACCGCATCGTTTCCCATTACTTTCTGCACTATGTAGGGTTCTTCCCAGTTGGGTCTTAACTTTCCTCCTAGGTCTGTCGTCGACGGCCTTGACTGCTTAAGTACCAAATCACCCTTTCTGATCTTAGTAGGACGTACATTCTTATTGAATGCTCAGGCTAGCCTCTTCTGATATATCTACATGTGATGTAAGGACTTCATCCTTTTCTCATCCAGTAATGCTAACTGTTCAAATCTCTACGAGGTCCATTCTTGTTCAGGCAACTCTGCTTCTGCTAATACCTGCATGGACTGTATCTCAACTTCCACCAGAAGCACTACTTCCATTGCCTTCTTCTTTTATTTCTTAAACACTTCAACTGAAAGTTGTTCGCTTGTCTCTTGTGTAGTTCCCCCTTCAAACTCACATACTGATAAGTCAACTTCTGAATGATTATCTTGTTCTTCTTGAAAGGTAGAGACTCAGGCAAGTAAATGAAATGAACGTCTTTATTTTTATTAAGAAAAAGGTTTGAACAAGTAGACAAAATCAATGTCTTATGATTAATGGATGTGACATCACAATTGAATGAGATCAGGAAAACAAACATCCCCATAATTTGCAACTTTGTCTTCTTTCGTCTTCTTCCTTTTTCCGGACATCAGATCCTCTAACTCCTATAATTCTTTTTCCCATTACTTTCCCCTTTCTGTTTTATCTCATCTTTACTATTTTTGCCTCATATCCTCATGCGGGAAGGTTGATGGTCGTGAGTTTGGAAGACAGTGCTGTCAGGTAGGCCGGATTTAATAATGTAGGTAGGCGGTGGGACGGAGTGATAGTTAGGTAGGGGTTTTCTCTGTATGTTAGGTTGTTCTTTCTCAGGGTTATGTATTTTGTGGGAGTCTATGAGGTTCTGGATCTCATGCCTAAGGCGGGTACAGTTGTCGATTTTGTGGCCTTTTTGCTGATGGAGGTAACAGTAAAGGTTCAGGTTAAGGTAGTGTGGCACAGGGTTTGGAAGGGGTTTAGGCTTTAAGGGATTTAGGAGTCCTTGCCTTTTCAGCTCTTCAAATACCTCTAGCAAAGGTCTACCAAGATTGGAGAATCGTCTGTTTCTGATAGGGGCAACCTCAAAGGGAGTGGGTTTGGTCCTTGAAGGTTCATCAATGGTCTTTCCATTCTGGTTGCACAACTTCATGTTATTGGCTATACGGGGTGCGGTCAAGCTGGCCACAACATTGGTCAGAATTTGCAACAGCTCAGTAATTTCGGTTACTTTGGTCTCTAATTGATCCAGACGGGATCCCTTGTTGACTGACTCACTCATGTTTGCTGGCGGTCTTTTGACGAGTCTTCCTTCTTCCCCAACCCAACGGGTATCTATGATGGCTTTTAGACACAAGGTTTAACATGATGTGTGTATGCATGAGGTGCATGAGATGCGTGAGATGTATGGAATGTATAAGTCGGCCCATTATCATTTTAAAACATTCAATCATACTATTACGCGGTGCAAACTTGTCCCAGTTGAAAATGCCCAATAGGTTTACACTTTTGTGATATGGCTAAAAAACTTCAAATGATAAGAGGCCCAAACACAAAATGGCCTATCGGCATTTTAGAAGCTTTTGGCCCAATTGTCAAAGGACACGAACTCGTCCCAGTTTAAATGGCCCAATAAGTTCACGTCTCTTGACAAGAAGTCCAACTGGATCCAAATGACGATAGTCCGAAACATAAATATAAGGAAATAATTTCTACTAGTCATGCAACTACGGTTCACGGGCGGGTTTACGGGAGCGCGGACAAAGGCTCTCGCTGATGAAGGATTGCCCATAACTAGGACTCCCCACTCAAGGGTTCAAGCGACCAAGTGAGCGCACCTTTTTTATACCTTAAGGTACGTGCCAACGAGTCATGGTGTGTGACTAACTGTCAAATGGATTTCCCATTGTAGATTCCCCAGAGAGAGGGTGGAGCGAACTCTCTTAAATACCCAAGTCTCTTAGGCTCTTATCGCCTTGGTGATAGGAATAAACAACGAGTCCTCTAAATTAGTCTGTCACAACGAGCTACGTGTAATGATTATCTAGGTGCCTTCACAGCTTTTCCTTATAGAAAGGTAGTGAATGAAGGAAGACACCAAACCATCACCTAGCCTTAAAAATGCCTTTGATTACACCCCCCTCAACCCACTATAGACACGGTCAACTAAAGCACAAATCATAAACATCACAAGACATGATTTCGGGGACGATTCTCTATCCCCAGTAGAGTCGCCAGACTGTAGGACACAGACATCAGCGACGTTGTTCCAGGCTCGCGGCCTAGTTGGGAGTACGGAGTAGCCCGCGGGGAACTAAACCGGAGAATAATGGAGTCGCCACCCGGTGTGAACCAGGAAAATAATTTAAGGCCTCACTCACCCCTCGCAAGGGAAGACCTCAAACTGTTGGGTTCGGAATGGTCTCTTACTTATGCCACCTGTAATGATATGATTTGTGCAATAAACTAACCGAATCTACGCAAAACATATGCTCGAGGGTAACTTAGATCTAGTTCTCATTCATGAAAGTAAATCCTATGTCTAAGTTTGCATGCTTTGAAAGTAAGTCATTATAACGGCAAGCATACAATATCACACAACGATCATGTTGTATCATCTAACGCAACGAATAAATAAATAATTACTTAAACATAAACTAAATTCCTAATGCGAAAGTAAAGAACTAAATAATTCATGGGAAAATAACATAATCATACTTAAGAATAAAAAATATACTAAACTAGATCATGCTTCAAATAATAAATAACATACTAGCAACTTAAACTTGCTCGAATACAAAGTTGGACGAAACGATATACGTGTGTCTCTTAAGTAGTACGTGGCATTGTATCCAGAGTGCAAACCGCAATACCGTCCATTCAGATCCGGCTACGGAATTTACGTCTGAGTTTCCATTCGATATACCATAAAAGAGAACACATATTATGTTCATCCGAAAATCACATCATGCACCAATCCACAATACTCATGCGAAATAAAGTACTAAAATAAATAAAAATAAAAGATAATAAATAAAAGGGGTGCCCTCAGGTCTAACCTCTTTAGTCGTCTATCGGAAGTGCGGTATGTGGTCGTCGGAAGGGTTGATACTCCGCAACTCCTCTGGTTCACTGGTTCAACGTTTTCTTTCGCTGTTTCACTATTTGGGGCTGCTGTTTTTACTCCGTTTTGTGGTGTTTCTGGTCGCGGTATTGGCTCACTGTTTTGCGGTAAAGTGGGACTATTTTGGTTTACGGTTTTCAGGTTTTTCGGGGCAGTTTTACGGTAAAATCTGGACTATTTCAGGGCAGATTTTCGGTGATGGATTGGGCTGTTTTATGGGGTATTTTCACGGCAATTTGAGGGTGCGAATGGAGGGGCTTTGTGGGCTGTGTTTAGGACGTGAATTGGGGGCTTTGTGCACTGAGTGGCGTGAATTGAGGCTGGTCAGGGTAGTGTTTATTTTGTGAAGTTGAGAGGCTGCTTGAGGACGTTTTGTAAGGGTTTTACGTGAAGATGGCAGGTGGCGTGAATAGGCAATTGTTACGTGAGTGGACTGTGTTGCGTGAGTGCTGAGTGGGTATGAGTGGGCTGATGCGTGAAGGCAGGCTGATGAAGGCTATTACGTGAGTGGCTTGTGGTGTGAAGGAGGGCAATATTGCGTGAGGCAGTGAGTGGCGTTGGGATAGTACGTGAGTGGCTTGTGGTGTTAAGGTGAAGGCAGATTTGGAGAGGGGCTTTAGGCGTGCAGTGAAGGGCAGAATTCCTTGTGATTTTCGTGAATGTGCTTTGATGTTTCTTGTGAATATTATGCGTGAATGATAGGGTATTGGATGTGTGGTGAAGGCTTCTTTTTATAGGCAAAGGGATGGGGGCTATCCTTGTTTGAAAAGGAAAGGACTTGTGTAATTATTGGAGATATTTTTAATTATTATGTGATAAAGAAAAATCTTTTAATTAGGGAAGTGATTTGATTCAATTCGATTTCTTCTCTTTTAGTTCGGGATATGATTTGATTTAATTAGGCAAGGGATCCATGGGATTTGATTAATTTAGGAAGGGGATTTGGCTTGATTTATGCATGTGTTTAATGTGTTATTTTATTATTTAGGAAGGCTATGGGCGTGTGGGCTTGATCCATTTAGTGGGCTTGGTGTGTGGCTTAGTGGTGTGCAGGCTTGGTGTGTGTCTTGCGGGGTTTTGGGCTAAGGATGTGTTTTGAAACAGAGGTCTAACAAGTGAACCCGAAGCTAATCCAGCGAATTAAATCCAACAAAAATGTCAATTCTTGACTCTTCCCTTCCGACGTCCGTTTCCCGCGGCTTCCACGACTTAAAGAGGAGTGTCTCCGTACGAGACTCATCATAGGAACTTATATGCAAAAATACAGTGCCTACACAGTGACGAAACAACCACAAGGTTATGAACTCATAAGGTCTGGTAGGGAAAGACATGAGCCTGAAAGATATGGTTTCCATATTGATGAGGAACATGATCAGGTCATTGATAATGACGATCCCACCAGCTATGACGAAGCAATACGTGACATTTATTTAGTCAAGTGGCTTGAGGCCATGAAATCCGAAATAGACTCTATGTATCAGAATCAAGTCTGAGACTTGGTAAATGCACTTGAATGGATAAAACCCATAAGCTGCAAGTGGATTTACAAGCGTAAAACTGATGCAGAAGGCAACTTCCAAACCTATAAGGCTAGGTTGGTGGCGAAAGGTTATAGACAAATCCAAGGAATTGACTATGACGAAACCTTCTCGCCTGTTGCAATGATAAAGTCCATTCGAATTTTACTGGCACTAGCTGCACACTTTGAGTATGAGATTTGGCAGATGGATGTCAAAACAACTTTCCTTAATGGGAACCTCGTAGAGGAAGTCTATCTGACACAACCTGAGGGGTTTGCATCTAAGGATGATCATAATAAAGTATGCAAGCTTAAGCGATCCATTTATGGACTCAAGCAAGCCTCCAGAAGTTGGAATATACGATTTGATGACACAATCAAAGAATTTGACTTCATCAAAAATGTAGACGAGCCTTGTGTTTACAGGAAAAGTAGTGGGAGTGCTGTTGTATTTCTTGTATTATATGTCGATGACATATTAATCATCGGGAATGATATTCCCATGATGCAAGCCACCAAGCAATGGTTATCTCAGAATTTCTCCATGAAAAATTTGGGAGAAGCAGCCTACATCATCGGCATTAAGATTTACCGTGACAGATCTAAGAGGTTGTTAGGACTTTCTCAATCTACGTACATAGATAAAGTTTTGAAAAGATTCAAAATTGAAGATTCCAAAAGAGGTAATTTACCTACTTGTCATGGAATCAAATTATCTAAGGAGCAATGTCCACATACTCCTTCAGATAGAGAGCGTATGAGTATGATCCCTTATACTTCAGCAATAGGATCGATCATGTACGCCATGATATGTACAAGACCTGATGTCTCTTATGCTCTTAGCATAACGAGCATGTATCATGCAAATCTTGGTGAGCAACACTGGGCAGTTGTCAAAATAATCCTCAAGTATATGAGAAGAACTAAGGATGTGTTTTTGACATACGGAAATTATTCTGAGATGAAAGTCATTGGTTACTATGATGTGAGCTTTCAGACCGATAGGGATGACAGCAGATCGCAAACAAGATATTTGTTTACTTTGAATGGTGGTGCTGTTAGTTGGAAAAGCTCAAAGCAGTCAATTACAGCGGACTCCACCACTGAAGCCGAGTATATTGCAGCATCTGAGGCTGCTAAAGAAGCAGTCTGGATAAAGAAGTTCATCACGGAGCTGGAAGTGCTTCCAGCGATAAAGAATGGCGTCACGATGTACTGTGACAACACGGGCGCCATTGCTCAATCAAAGGAACCAAGGTCCCACCAAAATCCAAGCATGTACTCAGGCGATTTCATCTCATCAGGGAGATTGTTGAGAGAAAAGAAATTATTATAGAGAAAATACCCACAGAAGATAATCTTGCAGATTCTCTGAATAAAGGGCTAACTCAAAAAAAGCATGATAGGCACACCTGAGAGTATGATGTCCAGATTCATACTAGTTGGCTATAGTGCAAGTGGGAGATTGTTAGGGATATGCCCTATACCCAACTTGTGGATGGGCTATATGTACATGTATTTGTAATATTTTCATTAATTAATAAAATGGCAATTTTTATTATACGTGTCTTACATAACTTATATGAATCATCAACATTGAAATAAAGCCCTTGGAGTAATAAGACGATGGTTTCCACGCCTTATGAGAATCATTACTCTTAAATGTTCCTAGTCATAGTTTTATGAATAATCTGGGTGTTCATAAAGTGGAGAGACTAGCATGATGATATGATCCGCCCTTAAGTGGGGTAGCTGATCTCATAGGCTCCTAGCAGAGATTCGTCCGCTTGGTGTATCACATGGATGCATGAGTTGCTCGTGTCCATCGAACTGACCGCCGAATGTTTTCATATGGAGTGTTTATCTCATGTGTCTGTGAGAACTTTCATGTATCGATTATATGACTAGTCCTTAGACTTGAGGTCTTTACAATCTTATGTGTGGATCAAATAACTTTGACATTCTCCTTCCCCGGTTCAAAAGATCCGGTCATAAGGGTATGATTGGGTCATTTGTTGAAACACATGAAGTTTGTAAAGATACAACAGAGAATCGCCACTCTCTCGGATAATATTTTCTTATAAGAGTAGTATTCCAGTTCGCGGGTTGATATGTGTGATCAGTGCCTGAGGCTGTGGCCACAGCGAAAGAATCATGTGAGATTCTTGGGTTAGCACGATTCATGACACTATCAACATCATACCTTTGACCATATGGGTAGACACTTTCCGTACCATAGTGTAGGCATTGTATTTTTGCATGTGAAACCCGATGATGAGCCTCATTTGGAGGCACTATCTTTTAAGTCGCGGAAATCGCGGGAAACGGACGTCGGAAGGGAAGAGTCAAGAATTGACGGTTTTGTTGGATTTAGTTCACGTGTTTAGCTTCGGGTTCGATGTTGGATCTCCGTTTTAAAACTTAACCTTAGCCCAAGCCCATTAAATCACATCCAATAACATTTAAAATATATGTCACAAATTAAAATTAAAACCAATTAAACTAAAATCAAATTAAATTAAAATAATTGAAATTAAAATAACCAATTGAATTAATTAAATAAACAAATTAAAAATTAATTAAACATTTACCAATTAAATAAATAAGATAATAATTAAAATGATTAAATAAAACAAATAAAATCTAAATAATCACCTACCAAAATAATAAAAATACTTACCCAAATTAAAGAAATTGCATGCCTAATTAAAATCAATCAACAAATATTATTCCTAATTAAAAATATATTATTCCTAACTTAAAATATTGTATGCCTAATCAACACAAACTAAATATACTACCTTCCTAATCTAAACCAATCTTGTCTCCCTCAAATCCATTGATTTCCTTCTTTAACACTAAATCAAATCCCTATCCATGCAAACCCTAATTGACAACTATAAAACACACACTAAACCAACACCCTAAGACTCTCTAACTCACGGCAAAAAAGCCAACTAAAACAAAAAGAAACCTATTTCTCACAAATCAAACACACTGAAATAAACCCTCCTCTCGCCACAGACTGCCTCTCGCCCAAAACTGCCCCTTACCTTCACACGCACTACTCCATTCAATCAGCACAAAGCAATTCATTCACACGCCACACTCAGCGCAAGCCACCAGCCCCCACGTTCACGTCCTCAACGCCACTGATAACAGCCCACCTAGCCCTCACAGCCACTCCACTTAACACAGCCATCGCCTCTACCTTGACTAGCCATCACGCCACTTTCCCTTACAGCCACTCCACTTAGCACAGCCCTCACCTCCTGACCTACAATGCAATAACGAACCCTCAAACACAAACCAGCAACCCCATGCCTCTTCAACAATAACAGCCCACACCTTCAATGAACAAAGCCCCCATACGTAGCCCCTTCAAAGCAAATCAGCTGCCTCACCTCACGTCTTAGCCTCTACACTCCACAAACCTTCAACAGCCTCAACACGCTCACGACCTTCACGCAAATCAAGCCCACTGCATGCCAAAACCCTCCTTCACTGCACGTTGAAACACAGTCCCCTTCACTGCCACCCTTTCACACCCACCATCAGACCAACAGTTCTGCCCCCAAAATCACCGAGTAAACTGCCTCAAACTGCCTCCAAATCACCGAAGTAATAACCCCTGAAAATAGTGAGTAAACTGCTCCAAACAGTGACCAGAAACTGCTCCTGAAACCCTTCCAAAACAGCAGCCCTTTACCCCCCAAAAACGCATAAAACAGCCCCCAAACAGTGAATAAACACACCTGAACAGTAACCAGAAAACTGCAAGGAAATAGCAGCAAAACGGAGTGAAAACAGTGAGGAAAACAGTGGAACAACAAGTTAAGACGCTAAACAAGTGAACCAGAAAAGTTGCGGAGTGATAGCCCTTCCGACGGTTGTAAACGCGAGTCCAGAAGACGACTTAAAAGGTTAGACCTGAGGGTACCTCTCACACTTGTTTCTTATTTGATTTTTATTGATTCTTTTAATTGTGTTTTAATTATTCATTGAATATTGTTTGCATGTGATGTGTGTTGTGGCCATTGATTAAAACGGAAATACGTCGTCTCTCGTGGTATATAGGATGGAAACCCAGACGTAAATTCCGTAGCCGATTCTGAATGGACGGTAGTGCGGTCTGTACTTGGGATACAACTCCACGTACCACTTGAGTAAATGGCGTATATTTCGCTTTATGTTATTTTGATTATTCTCACTTTATTATTCCGTCTTTTAATTTCCGCATGTTATTTATTTATGTTATGATGCGATCGAGCGCATGGGCTTAGTAAGTGGAATGAAAGATCCCCTATGGGGAAGGGTTAAAGCCCTTACCACGATGCTTTGCCGCGCCGGTTGATGTGTGTTCGGTTGAATGCAAAATACGTTCAATCGGACATACTAAGTTTGATATGATTGTCTTTATTTTTGTATGTATGATGCGATTGAGCGCATGGGCTTAGTGAGTTAGTCCAAAGGTCCTCTCTTTGAGAGACGAAGAGCCTAAAAGGCCACCTTTGTGACACTACTTCGCCGCGCCGGACGAAGTGTGTTTGGGTTGAATGTACGTTCAATTGGGCATACGAAGTCCTACACTTTTATTGTCTTTATTTCATGTATTGTGATGTGACGCGCATGGGCTTAGTATGTTGGTCTAAAGGTCCTCTCTTTGAGAGACAAAGAGCCCCAAAAGGCCACCTTTACGGCAGTACTTCGCCACGCCCCCATTATCTTGTTGTTTAGTATGACGTCTTCTTACATGACCATGCATCATATCACATTGCGCATGGGCTTAGTATGTTGGTCTAAAGGTCCTCTCTTTGAGAGACAAAGAGCCTAAAAGGCCACCTTTACGGCAGTATTTCGCCGCGCCTCTTTTATTTAGTTATTCGCTTCATAACGTCTTTTTGAAAATTCATGCATCATATTGCATTGCGCATGGGCTTATCAAGTGAGATCAAGGGTCCTCCACTTTGAGGGATGAAAATGCTTGAAAGCTACCTTTGTTACAATGATTTGCCGCGCCCTTAATCTATTGTTATGTGCGAGAAGTCATATATTCATATGTTCATGTATGTGTCATGTTGTTTACTGCATTTTTGGAGGTCACTGCTGTAACCCGTTCGAACGCGTTCCGAAACGCCGCACTAACCGCATGTTTTCTGTCTGGTCCCGTTCGAACGCGTTATCAAACGCCTACGGACGCGAACCTTCTGTTTACCGTTCGAACGCGTTTACGAACGCTACACAAACGCGAATACACTGAATTGAGTCATTTTCATCATATGTGCGTCTGTGTCTATATCTATCTTCTTTTGCACCACGTCATAGCATGCTCACTTTAATGCCTAATTGCATCCTTAAGCGTCTTTTTACATTATGTACTTTTGACCCTTTTATGGACATGTAATGGCTATTTGTTTATGATATGTCTATGAAATCACATGTTCACCATCATTTGATTCGCCTTTATGTGTACTTGTGTGGTTAGTATGTGCTTGCGTTTCCATGAATACAACATGCCAATGAAATTGTCTGTTTGTTGATTTAATGTACTTCTAAGCATGCAATCTTATATGTGAAGTACATGTATATTTAGGCGTATATTTTATTTTATAAATGTGAATTTAGAAGCATGATACCCTTAGATATAAGTGTTACTTCAGCTTGTTTAAATTATTATATAAATCCTTTCATTACAAGTGACATGAGTAAGGGACCATTCCGAACCCAACGGTTTGAGGTCTTCCCTTGCGAGGGGTGAGTGCGGCCTTAAATCTCATTTTCCCGGTTCACACCGGGTGGCGACTCCATTATTCTCCGGTTTAGTCCCCCGTGGCTACTCCGTACTCCCGACTAGGCCGCGAGCCTATGACAGCATGCGTCGCCCAGATTTCCTTTGTTCCCACAGTCTGGCGACTCCACTGGGGATAGAGAATCGGCCCCGAAATATTATCTTGTAATGTTTGGATTTATGTTCTAATTGATCGTGTCTATAGTGGATGAAATGGGGGTTTAATCAAAGGCATTTTGAGGCTAGGTAATGGTTTGGTGTCTTCCTTCACTCACTACCTTTCTAGAAGGAAAAGCTGTGAAGGCACCTAGATAGTCATCTACTCGTAGCCTATTGTGATGGACTAATTTGGAGGACTCGTTGTTTATTCCTGACACCAAGCGATAAGAGCCTAAGAGGCTTGGGTATTTAAGTGAGCCTCGCTCCACCTTCCCTCTGGGGAATCTACAACGGGAAATCCATTTGACAGTCCGTCACACACCATAGCTCATTGGCACGTACCTTAGTGTATAAAAAAGGGTGCGCTCACTTGGTTGCTCGAACCCTTGAGTGGGGAGACCTAGTTGTGGGCCATCCTTCGCCGGTGAGAGCCTTTGTCTATACTCTTGCTAACCCACCCATAGACCGGTTTGTATGGTTAAGGTAACAATTATTTCCTTGAGTATGTGCTTGTGGACCATCCTCATTTGGATGCAGTTGGACTATTGTCAGAAATGCGGGCTTGCTGGGCCATTTAAACTGTGGCAAGTTCGTACCGTATGACTATTAGGCCCAAAGCTTCTGAAATGTTGATGGGCCATTATGTAAAAATTATTATGTTTGCATTATCTCTCTTCTATGCTTGTGTTGGGGAACATCATCGTTTGGATCCATTTGGACCATTTGTCATGAGATATGGGCTTGTTGGGCCATTTAAACTGGGACAAGAACGTATTTTATGATGATTGAGCCGAAGGCTTCTAAGTGTTGATGAGCCACCTTGTGCTTGTGTTCGGAATGTTACCATTTGGATTTAGTTGGGCTCCTTGCCATGAGACGTGAACTTGTTGGGCCATTTAAACTGGGATGAGTTCACTCCTATGACAGTTAGCCCAAAAACTTCTAAAATGATAATGAACTGATTTGTTTGAAGATTTTAGTTGATTCAATATGTTATATATGTTACATGCACCTCATGCACATCATGCATACATGCATCATGTTAACCCTTGTGTTCTGGAAGCCATCATAGATTCACGTTGGGTTAGGAAAGAAGGAAGATTTGTCAAAGGACTATTGACCAGCATGAACAAGATAGCCAACGAGGAATCCTCAGAATAAGCAAATAGAAAAGATAAGATAGCCATTCAGAAATTGGGAAATGAAGACAGTGAGAGACTGTTAGACTTGTAAAAGAAAACGAGTTCACAGAACCTATCAGCGTAGACAGATTGAAGAAATAGCTTGTCTGAGGAAGAGAAGGCTAAGCATCATCAAGAGAATTGATGGAAGACCTAACCCAACGGATAAGAAAACTCATGCATACATGCATACACGTAACCTATATTGCATCTTTTTGTGTTTTGTGTAAACAGATGTCGAAGACGGAAAAGGAAAGCGTCGAATGCAAGCCAACCAGAAGCAGCAACAGTACATATATCAGCGGTCTTCAAGAATGAATCACATGGGCGAGGCCCATATCAGCGGTATCAGTTTGGGGCGAGGCCCATATCAGTCTGGGGGCGAGGCCCACATCAGTTTGGGGCGAGACCCATATCAGCAGTATCAGTTTGGGGCGAGGCCCATATCAATCTGGGGGCGAGGCCCACATCAGTTTGGGGCGGGGCCCATATCAGCAGTATCAGTTTGGGGCGAGGCCCATATCATTCTGGGGGGCGAGGCCCACATCAGTTTGGGCGAAGCCCATATCAATCTGGGGGCGAGGCCCGCATTAGTATCAGTTTGGGGCGAAGCCCATATCAATCTGGGGGCAAGGCCCGCATTAGTATCAGTTTGAGGCGAGGCCCATATCAGTTTGGGGCGAGGCCCACATCAGTAATAGTTCGGGAATGAGCACCTCACAGTAACGGTTTGGGATGGACCAACTCACAGTAACGGTTTGAGAATGAACACCTCACAGTAAAGGTTCGGGAATGGACCACCTCACAGTAACGGTTCGGGAATGGACCAACTCACAGTAACGGTTCGGGAATGGACCAACTCACAGTAACGGTTTGGGAATGGACCACCTGACAGTAACAGTTCGGGAATGGACATCTCACGGTAACAGTTCGGGAATGAACACCTCACAGTAACGGTTCGGGAATGGACCACCTCACAGTAACGGTTCGGGAATGGACCAACTCACAGTACAGTAACGGTTCGGGAATGGACCACCTTACAGTAACAGTTCAGGAATGGACATCTCACGGTAACAGTTCGGGAATGAACACCTCACAGTAACGGTTCGGGAATGGACCAACTCACAGTAACGGTTCGGGAATGGACCAACTCACAGTAACGGTTCGAGAATGAACACCTCACAGTAAAGGTTCGGGAATGGACCAACTCACAGTAACAGTTCGGGAATGAACACCTCACAGTAACAGTTCGGGAATGGACATCTCACGGTAACAGTTCGGGAATGAACACCTCACAGTAATGGTTCGGGAATGGACCACCTCACAGTAACGGTTCGGGAATGGACCAACTCACAGTAACGGTTCGGGAATGGACCACCTTACAGTAACAGTTCAGGAATGGACATCTCACGGTAACAGTTCGGGAATGAACACCTCACAGTAACAGTTCGGGAATGGACCAACTCACAGTAACGGTTCGGGAATGGACCAACTCACAGTAACGGTTCGAGAATGGACCACCTTACAGTAACGGTTCGGGAATGGACCACATCACAACACGGTTCGGGAATGAACCAGGGGTCGCAGCACCTCACCACCCAAATCAACTCAAACACGTGGAAAGTCAAGTGGCAGTTGGCTAGCCAGGTAAGTGAAAATGCATTGCATAGACTTTGATAGGATTGTCACTGTCACACACTGCACAAGTCCCATCAAAGTGGGGGCGACTGTAGGCATTGCATTTTTGCATGTGAAACCCGATGATGAGCCTCATTTGGAGGCACTATCTTTTAAGTCGCGAAAATCGCGGAAACGGACGTCGGAAGGGAAGAGTCAAGAATTGACGGTTTTGTCGGATTTAGTTCACGTGTTTAGCTTCGGGTTCGATGTTGGATCTCCGTTTTAAAACTTAACCTTAGCCCAAGCCCATTAAATCACATCCAATAACATTTAAAATATATGTCACAAATTAAAATTAAAACCAATTAAACTAAATCAAATTAAAATTAAAATAATTGAAATTAAAATAACCAATTGAATTAATTAAATAAACAAATTAAAAATTAATTAAACATTTACCAATTAAATAAATAAGATAATAATTAAAATGATTAAATAAAACAAATAAAATCTAAATAATCACCTACCAAAATAATAAAAATACTTACCCAAATTAAAGAAATTGCATGCCTAATTAAAATCAATCAACAAATTATTCCTAATTAAAAATATATTATTCCTAACTTAAAGTATTGTATGCCTAATCAACACAAACTAAATATACTACCTTCCTAATCTAAACCAATCTTGTCTCCCTCAAATCCATTGATTTCCTTCTTTAACACTAAATAAATCCCTATCCATGCAAACCCTAATTGACAACTATAAAACAACACCACTAACCAACACCCTAAGACTCTCTAACTCACGGCAAAAAAGCCAACTAAAACAAAAAGAAACCTATTTCTCACAAATCAAACACACTGAAATAAACCCTCCTCTCGCCACAGACTGCCTCTCGCCCAAAACTACCCCTTACCTTCACACGCAACTCTCATTCAATCAGCACAAAGTAATTCATTCACACGCCACACTCAGCGCAAGCCACCAGCCCCCACGTTCACGTCCTCAACGCCACTGATAACAGCCCACCTAGCCCTCACAGCCACTCCACTTAACACAGCCATCACCTCTACCTTGACTAGCCATCACGCCACTTTCCCTTACAGCCACTCCACTTAGCACAGCCCTCACCTCCTGACCTACAATGCAATAACGAACCCTCAAACACAAATCAGCAACCCCATGCCTCTTCAACAATAACAGCCCACACCTTCAATGAACAAAGCCCCCATACGTAGCCCCTTCAAAGCAAATCAGCTGCCTCACCTCACGTCCTAGCCTCTACACTCCACAAACCTTCAACATCCTCAACACGCTCACGACCTTCACGCAAATCAAGCCCACTGCACGCCAAAACCCTCCTTCACTGCACGTTGAAACACATTCCCCTTCACTGCCACCCTTTCACACCCACCATCAGACCAACAGTTCTGCCCCCAAAATCACCGAGTAAACTGCCTCAAACTGCCTCCAAATCACTGAAGTAATAACCCCTGAAAACAGTGAGTAAACTGCTCCAAACAGTGACCAGAAACTGCTCCTGAAACCCTTCCAAAACAGCAGCCCTTTACCCCCCAAAAACGCATAAAACAGCCCCCAAACAGTGAACAAACACACCTGAACAGTAACTAGAAAACTGCAAGGAAATAGCAGCAAAACGGAGTGAAAACAGCGAGGAAAACAGT
Organism: Zanthoxylum bungeanum; assembly: GCA_019454045.1. Lineage (NCBI taxonomy): Eukaryota > Viridiplantae > Streptophyta > Magnoliopsida > Sapindales > Rutaceae > Zanthoxylum > Zanthoxylum bungeanum. Next base: position 23,766 of record SKCR01043281.1, on the reverse strand, counting down.
GGAACAACAAGTTAAGACGCTAAACAAGTGAACCAGAAAAGTTGCGGAGTGATAGCCCTTCCGACGGTTGTAAACGCGAGTCTGGAAGACGACTTAAAAGGTTAGACCTGAGGGTACCTCTCACACTTGTTTCTTATTTGATTTTTATTGATTCTTTTAATTGTGTTTTAATTATTCATTGAATATTGTTTGCATGTGATGTGTGTTGTGGCCATTGATTAAAACGGGAAATACGTCGTCTCTCGTGGTATATAGGATGGAAACCCATACGTAAATTCCGTAGCCGATTCCGAATGGACGGTAGTGCGGTCTGTACTTGGGATACAACTCCACGTACCACTTTAGTAAATGGCGTATTTCGCTTTATGTTATTTTGATTATTCTCACTTTATTATTCCGTCTTTTAATTTCCGCATGTTATTTATTTATGTTATGATGCGATCGAGCGCATGGGCTTAGTAAGTGGAATGAAAGATCCCCTATGGGGAAGGGTTAAAGCCCTTTACCACGATGATTTGCCGCGCCGGTAGATGTGTGTTCGGTTGAAAGCAAAATACGTTCAATCGGACATACTAAGTTTGATATGATTGTCTTTATTTTGTATGTATGATGCGATTGAGCGCATGGGCTTAGTGAGTTAGTCCAAAGGTCCTCTCTTTGAGAGACGAAGAGCCTAAAAGGCCACCTTTGTGACACTACTTCGCCGCGCCGGACGAAGTGTGTTTGGGTTGAATGTACGTTCAATTGGGCATACGAAGTCCTACATTTTTATTGTCTTTATTTCATGTATTGTGATGTGACGCGCATGGGCTTAGTATGTTGGTCTAAAGGTCCTCTCTTTGAGAGACAAAGAGCCCCAAAAGGCCACCTTTACGGCAGTACTTTGACGAGCCCCCATTATCTTGTTGTTTAGTATGACGTCTTCTTACATGACCATGCATCATATCACATTGCGCATGGGCTTAGTATGTTGGTCTAAAGGTCCTCTCTTTGAGAGACAAAAAGCCTAAAACGCCACCTTTACGGCAGTATTATGCCCGCGCCTCTTTTATTTAGTTATTCGCTTCATAACGTCTTTTTGAAAATTCATGCATCATATTGCATTGCGCATGGGCTTATCAAGTGAGATCAAGGGTCCTCCACTTTGAGGGATGAAAATGCTTGAAAGCTACCTTTGTTACAATGATTTACCGCGCTCCTTAATCTATTGTTATGTGCGAGAAGTCATATATTCATATGTTCATGTATGTGCCATGTTGTTTACTGCATTTTTGGAGGTCACTGCTGTAACCCGTTCGAACGCGTTCCGAAACGCCGCACGAACGCATGTTTTCTGTCTGGTCCCGTTCGAACGCGTTATCAAACGCCATACGGACGCGAACCTTCTGTTTACCGTTCGAACGCGTTTACGAACGCTACACGAACGCGAATACACTGAATTGAGTCATTTTCATCATATGTGCGTCTGTGTCTATATCTATCTTCTTTTGCACCACGTCATAGCATGCTCACTTTAATGCCTAATTGCATCCCTAAGCGTCTTTTTACATTATGTACTTAGTTGACCCTTTTATGGACATGTAATGGCTATTTGTTTATGATATGTCTATGAAATCACATGTTCACCATCATTTGATTCGCCTTTATGTGTACTTGTGTGGTTAGTATGTGCTTGCGTTTCCATGAATACAACATGCCAATGAAATTGTCTGTTTGTTGATTTAATGTACTTCTAAGCATGCAATCTTATATGTGAAGTACATGTATATTTAGGCGCATATTTTATTTTATAAATGTGAATTTAGAAGCCTGATACCCTTAGAAATAAGTGTTACTTCAGCTTGTTTAAATATTATATAAATCCTTTCATTACAAGTGACATGAGTAAGGGACCATTCCGAACCCAACGGTTTGAGGTCTTCCCTTGCGAGGGGTGAGTGCGGCCTTAAATCTCATTTTCCCGGTTCACACCGGGTGGCGACTCCATTATTCTCTGGTTTAGTCCCCCGTGGCTACTCCGTACTCCCGACTAGGCCGCGAGCCTATGACAGCATGCGTCACCCAGATTTCCTGTGTTCCCACACATAGGTCAATAGGTGGGGATACAGTGAGGCGATGGACAGTACCATATGTAAATCGCATACAGAATGGGTATATATATATATTTCCTTCTCATTTGGGGGCCTTGGCATGTTGCTAGATGTCAACCTTGATCGGAGGACAATTTATGTTCGATTAAATTATCACGATTCATTTCATGTCCAACTTGAGGGGAACCCAAAAGGTCACACACAACAAAGTCGAAATCAATGGTTAACAGTGCACAATACAAATATAACAGCATATATGATTGTTGTAGGAATTGTTCATAAATGGTTCAATGTGTTTAATTATTGAACAAATCATTTATGAGGTTCCATAGTGGCTTAGGGATTGGTGAATGACGATGGGGGCACTTTGGGAATTAGAATTAAAAAAAAAATTTATTGTTCACGTGAATAGTAACATGAATAGTAATGTGAATAGTAAAAAAAATTTATTATTTGTTTTGAATTCCAATTCAGCCCAAACTCTTATTAGGGTTTTATAATCTCATTAAACCATTAAATTAAGATCCAATGGCTAAGATTAATTAGCTTTTATCCTATATCGGATTCTTAATTAATTTTGTTGTCTTTGGAGCACTATATAAACCCAAAGAATTCTTCACAAAAATTTTGTACCAAACCTTTCATATCTTGGGTTTATATAAGTGAGCAACTCTAATTTTAAGAGTAAGCCACTGATTTAGAGGATCCTTAAGTCTTATTGAATAGAGGAACCTCAAGTTAAAAGTTTTGAGGTATTTGCCTAGGCTAGCACCAAGGGCAAAATACTCATGCACTCAAGGCGTAGTCTTGCCGTTGAGTTTTGGCTTTAGTGTGTGCATCTTTGGAGGCCACACACTTGGGTGGCTCTTTGGAACGTGAAAGAGCTTGGTGAGTTCGAGAAAAGCTTGTAGATTGGAGGGAGGACTGGAGGAGTCTTCGGTTCAAGTAAGTCTTTTTCTTCATTTATTTTAATTAGAGTTCTTATGATAATTAGCATGTTTAGGTTTAAGTTCTTTGCATGTTTTAAGAGTTTTTTATGCTTAGAATATATAGTAACATGCCTAGGCTTGTAGAATAATCAAAACAAATGGGTCTTGGGCAAAGGGAAAGTGGCATAATAATTTTTGATTTTCTGCTGCGCACTCGCGGCCGCTTCACAACAGCAAGTACTTTCAATTATATATAACCATTATACAAAAGAAAGATTTAAATCTCAAACTTTTCAAGATTTGAATTTTCTACTTATACATATCACATACGTAATTGTAGAAACTATTGGAACATTAATTAAAATGATGAATTAGTGTGACTGGAGCATAACCCCAAGAGTATTGAAACTAATTCGGTAACACTCAATATCAAACGAATCAAATCATATAAGATTCGATTTCTCCCACTGATCAATTCCATCACGATAGAATCGTAGAAGAATCATATTGAGGAAGAATCAAATTCATTAAATAATCTTAGAACTAATTACCATTAAATTTATATGTTTGATCTTATCAAACATCTTTGAACAATTCAAAGACTCGCGATGAATTTTAAAATATATATTTCAACACTTCAAATAGAATATCTTTGAACCATTCAAAATATTCTATCCGCGTTTTATCAGAAATATATTGAAAGTTCTTGAACTATTCAAGACGTTCAATATATATTCTTTTATAAAGACGCAACTAAGTCTTGACAATTCATTAACTAAGTTACGAAGTAAAGAAAACTATCCATGGTAATTTCTAATTCATTAAACTATATACATCAAATGTATTAGTTTAATAAATCTGTAGTCCAATGACGATCATTGGTTAAATGAGATTTAATTACATCCTGAATACATTATTCATTAAATGGATAAGGATATGTGGTGTGATCTAGTATCAGACCATCATTTACCATACGGAATAAGCATCTAATGCTTATGTGATAAAATCTCATAAAGCATTGTTTAAAGTTATTTAGTTAACCGAATATTTTCTTAATGTTTATTTTCTTATCAATGACACTACTAGTCATATTAAAATATGTAACAACTATTTATATAGAAATAGTAACTATCCAATAGTCAAAAGTTCTGATATCAAATATCAAAAACAATCATTAAACACTATTTTAAATAACTAGACGGGAGATCTGGTATCCAATACCTACAGTTGTCGTATTCTGAGAATCGATATTCTCTATACACAACTATACATATCTCCTTTCTTAAGCTTTATAATTTGCCTTCAATTATTCACAACAATTTTAAATAATTTATTAGCAAACTGTGTCAAACACGTGACTTCTAAAAGTCACTGAAGCCAAGAAACGTCATTATAAGATAAACAAATACCTAATGGGGTTTTCTTGATGCCAGTCAAGAATCTCGAGACATGAACTGATTCGTGTTAATTCTTACTGCACAAGAAACTATTATTTCTAGAATAATATCATAAAACAGATATCTATTTAGATTACCTATCGTGACTTAGTAACTAAGTCACTAACCATCTTGATTTTCAAGAAAATCGGAACAACAGTTCCCGATGATTTTGACTAATCTAACGATATTTAAGTCTACTAACATTCTAGAACCTATTCTAGAAATACACAACCATAAGAGAAGTCAGAAAACATATTCAAATAATATGCATGCATTGGATTATAAACATATTTCTATTAACAATATAGAATAAAGGAAAACAAAAGCAGCAATTTCCATAAAATTACGCACTGCCTTAGTTATGGTTTTTTAACCCAGCAGTGTCTCCCACTACTTTATGTACTACTGTAATCCCCAATGGAGAATGGGAATTCAATAATTAAATCGAATTCCATAGTAAGAGTAGGATCCCATGAATATATTTCAACTCACAGCTTTGGCACGATCTCGCCTACGTATATTTATTAAGTAGACAACTCATTGTCAATCACTCACCAGTGACTCCTAATTTTGGTCCTGACTGTTTCTCATTATGATAGCTTTGGCACGTTCACAAGGAGGCATATCAAGGCTTCACTTGCCAATGACAAACTCAAGCTACCGATGTAGTCCTGACAATTTGGCACGTTCAGGATTTCAACTTTCACTTGAATTTGTCTAGTATCAAATATACATCCGGCATGGATAAAATTCTATCAACTACACACTCACTGCTTTAGCACGATCTCAGATGCAGCCATACACGTTACTTTACAGCCTTATTTAAGCGGGGATATTCCACAAGGAAGCATTGTTCTACATCATATGTAGAATTTTAATCTAGATCATAACTTAACTTAACTATTAAATTTTCGTTACGTTTACCGTTAGCATAGAACAGAAAAGTCAAGAAAAATATAGATTACGTGCATGTGCAAACATCAAAATTGGATTATATATCATATATCAAGCATGATTAATGTAATGGATGAAGGATCAGACCTGCTTTGATACCATTTTTGTTCGGGTTTCGGGCGCGAGCGCGGCGGAAGCGTTGTTTCGGCAAAATCATAATTTTAAAACTTTTTAAATTACTGAATAAATTATTCAATATCAAATATGAATAATTCACTCATATTTCACCTAAACATATTTATTCGATATCAAAGAACGACATAAATAACCAAGTAACGTTGCGAAATTTTTATGAAAATATTTTTCTGCAAAATGGCATAAAACGCGCTTTGACCAAACCGACTACCCAATACACATTAGGGTTGCCCAAGTCATCCCCAATAGTGTTAGGGCAGATCATGGGCTGCCCAAACAGTGACCAATTCACTGTTTGGGCAACCGTCACCTGGTTGGCTCAAAAGTCACCTGGTAACGTCGTTTTTCACCGTTTTTGCTTATTTCAACTCCGAAATAATTGTGGGAAATTGTTCCAACACCCAAAACACATCCAATACATTCAAATAACATCATTTTCATCACAATCAACCTAGTTTCTCTAGATCTGATTTTGCAACAAAAATAATCAATTTTTCATGCTTTAATCCAACTTTTTCAACATTAATCTAATTAATCTTAACACCAACCAAAGTCACCACAAATGAACCACCCAAGAATAATTCTAGGCATTACAAGAGTGTTTATAACACTCTAGAATGGCAACATATAATCAAATGATCAAATTGAATAAATATTACAATAATATTATCCAATTCTACTTCACACATGTTCAACACTTCCAAATCCATTTTGCAACACCAAAAACCCAATTTTAATAAGTAAAGAAAACCCTAGAACTATTCTAGGAACACAAGAATAAGAAATTAAATTTCTAAACTCAAGAATATTAAAAATTACCTTTTAATCTCCAATTTTCCTAAGCTTTTTCTTGAATTTTACTTCACTTTCTTCCTTTGTTTCATCAAAAAAAATTGGAGTGTATTTTTAAGGTGGGTTTCGGCCATGGAAGCAATTGGAGAAGAAAATAAAATTTTTTAACTTTAAAAATACCAATTGCCGACTTTGATAAGGGCATTTAGGTCAATTTGTAATTTAATTTCATTAAATTAATATCAAACTTTATGTTGGCAAATCAAATTTGCACACCTAAAGTTTAATTAAAACATGTCATATGTCACCAATAATAATTAGACATTTATCATAACAATTATGAAAAATGGATATTATTTAATTATTCAAATATTTAACATTTAAATATCTAAATAATTAATTAATATAATTATTATAATATATGTATTTTTATTTACATTAAATAACAAATACATATATTAATGGCATGTGTCAAAGTCTCATTTGATAATTAATTAATGTGTATCTAATCGAATTATGTATCAAATAGAAATACACAATAATTACGATTGACCAAAATCCCCTAAAGCATGTGTTTTCGTTTAACTGTTTAAACGATATGAATTAACTCATTTAATCTGGTGAAGTATTATGAATAATCTGTATTATTCATAAAATGTTGCTCAAGTGCTCAACGAGTACACTCCATATTGTGGGACTCTCTAAGTTTAGGTTTATCCGTCACGAAATCCAATTTCGTGTCCATAATTCACCCACTCATGAATTATGGCGACCACAGATAATCTCACTAAACTATGCAAGTCGAGGTTATTGCATACATATAATCTCTCTGTCACAGGCTATCCATATTATACCTAGGATATAGATAAGAACGTCAAATTCGTATGGTATAATATAGTCGACTTTCAAATTTACAATCTCTAAATAACACTCGAAACTTGCTTCCGAAGTTATACCACGGCCATGAATTTACTAGATCGTAAATACGCATAGGATGCATATGCCTTGTACACAGGAATGACGGATTCTATCTTGATACGCACAGGATATCATGAGCATCAGTCCACACCCAACGAACAAGCAGATGTCTTATCTAAATAGATCGTTGATGTGACTGCTATCAAAGTGTGGATGATAACTCATATATCCACAGTGGTATCTCAAGTCGAAGGATCACTATGCTCGCTCAACTCGAGAAGATTCCTATTGACATTAGTGTACCATCTATTAGGAAATCTTCAGTGAGTCATTCAGTGTTTATCAAATAAACACCAGTGTTTATCAAATAAACACCTACATGTCTATACGAGTCTCCCGAGACTCATGGTTTATTAGGATAAACCATCGGACCAAGTCACGATATACGACATGTACTGGTCTCATCAGATTTCACTAACCGACCCGTGTTAGCAAATCTTGACCATGAATTTTATTTAAGGATATACAACTTATAGTTACGCTTCCCAATATCAATTACAAACTACATTGTAACTGCGCACTACGTTGTAATCTTAGGGTCTTTGTCTAATATAGACATATCACTAAATCAGAATTAGTTTCAATCTAATCATAATTAGATATCTAATCGCAATTAGATCGAATATGTATATAAGAGACAAGAGGTGGTACCATTAAATAAGTAATATTATAGAAAAAAGAAATTGTTCTTATTTATGAATCGGACATAAATACGATCCGGAATTGGCACTCTGAGCACCAATCCTAACAGAAACTCCAACATCCAATCTTCACCTTAGAACTTTGAAGGTTAGAGTTTCGGTAAGGTTTGATTGTGTTGATGGTTATCAATGAAGAAACTCACCAAAAGAAAGAAGACATGAGATTAATTAAGTCTTCAAGGTGAAATTTTAAGAAGGAGGAAATAAAGGATATAAAGGCTTTGTATTTTATATTTCCAACACTAGATAAAATGGTTAAGGTTGGTTTATATAGGTTAGGGCTTCCCAGCTCTTAAACAGGTTTAAAAACACACTTAAAAATATTGATCCCGCATTAGTGTTCAAACACCCTAACGAACGTAGGACGCATGCCATTGATTCGCAATTCACGTTTGAAAGTTTTTTCGAACATGACAAGCATGCATGCTCACTGGAATGGTATGTTCGAGCATGTTAAAGAATGCGACATGCACGTAATCTTATTGGATGAAGATGTTTAAACCCATGTTCAAACCTGACACGAATGCATGTTTGAACCTGCCACACACAAGACTTGAAGTCTTCATATAACGACTTCCAAAAGCTGTCCAATTGCTCTGAAATCTTCAACGCTCAATACAACTCAATTGAACATGGTTTGTTACGGAATTAGCCAACACATAAACCTAATAAACTCTTTATTTGATAGTTCGTCGCCTCATAAAAAGACTATAATAATAAATGCAAAAATAAAATAGCCAACCGTCAACCATAAAGATAGAGGCTTATTACAATGTAACTCGATCTTAAATCTAACATCCAATAGTCTTATAGTCAATGAAGATATCGATATACTCACCTGAAATAACCACAAATAATATACCCTTGAAAAGAAAAGGGAAAAGCATAAATGCCTTATAAATAAACATCATCATAAATGCATAAAATATACTCCTCTTTTGGTCATGAAATGATAAGGGGTAAAAAAAACAAAAACCAACCTTCTGCATATATAAAACGATGCAATAACAGCAACTGCATATGCAAACTTTTCATCCCCACCAATAGCACATCTCATTAATTAAATAAATAAATTGGAAGAAGAGCAAGCAAAACATAAAATATGTAATGCTAAAAGCATGATAAGAAATGAATCAAACCAACATTACAAGCAATTACAATGATGTTAATTAATATTTATCTATTTATGACATGAGATAATATGAAACATGTCCATTGATGTTCAAGAACAAATGCATACATATGACTAAAACACCAAAGCTTTCACGAATATAAATGATTTGTTTTTTTAATTTTTATAACTGTTTGTTAATTTTGACGTGTTAATATGATATGTTGTTTGTCTATTACTGATTAATATGTCATGTTTCTGATTTTGTATTTTAGTTATTTTTACAGGTGAGTTATGGCTGATAAAGGTAAAATTATTGTTGGAAATGAATTAGCCGAGCACACATCTGATGACGATGTTAATGATGAAGATACTTATTCATCAAAAGATGCATGTCATGATGCCCTACTGATAGAAGGAATTGCCCATGGAAACCAAGAGATTAATGTGCCTTGTTTATTTTCTTAAATTGAAGAATATGTTGAGGATCAACCAAAGAGTAGCAACAGAAGTAGAGTCGACAATTAGCACTAATCAGAACAAGAAGAGGAAAATGATTGGGGGCAAGTTTGTGGTAAAGTACAATCAGATGGGTGTTCCATATGGTGAAGTAGCCGAGCAATTGGCTAGTTATACTAGGGTATTAGCCCATACATCTATTTCGATCCTCCGTTTAGACTGACGTTTAGTTTCACAAGAGACGAAGGACCGACTGTTGGAGTCTGTTAAGGTAACGATACATTGCCCACTATAATTATTAAATTAACAACCACATATATGATTTGGTTAAGGAAATATTTACATTGTCCACTGTAGGTTCATTTTATTGTTCATCATAGTAGCAAGAAACAAGTACTACAATCAATTGGAGTAGCTTTTCGAAACTTAAAATATATTCTTACAAGAAATTACATTTTGCCATTTATTTATGATCGTAAAAAAACTGTATAGAGGTCCATATTAGTACAACCATATCAACAAGTCAACATGGGCGAAGTTTGTCAAGTAAACGATTATCTGAAAGCGTTGCAGTAAGTTTATTAATTCCAATTCATCGGTACAAATAGTATTATAAATTGTATACTGTCCAAGTTAAAACGATTCTTTTATATATAAACTCAGTGGCGTCAATAAAAAGAAAGAAAAATAAGTTCAATCATCATCTAAGTAGGAAAGGGCATGTCGGGTTGGTACAAGATTTGATATGTAAAAAATAAGTTAATTGCATGCATCTTATCCAATAAGCTATATTAAATTTTATGATTACATAGTGCTCCGAAACAGGCCTAACTGAGAAAAGGTGGATAAAAGTTTGTTATGGAAGAAAGCTTTAGAAATGAAAAATGGTGGTTACCACTTTGATGTTGAACCAGTTGTTATTAAGATCGTAGGTATGGTTAATTTTTACTATAGTTGCTTTACATTTAATTTTCTCAACATTGGTTTTACAATTGATTGTGACAGGATACAGAGGTTAAGAATGGCTCTACCAACTCAGTTGCAAGAAATTAAATGACATTCTTGCACGATCATTGGGAAAGATTCCTAGATGTGGTCATATGCAATGAGTGGGAAGTTTGTAACCCCATTTATATACTTCCATTCTTCCAAAGAGCTGTTAGTGTTGAGAGGTACAAAGAGCTAAAACTTTGGAAGGATTTAGTTGAGGCTCGTCTGGAAGACATTAAGAATGAACTGAAGAATACCCCTCGCAAATCAGACGAAGGAAGCTCCACCTTCCCACCTGAAATTGGTAAGTCCCCACCTCCCAATGATCGAAAGAAAGAAGGGCCTGCAAAAGAATATATTGATGTAGTCATTTATAGAAGAAGTCCAAGATTGAAAACTGCAAAACTTAAAGGGAGTCCACTTGGAATTTGATTCACCAGTCTAGGACTAGGTGACTTAGAAAAAATTTTCTCTGAACTATTGCGGAAAGTTCTTGAAGACGATATAGGGACCAATGAACCTTACCTATTTTGGGCCTAGCGGGCCTGTTGTTAGAATATTGAGCTTGAGTTTGGGGTGTCTTAGTCATGGAGTGACCTTTCTTTTAACAATTAAGTAAATCCAAGTGGAAGCCCAATAACATTTATGAATTTTGAGCCCAAGTCCCTCAATTTGTTAGGAAAGGGCAACAAATTTCAAGACTTCTCTAGAACCAATCACCTTCCATTTAAAACAAAAATTAGAAATTCAAAACACATGAAAATCTCTCTTGACCGAAATTGAAGAGAAAAAGGAGGAAGGAGAATAATCACTTCCCTTAGTGAATTCCCAAGGATCATTTAGAGTAATCTGTAGGGGTTTTATTGCGGATATCCGGTAACGCATCGGAAACAGTGGAAAATCAAATTTTTCGATTTCAAAATTTTTTTCTCGGATTAATTAAATAAACTTATTTATTTAATTTTCCAATATTCAAATTATGAAATATTACACAAGAAATCAAATTTTTGTGTAATTACCCCAAAACTTTGCATTTTGTTCATTTTAGTCCGAAATTGTTCAAATCAATTTTGGATGATTCTAAATCATTTCTAAGATGAATTTAACATGTCCTAAATATCAAAACACAAAGAGCAACAAAAAACCCAATTTTTCCTTCAAGGCCGTGAGCCTCCTAGAAGCACATTAGTGTGCATTTTGCACTTCCAAAGTTCAAAACACATCCAAATGAAATCCAATCAACATGAGATTTTATATGTATCATATACACATCCAAATACACCATATAAATGAAAAGCCTCAAATTTGGAAGTGGTCTTAAACCCTAATTTTTTTATTTCTTCAAATTGGACAAATTAGACCAAATTAGTTAAATCAATTACTTCAATCATGTTTCTTCCATCCGAATCAAGTCTCAACACAATGAAACAACTATAGAATAATTTTAGGTCATTTAAGAGTGGGTCAATAACTCTAGAATGGCAACAAGGTTCTAAAACAATGAAAAGAATGCTTATTACTACACTAGTAACATTCTTCCAACTTCATACATGCTTAACCTCTTCATCAAACTTTCATCCATAAAAAACACAAAGAATAAAGAATATAAAAAATCAAGAACATCACCAAGTGAAGCCCACAACAAGAGGAACAATTTACTCTCTAATGGAAGGTTGGAAATACTTACTAAATTCCAAGCTTTTCTTTGATTTTCTTTTTCTTTCTCTCTACCTTCTTTGCTTTTGTTTTAATGGAGTTTGATAAAGTTTATTAGGTTATCCAAACCCTAAAATAAATGAAACAATATATACTTGCTCACAATTTTGCCTTAGCCGAAATTGGCTAGAAAAAAATTAAGACATTTTGTTTTCATTTCATTTGAATTTCAATTTGCCATCTTATTAAAATGATCATTACACTTTAATGATAATTTCAACCAAGTCAACAATTGCAACTTAGCCATTAAAACAAATATCATAACTTAAAATATCTATACTTTAATTAATTTAATCATTTAACAATTAAATAATTAATTAATTAATTAATTACAAATATATTAAATATATGTATAATACTTACACTAAATATTAAATACATATATTCATTTATGATATTAGTCAAATATCTCAATTTGACAATTAATTAATGTGTATTTGAATTAATCAAGCATTAAATGCAAATACACAAAAATTAAGGAAATGACTATAGGGTCCCTACACATGTATTTTGCGTTTAACCTTTAAACGACTTTATAAATAATCAATATTATTTATAAATGTTGCCCTAGTGCTCTACGAGTATATTTCATTAGTGAGACTCTCTAGATTCAGGCATATCCGTCACGAAATCCAATTTCGTGTCCATAATTTATCCACCCGTAAATTATGACGATCACGGATAAACTTGCTGAATCATACAGGTTGAGGTCATGGCAAATGTATAATTCCTTTGTCATAGGTATCCGGATAAATCCCAGAGATATAGATGTAAACGTCAAATCTCTATAGGGATTATCCAGTCGACTATTCTATTAGCAATCTCAAAAAGAACATTTAGAACTAACTTCTAAATTGTACCACGGGCCCATGGTTTTTATCTGATTGCTAATCATATGGACTACCTATGCTCTGATACACAGAACTGACGAATCTTATCTCGATACACACATGACACCCTGAGGATCTATCTACACCCAACGAACAGGCGGAGGTCTGATCTAACTAGATCGGTGACGTGATTGCTATCTAAGTGTAGAAGATGTCTCATGTGCCCACAGTGGCATCTCAAGTCTAAGAATCACAAGTGCTACTCAACCCGATAAGATTCTTATTGACGTTGGTGTACTATCCATTAAGAATCTTCGGTGAGTCGTCCAGTGTTTATCCGCTATAAACACCTACACGTCTATACTAGTCTCCAAGACTTATGGTTCATTGAGAAACTATTGGAATCATATATTTCAGTATACGACATGTACCGGTCTCAACGGGTTTACTATACTGACCAAGTAGTGTAAACATTGACCAGGAACAGTCTGAGAATGAAAATGTCATGATACAACTCAATGTCAGTTGCAACGCTTTTGCAACTGCACCATGACTAGTCATTCTAAGGTCATTACGTCTTTACCATATTAAAAGATAGATTATATTATAGAAACTGCATATATTATTCAAAATAATAAGGTTTTACAGAAGTATTCATAAAGAAATACAACCGGGAATTGGCGCTCTGAGCACCAACCCCAACATAATCCACCCCAAATCAAACCTAAAAAGGAGGAAATGAAGCTTGAAGATTCTCTTTATGAAGAAAGAATTTGAATTAAGGTCAGAAATACTTGACCCAAATCTTATAACTTTGGGTATTGAGGGTTTGATATTTATAGTGTGTTGTTGACTGAAAACAAGGTGATTATTGATGATTGTTGTAGTGAGAAGTTCATGTTTGGGCAATTTCTAGGTATGCTACCCTAGATGAAACACCATGTAAGAAATAGAGAATTGGGTGATGTTGGGATGTTAGAATGATAGTATGATGATAAATTGAGTGTTTGTAATACTTGTGGTTGTGTTAGAATGAAGTAATGAGTTGATCATAAAAGAAGTGAAGATTTGACCCTGGAAATAGCAGAGCGTCGCGACGCCATGGAGCTCGCGTCGCGACGCGTAACAAAACAGAATCTCTGAATCAGACATGATGATTGAGCGTCGCGACGCTACTGGGCTAGCGTCGCAACGCGTATCAAACCAGAGCCTCTGTTTTGTGGGGGGTCGCAACGCGTGTCTCCAAGAGTCACGACACACATAAGAGCCGCGACGCGCGGAACCCAGTGTCGCGATGGGCAATAAAAGTTGCTCTCTGCCTCGACCCAACCCAGGTGAGCGTCGCGACGTGCACACCTTGGCGTCGCGACGCATGTCCATTTTTGTTTAAAATTTAATTAATCCTTGCCACTTTATTCAAGAGGTTAGAGGACACCCTAGGGGACTCATACCAACATAGAGTCACTCATGCACGGCATATAGAGATGATATTTTAACCGAATTAATAAGTCTAGTTTAATTTCGAACCATATCTTACAACTCATATTCTAATTAAGTTTATCCAATATAGATATTCAACATGAGTCGTGATCTCCCTCAGCGACGTGAGGCCGAGTTAACCAATTTCAAAATCTGTGAGTGGACTTTTCTTTCCATGTTGAAATTTATCTATTATTTTTGGACTCGAGACTTATTTTAAATTTTTTAGGGTGTTAGCCAAATTGAATTCAGTTATTGCATACATAAGAGGTTTTAAGAAAACTTTTGATTTTAAAGTATGATTTTTTGGTGATTTTTTGAGGCATGGGAAAAAACTCACCTCAGTATGTAACTTGTGGAATTGACGGACAGAGAACGTGTGCACACGTAGTTCATGACTAGGGATGATTGATGTCTCTAGATCCTAGTTCAGGACTAGGGGGACGGCGATACGTAACGTCCCTAGATCCTAGTTTCAGGGTCAGATAGTAGCATGGATCAGCACTTCTGGCTCTAGTTCAGTGGCTTAATGCCCCAAGACCACTGGTTAAGCATATGGGGGGACGGTGATACGAAACTCCCCTATGCGTCAGGTTTTCTACAGTCCAATAGATTTTATACATAAAATATTTCAGAAACAGTTTTCTCAAAGTTTGAAAGAAAAGAGTTAGTTTTCAAACAAAGGATTTCATAAGTGATTTAAACTTAAGATGATTTTACTAAATCACACTAGTACAGTTTCTTTGATTTTGTAGTTCCACTCACTGAGTTCCATAGGACTCACCCCCCCCCCCCCCCCCCCACATTCTCCAGTTCTTTTGCAGGATCCATCTTTCGGTGAGCCATGCGCAACTTTTGGAGACTTAGTTCGGGGACAAGAGTTATGCTGCAGTCAATAGTTATGGGCTCTATCTTTCTAGAGCTATATTCATATAGAATGCAGTTTTCTGTGATTCAATTTTGATGTATAGTAGATATATGATGATGATGTGTATATGATGAATATTTTCGGATATGTATATATTTTATGATTATGTATTTGTGCTAATTCTAAGATTTTGTGTGTGTGGTTATTTATGAGATTGCATAGTTTTATGGTAAAAGCGAGTTTTCTCTTGCATAAGTCAGTGGCTTAGGCGACAGTGGGGTCTGTTGCCTGCCGGTAGCATTCTCGAATCGGGGATGTTACAACCATAAATTGAAGGTGTTGAACATATCCAAGTGAAAGATGATGTATGTTTGGTGGATAAGCCCCCTTTGGAATATGATAACAAAAAAATTAATAAAGGCAAATAGATCGCACTATAGCTAATAAGGACGACAAGGAACGTTGGGTCAAACACCAAAATAGGCTCCATATACTAGCTCTATTTAGCATACTGTATGAGATGAAGTTGCCTACTAAAGATTGGCTTACATATATAATTACTGATAATATACTTGAAATAAAGAAGTAAGGGATTACAAGACTGTAAGGCGATGCTGGCGATGGAAATATATCAAAATTTATATGCCATAAGTCAAAGTTTACATCAATTTATATTTGTTCTTTTTTTTTTTTTTACTTGTTTGAACACTTATAATAACAAGTGCACTGTTTCATGATGTTGCATTCTGTAATGTAACGACCGAAAGTAGAGTAAAGCAATTTGGCTCCTTACGTCCAAGATTAGTATCAGTGAAAAACGTCTCTTCTGCAACATCATATATTATCGAAAGAGCATGCGATCTCTGTGATAGATTAACAAAAGCCAAGAAAGAGCATTTCATTTTCATGCCATATAATCCACAATAACTTTTAAATTTAAACGTATTCGTCATTTGTTCATTTTGATATGTAATTGTATGATTTATTCCTTTATTTTCCATTTTATATTGCAGATTCCACAAGGTGTTAGTTATTTTTAATGCACTTAAAATGATCTTTTTATTTGGATTTTTTACGCGGAAATCCCCGTGATGATTTGAAAGACCTCACTACAACGTTTGTTTTCATTCCGTACATTCATTATAATTCATATGACTGTATTTATTTTGATATAATAATATTTTATTTTTCGATGTAGTGTCATATCGATGTTTGTGGCACAAGATAGCAAGGTGAAATGGAGTTTTCAGAAACAACTTAAAATTATAAAGGTAAAACAAATTTATTTTACGAAAAATGGCTATTATGTCCTCGTAATAACAGTTTTTAATTATTTTCAAAAAAAAAAAAAATAACAGTTTTTAATAATTTCGAACTAAATTGTTTATTTTGAATAGGCTCCTCAACAACCAGGTTTTACGGAATGTGGCTGTTACGTCCAGAGGTACATGAAAGACATAATAGCTGACATTTCTTGTTGATGGGAGATACGAAATCATAAAATTTTTAACTTTTCATTATGTACATATAAACATATCAAAAAAGATGTTTAGAAGATTTGACATATTTAATTTTTGGCTAATAATTTAAAGGAAATGACATTTACACTCCAGATGAATTATAGGCTTCAAGTCCATTCTCCTCGATGACTTCACAACTTGCTCTCTAGGTATACCTTTAGTAAGTGGATCTGCTAGGTTTTCCTTTGATTTCACATAATTGATCGATATTATGCCACTTGAGAGCAGTTGTCGTATGATATTATGTCTACGACGTATGTGTCGAGACTTACCATTATACATTGTATTTTGGGCTCTCCCAATAATTGATTGACTATCACAATGTATGCTTATCACTGGCACCGGTTTGGGCCAATTTGGAATATCCTTCAGGAAATTTCGAAGTCATTCCGCTTCTTCCGCTATTTTATCTAATGCTATGAACTCTGATTCCATAGTAGACCGGGAAATACATGTTTGCCTCGAGGATTTCCATGACACTACTGCACCACCAAGTGTGAAAACAAATCCACTCGTAGATTTGGAATCCACTATATCAGATATCCAGTTAGCATCGATGTATCCCTCTAGAACAGTAGGATATCTAATATAATGCAGATCATATTTTGAAGTTTCTCTCAGATACCTCAAAATGCTTACTATGGCTTTCAGTGGTTATGTCCTAGATTGCTCGTATATCTGCTAAGCCTATTTACAGCTTGAGCGATATCAGGTTGTGTGCCATTTGTGAGATACATCAGGCTTCCGATGATTCTCGAATACTCTAATTGCGAGACGCTTGAGTTAGTATTCTTTTATAAATGAAGAGTTAGGTCTACAGGAGTTCTAGCCATATTTAGATCTCTTTTATTATATTTCTCAAGAATCTTCTCAACACAGTGAGTCCGAGATAATATATATCCTTCTGATGTTCTAGAAATCTGAATTCCTAAGATCACATCAGCCACGCCTAAATCTTTCATATCAAATTTGCTAGTCAACACTTTCTTGGTAGACTGAATCATCTCACGATTACTACCAATTATCAGCATATCGTCTACGTAGAGACACACAATGACATATCTTTTTTGAATTGATTTGGTGTACACACACTTATCACACTCATTGATCTTGAAATCACTTGACATCTTCTCTTTGTCAAATTTTTCATGTCATTGCTTGAGTGTTTGTTTTAATCTATATAAGGATTTTACAAGTTTCCACACCTTCTGTTCTTGTCCAGAAACATTGAAACTTTCTTGTTGTTCTATGTAAATCTCTTCATCCAGTTCGCCATTTAAGAATGTCGTCTTTACATCTATTTGATGTATTCAAGACCAAATATAGCTGCTATGGCTATGAGCATTCTTATTGATGTGATACGAGTCACTGGTGAATAGGTGTCAAAGTAATCAAGGCCTTCATTTTGTCTATAACCTTTTATGACAAGCCTTACCTTGTACTTATCTATTGATCCATTCGGTTTCATCTTCCGTTTGAATATCCATTTGTAGCCCAGTGGCATACAACCTGGAGGAAGATCAACCAACTCCCAAGTATGGTTTTGTAAGATGGAATCAATCTCACTGTTGATAGCCTCTTTCCACAGAGGTGCCTCCGATGAAGACATTGCTTCTTTATAGCTTTGAGGATCATTGTCTAACAAGTATGTCAGAAAATCGGGTCCAAATGACTTTGACGTTCTAGCTCTTTTGCTACGTCTAGGTTCAATTGCCTTAACATTTCCATGTTGATCTGACTCTTGGTTAACCTGATCACTGTCTTTGACAGTATCAATAGTTCTTTTGAGAGACTCTGTTCTTGGTATTTCCCTACAAGGAAATGTCTCTTCAAAAAATATCACATTCCTTGACTCAATTATCATATTCGGATTGATGTCAGGAAATTCATACTTATGTACCAAGAATCGATACGCACTACTGTTGCGAGCATATCCAATGAATATATAATCAATAGTTTTAGGTCATATTCTAACCTTTTTAGATTTAGGAACCATTACTTTGGCAAGACACCCCCACACTCTTAGATATTTGTAGGAAGGTACGTGACCTTTCCATAATTCACATGGTGTCTTGTCCTATCTTCTGTGAGGTAGCTTGTTCAGAACGTAGTTCGCGGAAAGCAAAGCTTCCCTCACAAGTTATGGGGTAAACCAAAACTTGTCAACATGATGTTCATCATTTCCTTTAACGTTCAGTTTTTACGCTCAGCAATCCCGTTCTGTTGAGGCGAATAAGGAGCAGTAGTTTCGTGAATAATTCCATGATTGGAACAATATTCACCAAATGGTGACACATATTCACCACCTCTATCACTCCAGATTCTTTTTATTTTCTTGCCAAGTTGATTTTCAACTTCGTTCTTATAGTGTATAAAACTTCCAATAGCTTTATCTTTTCTCCTCAGAAAATACACATAACAGAATCTTGTGCTATCATCGATAAAAGTCACAAATTCCTTTTTAACGCCTCTTGTTTGCACAATATTCATATCACACACATAAGAGTGTACAAGTTCCAAGGGTTCAGAACTTCGTGATATGGAATGAAATGATGCTTAATGCATTTTTGCTTCAACACATGCCTCATATTTATATTGGTTATCTATTGCAAATTTAGGTATAAGGTCCATGTTAATTAATTTACGCATTGTATCATAATTAACATGTCCTAACCTCTCATGTCATACATTTTGTGACTCAATAATATAAGCGGAAGTTGTAGCTTTATTATTAGCACTATGTCAATTGATAGTCATTACATTGAATTTGAAAAGGCCCTCAGTGAGGTATCATTTTCCTACATAAACATCATTCTTGGTCAATACAAATTTATCAAAAACAAATACAAGCTTAAAACCATTCTTGCTAAGGAGAGAGCCTGAGACTAAGTTCTTCTGAATATCAGGAACATGCAACACATTCTTTAATGTAAGCTCCTTTCCGGATGTCATCTTCAGAACCATTGTGCCTTGTCCAACCATTCTAGAGGTAGACGAGTTTTCCATTGTCAGATGATTGCCATCATCGACCTTCTGATACGAGGAAAATATCTTGCTATCAGCACAGATATGACGAGTAGCCCTAGTGTCTATTCACCATTCTCTCAGATTCCCAACCAAGTTGGCTTCAGTTACCACTGCTGAGGTTCATCTCTGAGATCTCATCAGCTAGCTGCTCATCTTAAGTGATATGGGCCTCATTTTTCTTTTTCTTGCCTTTGTCCTGAGACTTCTTGTTTCTGCAGTCCTTTGCCATATGACCGCTTTTTCCACAGTTGTAGCACTTCCCCTTGAACTTCTTGTTGGCTTGGGAAGAATCAGCTCAACTGTTCTTTCTCTTTTTACTACCCTTTACACCCTCGACGATGTTGGCCTTAGACTCCATAGTCTTGTAGCTAGCCTTCTCGGACTTCATGTTGTCCTCTTCGATCCTCAATCGAAGTCCAAGGACTTCAAGGCTCATCTGCTTCTTTTTGTGTTTCAGATAGCTCCTGAAGTCCTTTCATGATGGAGGTAACTTTTCAATGATTGTGGCAACTTGAAACGTCTCACAGGGTTTCATCCTTTCATCCAATAGTTCATGAATGATCAATTGCAGTTCACCTAACTGAGACATTACCGTTCTTGAATCTACCATTTTGTAGTATAGGAACCTAGCCATGATAAATTTCTTTTGCCCGGCATCCTCGGTTTTGTATTTCTTCTCGAGAGACTCCCAGAGAATCTTTGCAAAAATCATGCCTTGGTACACATTATACAGGGTATTGTCAAGTCCTCCCAAGAGGTAGTTCTTGCACAAGAAGTTGTCTGACGACCATGTCTCTTCTCGCAGTTGCTTGGCTGTTTTCGTTTCTCCCTCCACAGGATTCGGAGGATCTTTGAGGTACTAAGCCAACTGGAGAGTTGTCAGGTAGAACAACATTGTTAAACTTGGTTTTGGAAACCAAAAGACAACACAACACAAAACTCTCTCATTCTTTTCTTTCTACATGGCCGAAACTTATTCTTCTTCTTGGAGGAAAATTTTGTTTCAATTTTGTTCAAGCTAGCACTTAAAAGGGTCATAGAAATCTGATATGGAAACTCACCCTTGAGTTTGGAATTCACTTTAAAGGCTTGAAGCTTTTACATCCATGGAATTTTTGAAATCCTAAAATCGATCAATGTAAGTTATTCCGCAAACTTTCTTGATTAATTCACACTAGAATCCTTTTTAGGATCCTTGGCAAGTCTTAGAGACACTAACACTTTATCCTAAAGAAAATAAATTTATCATTCAGACTTATACTTCACTACCTATGACTTAAAAATTTCTTTTTTTTTCATTTTTTATAAAAAAAAAATGACAATAGCAGGCACAAAAGCTAACATGCACACATGTGCACACCCCTAAACTTAAAGTTTATATCGTCCCCAATGTAGAATAGGCGTAAAGAAAAAAAATGAGGAACAACACTACCATGTATGGGGTTTATCATACTCATACGTCTTTAGGTCTAGCATCGCGACACGTAGTTCAACTTATGATTAGATTTTGGTTTTGTAGGCTATGCGGATTGTGTCAGTACCTGCATAATTACACATGGAAAATTTCAAATAGACGAAAGACACACAATAAACAATCCTCAGGGTGGCTTCAATTCAAGTGTTCGGGTTGTAGACGCCTCATTCGTAATCATACGCCCTTTATTTCTATATGGCAGTATATACTTGGATTGATTTGCACTGGTCTGCTTCCCTCGATCTTCCACTCTCACCCATACTTGTTTACTCTTACTAGTGGCTGGAAGAGTTGCCTTCACTTACTGCTTTGGCACACCGCTTGATTTTTGTGTCTCTTTTAGTGGTGGTCTAGTTAGAGTATGGTCCAGTGGTTTTGGCGATTTTAGACCGTAGTCGACCGTGGTGTCAAATTGATGACACAATGCAGCTATGATGTAGTACTTTTCATGTATATTCGTATTGAAGGCCTCACACACCACTGTTTTGTCATCCACCTTGTCGGTCTGCCTCTCCGTTCTCACTTCCACCGGCTCCATTAAAGCTTTATTTTCTGGATTTTCTTGATCTCTCGCATGGTCGAACATTCGGACAACCAACTCCCATCCATTCATTAGGAAGGTGAGGATGCCTTGCTCTAGGTCTATTATAACTCATGATGTTTCCATAAATGGTCTTCCAAATATGCAGGGTATATCTACATCTTCCTTCATTTCCAGAATGATTAAGTCTGTCGAAATTTCAAAATCCCCCACTTTCACATCACATCTTCAATCTTTCCCTTGGGCATCTTGATGGTTGTGTCAGTAAAATGCAAGGATATGGGGTTCGTTTTAACTAATGATACCCCAATCTCTTCGCCATCGGTAAACGCATTAAATTTATTCCTAACTCAAAATCACAAAGTGCCTTTGACTTGCAGTCCGTAATAATGCAGGCTATTGTGAATATGTCTGGATCCTTGTATTTAGTTGCGGTTATTCTGTGTAGTATGACATTACACACCTCTGTAAAATGTTCTTCTTTGATAGCTCTTGTGGCCTTTGGCTTTGATAAATGGCAAGTTGTCCAATTTAGATTTCCAGTGCTCCAAATGAGGCTACTTGGCTTTGAAAGGTGTTTTCCATACTCTGTACCAAGGCTTCCAATCTTGTAGTGTTCTTGGCATTTTCTATGATCTGCTTTATAAGCATATTATTTTCTCACCATCTGCATCAGTAGCTCTTTCATGGATGGTTTGCCTTCTCGATTGTCCTCTGTATTCTACTGTTGGAATTTTTATCTATATGATGGTCCTACCTTTTGGTTATTTTTCCACCTAAAGTTAGGATGTTCCTTCAACCCAGGGTTGTAGCTGTTGGAGTAGGGGTTATGGCCTTATCTGTTGCAGTTGTTAACATAGATAACAAACTCCCCATATGGAGAGTATAACTCTTCATGTTATGCCCCCACATCCTATATTTATGGCTCATGCGTTGTTTACAACCTGTATACTTAATACTTCAAGGCACTTGTAGATTCACTCTCTATGGGCATTCATGGTTGTGTTGGGCTCTAACTTGTGGACTTTTTCTACTCGTTGATGCATAATTCTCTTTGTAGGCAATAATGAATTATTATTGGCGATCTTTTCCAACAACGCACATGCTATATTCTCATCTTTGGCATTAACGCACCTCCAGCCACTACGTCTACTGTAGTTTTCATCATCTTGTTGAGCCTATTATAGAAAGTCTGAACTTGCAGCATTTTGCTATCTCATGGTATGGTCATTTTCTCAGCAGGTATTTATACCTCTTTCATACCTCGTATAAGGTCTCTGAATCATATTATCATTACGCAACTTTTCTGTTCTGATGAGAGAAAAATACTTAGCAATGAACGTGGTGGCTAAGTCAGCTTATGTAGTGATAGACCCTACTGATAGTGACTAGAGTTATCCCTTAGCTCTATCTTTCAACGAGTATGAGAATACATGTAGGTGAACTTTTCTTTCGCTCCTCTGCTAAAGTTGAAGGTTCTACAAACTTCCAGGAAGCTGTGTATGTGGGTATTTGGATCATCATTCCAGCATCCCCAAAATGCACTGATTGTTGACCATCTAGATAGAGGTCTTGATATCGCATGTGTTGGCCTAAAGATGAGGTAGGACGATGCGGAATATAAGTCCATCTATGATCGATATCATCTTATTCTGAATTGGAATTAGCGCTACTAACCTAGTGGTCCAAGTTGTTGATCGTTCATGATGCCTGAAATAAAAGAAAAACAAAAC
>SKCR01043280.1:0-81866 GCA_019454045.1 Zanthoxylum bungeanum | reverse complement strand
GTTGTGTGATATGCTTAAAAAGAAATTAAAATTAGTTAAAAATGAGTATTCATCACTCGAAAATGATCATGCATCTTGTATGGATAAATTTCATGTTTTAGATAATGAGATTATAT
Organism: Zanthoxylum bungeanum; assembly: GCA_019454045.1. Lineage (NCBI taxonomy): Eukaryota > Viridiplantae > Streptophyta > Magnoliopsida > Sapindales > Rutaceae > Zanthoxylum > Zanthoxylum bungeanum. Next base: position 81,750 of record SKCR01043280.1, on the reverse strand, counting down.
GCTTAAAGGCCAAACATGAAAAAGAAACTGCATGCTTAAATGATGAAAATGCATGTTTAAGAAATAAAAAGCTAGAACTTGAAAATGCCATATCTAATATGCCATCTAGCTCAAAAACATGTTAATGTGAATCTATTTTGAATGAAAATATTTTATTAAACAAAAAGGTTATATATTTGCAAAACATTGTTAGTAAATTCACATTGGGATAAAAAAATTTTAATATGCTAATTGGATCCCAAAAATGTGCATTTAAAATAGAAGGACTAGGATATAGGCCTTACATTAAACGAAAATTTTTGAAGAATTATTTTGTTAAGGCATCTGACTCTCATGCTAATAGAGCTAAAAATGAAAATATCATTTGTCATGCATGCAATAAGACATGACATAAAATTTTTGAGTGCATGAACAAAAATGTGATTAAAATGCATGGATTCCTCAAGGAATCAAGTTGAACCCACATGGACCCAAGAAAGGTTGGGTACCAAAATACACTTGATAAGTTTGTAGGGGGAGCTTTTGGAAGGATCTTTAAAGAGAATTGTAAATTTATCCCAGAGGCTCAAAGAAATGAGGAATCACAACGGTAATAGGTAAAATTCGTACTCACGGAAACATTGGTACCGTTTCCTCTAAATTATGTGTGTATGCCTATTTCAAATTGGTATAAATTTTTTGAAGCATACAAATGATTATGCAATGTATTCAAACTTTTATTGATATCAATTGTTCATTTGATATCATTAAATGCCTTAATCATATATTTTAAACCCCATTTTAGATCAATTAATGTCACATTGAATTTATTGAGTTAAATTTCATATATGTGATTACTTGATTGATTTGCATTGAAAATGTTTTTTTCATATAACATATTTGAATAAAAATGAAATGCATGTATATCGACATAAGTTCCCATTGATATAATGAAAACATGAATATTGGATTTTTATCAATTGGTATCATAATTATTGGAAGAAATCATTAAAAATGCATTGATCTTTATTCAATTGGTAATCATTGGTATAAAATTTGAGAAATACTTTATACATGATTTCTACATCTTATGGGAAAGAGGGGGAAATACGAAAATATGCATATTTTTAAATTTTGGTATCATCATTTAATGCACATATTTATTGGTATCTCATTAAGACTTAAATTTTGCTTCTCCACTTTTTGATAATGTCAAAGGGGGAGAAATCATTAGAAATGAGATTAAAACTTGATTTACCCTCACCCTTGGATTAAGGGGGAGTAATTGTACTAATGTGTTTGTCTAAGTCTTATAGAGCTATTTTGAAGACAATCACACATTGAGGGGGAGCTAATATTGAGGGGGAGAAAAATCGTCAACATTTGGACTCATAGAAGCTAAGTTTTAAGGGGTTGCCATCATCAAAATGGGGGAGATTGTTAGCGACACAATCACATAATTGATTTTGATGATGCAACGAGAGTAAAGTCTTCGACGCACAAAAGCGAGACAATACAAAAATGTGTCGAAGCACACGATGGTGAAGAGCGAAGAATGTGAAGACTTGCATACATTGAAGATTTTATATGAAGTCTTAGCTTATGGCTCTAATTGTAATGTGATTTGAGTATTCAAGTGCCTAAGCTAATAGGAAACATGCACATTCACTTAGATGCATTAGGTTCATGTATAAAATGCATTAAAACCTTCATACTTGCATTTTTGGTACAGAGACCGGCATACCGATCTCTTACCGGTGTCCATACCGGTGAGATTTTGTGTTTTGCACACTCACTGGAATCGGCACGGACCTTATCGGTCCCATACCGGTCACCATATCGGTGAACCTATGGATTGCATGGCTACTGGAACCGGCACACACCAAACCGGGTTACATACCGGTGAGCCTAACAGCCAATTCCTTCACTGGAACCGACATGACCTAAACCGATCATCACACCGGTTACCATACCGATCAAGCCTTCACATTGCACAATCACTGGAACCGGCAATGACCATACCGGTGACCATACCGGCCTAACGGATATATCTTCAATGGTAATATAGCCGTTGATCCCCATTACTATGCTAGACCGGTATACCAGTGTCTGGAGACCGGCATACCGGTCTCAGACAGCAAGTTGGGGCATGTGTTTTCATTTTGCTATAAATTGAGCCCCAACTCATATTTGCTTGGTTAGAGAACTAGAGAACCTTCATATATATTCTATCAAGGCAAAATTTCTAAACCTTCATATTTATAAACACTCGTCAAGCTCACATACACTACACCTTCATATACATTTGTAGTGAGCTTAGATCATTTGGGTAACCAACTCACACAACCTTCTTTATCATTGTGAGTACCCAAGTGTGTTTTACAATTTCTTATACAAAACATTTGCGGTTTGTGAAATCCCATTGTTTGGGTAATTATAAGGGTTTTCGAGTGAGCCTACGTAGAAAAATCAAAGTGTAAGGATTCAGAGTGCACTTTGCATAAAACTCTTGGTTGCGGGTGAGCCACAGAAACTCGTTATTAGTGGAAATCTTCAAGCGCGGCTTGGGGGAGTGGACATAGGCATTGTTGGCCGAACCACTATAAATCTCGGTGTCGTTTTCTCTATCCCTTAACTCTTTACATATTTCAAGTTTTATTTATTACATGTTTATATATTAGAAACTTGCATATAGGTTGTTTATTACAATAGAGAAAATTGACCTTAAGCATTAATTAGTAAAAGACTTAAAATCGGTAAAGATTTTTAATTCCGCATATTTTAGCCGTAACCCAATTCACCCCCCTCTTGTGTATAGAGTTTGGTTTATCGCTATTGCTAGTAGGGAAATTTCATGTTTTTCCAGATTAAAGGCCACATCTACATTAATATTAATATACCCATTTGGGGGGGGGTTCCATTCATATCCTTCTGTTTGCTCTAATACTCTACCTTAAGTTTCCTATAGTTTTGAGATTCTTTCAAAAGATGATAGCACCCCATTTTTCTTGCTGCCAATGTCCTCTACCACCAAACATGAACTCCTGAAAATATGGTCATTTCTAGCCTCCCAAATTACCCATATTAACACTACTATAATCCTTATTTTACGTGAATCCAGGTTCCTAAAATCGTACTCTATGAAATCACCCATCGATCCATGGCAAGCCATCTTCCGTATGCAAACCCTTATTCTCCAACAACATTTCACATAACTACATTGAAAAAGAGCATGACTTATTGTTTCTTCATAGATATGGCATATTAGGCACTTTCCGGAAAGTAGTATTTTCTTCTTCCACAGATTAAAACTTGTAGGCAACCATCCTCTGATACATCTCCAAACAAAACATTTGATTTTTGAGGGAATATCCAGCCCCTAAATTTTCCTCCATAGCAACCCCATATGAGATCCTGAAGCCTTATTTTCATATTTGATCGACATAGCCTTATAGTAAGCTGATTTCACCACACGAAAATTACCTTTTTTTTCAAGATGCCAAATGATTCTATCCTCTTCAGGTATCCTGGGTTATGGGATCCCCAATATGTTTTTTACATCAGTCTCTCTAAAAGATTTCTCAATCAACTATGTATTCCAAACGTTGTTTTCCTTGATCAGCTCTGCAACAGTAACATCAACTTGTAGAAGGTTTGGTGAAGATGGTCTGAAGTTGGCCGCATTCGAAATCCACTCACTGCTGTAAACACATACTGCTCTACCATTTATTACACACTATCGGATCCCCCTCTTCAGAAGTTGTCAACCCCATAGAATACTCCTCTATACAAATGATGGATTGTGCCCCAACTTTGCTTCCAGGAACTGTCTTCTTTTGAAATACCTTGCCTTCAATACTGCAGCTACCATTGAGTTCGGTTGTTGTATTATCCTCCATCTTGCTTTGTTAATAAAGCTTAATTGAAACTTTCTAAATTTTTGTATCCCATTCCACCCTCTAGTTTCCATTTACATAAATTTTCGCATTTTTCCCAGTGAATCTTTCTTTCCTGCTCCTTTGAACCCCACCAAAAGCCATTTAGTTTCCTCTGAATGTCCTCACAAATTCCCATTGGGATCTTATACAACTCATGCAATAGGACAGAATTGCATGTGCCACTGCCTTGATGAGTACCTCTTTGCCCCCATTGAGAAAAATCTGTTTTGCCATGCTGTTAACTTTCCCAGAATCTTATACTTTATTTCCCCAAACAACATCCTATTGCTTATACCTACCATGGATGGGAGCCCTAAATACCTTTCAAGCGGATTAGCCTCCTTAAGCTGAAAAATGTTCTTTATACTCTCTTGCAATCCTCTATCAATGTTTGGGCTAAAAAAGTTGATGACTTGTCGTAGTTAAAAATTTGGTCGGAAGCCCATGCATAAACATCAAAGATTTTTCCTTAAGCACCGACACCCGTCAACTGAAGATTTCGAGAACACCAGACTGTCATTTGTAAAAATTATGTGGGATACCCAGACTTGGTTGTTAAACTTCAGCCCGCTCTTGATTTTTTTTCATTGCTAAATTTAGCTTACTCGAAAGCGCCTCAGTACATATAATAAAAATATATGGAGACAGTGGACACCCTTGTCTAAGGCCCCTCTTCGGTTTGATCATTCCAAAGACTTTCTGATTAGCAATGACTGAAAAAGATGGTGTAGAAGAACAATTTGGATAAAGTTTTCTCCACTTTTTTGAGAATCCCATCTTTTCCATAATTCTGTCAATAAAATCCCACTCCACTTGATCATATGCCTTGCAGATATCAAGTTTTAGTGCCACCCATCCTTCTTTGCCTTTCTTACTTTTACTGATTTTATGCAGACACCCGTATCCGACAATGACATTATCGGTAATCAGACTATTCGGCACGAAAGCACTTTGATTTGGGGAAATTATCTCATTTAATACCAGTTTCAGACGATTTGCTATGCATTTGGCTATAATTTGGTACATCACATTGCATAAGCTGACTGGTCGAAATTCCTTCATCTCAACATGATGCTTTTGTTTAGGGATCAGGGCAATGAGGGTTTGGTTTAGAGCGGTCAAATCTTGGTGTGAGTTGAGTACTTCTAGACATTTTTTAGTGACTTGATTACCAATAATCTACCAGTATTTTTGAAAAACCTTTGCTGGCAAACCATCAGAGCCTGGATATTTGGTAGGAGCCATATGTTTGAGGGCTATCACCACATCATCTACTGTGAAAGGTGTATCCAATTTTTCCTTCATTTCCGCATTAAGGATCCCACTAATATCACTAGTGGCAATCTCAATCTGATTTTTATCTAGCCTTGTCGAGGTGAATAGTTTCTCAAAATTTTGTTTGCCATTTCATTTATCTATTCTTCAAATTTTACCCAAGTTCCATCTTCACTATAAATTCCTTAATCTCATTCGTGCTTCTCCTCTCCGTAGCCTGCGCATGAAAAAACTTTGTGTTTCTATCTCCTTCCTTAATCCATGTCACTCTGCATCTTTGCCTCCAAAAAATTTCATAATCCTATAGTAGCTTATCAATCTGATTTTCTATATTCCTAATACCATTTCCTTTGTTGACAGGGTCCTCAAGATTGTAAACTTGTTGGAGTTGCCTATTCAGTATTTTAATCTTGTCCTTGTTGCTTCCCAAATTAGCACGGCTCCAGCTGAGTAGTTTAGTCAACATTCTCTTTGCCTTATCAGTAGCTTTTGCTACTACATTCAGATTTGATTTGTACAATTCATCCCTCCAATAATCTTGTATAATCTGCGCACACGTATCATAGGAACTCCAAATATTCTCATAAAAATACATTCGAGTACCATTTTTCCAGATCAGTGATTGCCAACTTCTTCCTGACATTTCAATCAGAATTGGAATGTGATATGAGCCCTACGCCGAAATATTTTTAGCATTTAGATTCATAAATCTTCTATCTGAACCCTCTTTGATTAAGAACCTATGTAATCTGTAGGAAACGATTTCCTTGCGGAGCGGAAATGGCTTAGGCACACAGATCAGACTTGAAATTCTTTTCTGCCCTTTCCTTTTGAGTGGCCGAACGTGACCAGCAGTACCACTGAAAATTTTCTACTATTTTGAACAAAATTTCGGACCCAAAATAGCCCCGAACACACCCCCGAACAGCCCCGAATAGTAGTGCAAAAATCAGACTGTTTTGGAAACAAAATGCACCCAAACCACAACCAACACAGCCCACTATTTCTGTGAACTGTGGTGACGTTTTCAGGTCTGATTTTTCAGAGAAAAATGGTCCCATCACAATCCAAAAAGTCTCCTATTTGTTTCCTAAAAATTCCGGATTGATACGATACCAAACCGAGTCCCGAAACACCCAACCAAGTCGGAAGTGAGCAAGATTATGCCCACTGCCGTGAGTCAATAATAGTTGTAAATAATAATTTTTGGTTCAACACCACAAGGTCTTCCGAGCTATATCTCGTTACCAACGGAAACTAGTGTGGGCTAGACTCACAAATTAATCCCTAAACTATTTAGAGATTAATGTCACATAACAACTTTTGTTCTTTTATTTTTTTTCTTTGTTCTTCTTTTATTTTCTCAACAACTTGAGAGGATTTGGAGAAGGAGAAGATGAGGCTAGGGTTGAGAATAGAGACCCCAAAGAAATCCAATTTTCTCTTATATCAAGGATAATGAATTTCTAAAATTAAACAAATCCTTTCCCCCCACTCTTAGCAATTTTCGGTTCAATAAGTTTTCCTTCTTTATTTTGTAACATCAACTTTATTACATAATAAAGGATTGTTATAAAAAGAGAAAGGTGCAATGCCTTTCATAAAGTGTATTACTTAAACCATTCAAAAGTTTCCAAAACTATTTTTTAGAATCTAAAAATCTTCTATATTTTATTAATTATTATAATATAATTTAATAGATGCAATTATAATCATCAATTGTTGGTTTCTATAATTAGTCCCAAAGAAAGATTAAGCCATAGAAATACAAATAACATACATGCAAAGCTAGAAACATGGCGGAATCATACTTACTAAGCTTTGTGACGAAAATGGTGAAGACAATCCTTGAGTCTTCAAGGTGGAAGTTTCGGCCAAGATGAAGAGGAAGAGAAGCTTCAAGTCTTCAAGTGTTCCAAGCTCCAAGGTTGTTTCCCTATCATCACCTCTTTTGATCCTTCAATGTGCTAGCAAAATGGAGAAATGAAAAGATTTTTCTGCCTTTGTTTGAAGCTCACGGCGTGAGCAAGGAGAAGAGAAGAGTGTTAGACTTTTCAATTTTGTTCTCTTTCTTTTGTTACCAAACCGTGAGTTCCAAATGAAAAGCAATGAATGATATCAAATACCAAATGAATTTTTAATTAAAAAACCCTTCAAAAACCGTGAAAGGTTTTCCCTCCAAATAAAAATTCATCATTGCCATCATTATCTCACATTGAGAATAGAGACAATGTATCATCCCATAAAGGTGACTAGATACATCCATCATCTATTCGTGTCAAGTAATGAGATATCGCGATGTGATTTGCGGATCCACCCGTTTCAAAATACGAATGTGTCCGCAAACACTTTCGGGCTCAAATTCGCTAATTCCGAATTAACGAATTTCCGTCGCGACGAGAATTAAATAATTACGCCTAGCGGAATTACTATTCAGATCGCTAACGAATTAATTCTAAATTAATTCGTTTGCCCGAATTAAAATCCGATTTTAATTCCGCGTCGAAATCTAATTTCGTTTAATAATATATCGAATATATTATTTTATCGATTAATTCCAAATTAATCGATCTCTCTCTCTCTCCTAATAAGGCATTTTATCCAAGATAAAGTTTCTCCGTAATTAATCCAAGATTAATAAAGTTCGAATCAAACATCATAGGTGAATCTTCAGGAAGCGACCCAAGAGATCTCCGGATATGTTGGCAGTAAATACGGTCGTTGGATAATCCAAACACGTACGTACCTCGTACTACGTTTTTACCGATTTACAAGACAAGGTTGGCTTCTAGCAAAGCGCCATGCCTACCCAATTCTCCAGAAATATTCTTACTGGAATATTAGATCTTTATCAAGCGTAGTATACCGTATATCGCGTACATCGATCCAGTATCGGACGATCACATGTTAGGCCTGGGGCTGGAAATGTGTCTGCCCCGTACGAAACATATATCGGATATCAAACAACTAGTCTCTTTAAATCGGACAATCCTGACCTGGTCATATTGTCCCGACGGTTGCAACCTTTTATAGAGTACTAGTTCTGTATCCTGCGTGATCATCATCTCCATATGTCTGAAGTGATACTTCCATCTTGACATCACATCCAGTACACTACGATTCTCGATAAACCCAGAAGAGGCGTACACAGAACCGGTTAAAGCCCCGAACCACCAAAACCAAAGTTTACCGATTGTCGCAAGTACTAGCGATGCAAGTCTCAGGTTAAGACCATATACACCTACCCTGATGCGGCCTCCCATAGACACGCAGACATACTACCAATGGGATTCCGCGGGGTCTCTCCAGAGCGAAGCTGTTTTCCGTACCATCGGTAAAACACAACCTCCTATCGCACTTGCATAAGTATCCAATACTTAAATATATGAGAACTATGCCGTTGTGCCATCACAACTCGCACAAGTGCAATACTAGTCTATTCCGCATTATCGATGTCCGATCTCGATAATACTCCGACTAGGGATATTTAATGATTAAACCTTTTATATTGATACTGTCTCATATCATCTCAATACGGAACTAATCATATGGACTTTTGCCATCATATATAATAAACAAAGTAATTTTACAAAACGGCAAAAGGCAATTTCATTATCACATAGTTAATTTTGTACAATAATACAATATCATTTACAAAACAGTGACGCTATGGGTCATAATGTCTAACAATCTCCCACTTGGCCTATAGCCAGTCACTCAAGCATCTAATACCTGAACTATGTATATGTCGTTCAAACACTTGCTGAAGAACAGCTTCGTCAGCGGATCTGCAATGTTGTCATCTGATGCGACCTTCTCGACCTTTACATCGCCACGATGTATAATCTCCCGAATCAGATGGTAACGCCGAAGAACATGCTTGGATCGTTGATGAGACCTTGGTTCCTTAGCTTGTGCTATAGCCCCGTTATTGTCACAATACAATGGCACGGGCTCAGCTGCTAACGGAACTACTCCTAATCCGATTAGGAATTTTCGGATCCAAACTGCCTCCTTTGCTGCTTCCGATGCAGCAATATACTCCGCTTCTGTTGTTGAATCGGCAACAGTATCTTGCTTGGAAGATTTCCAGCTCACTGCTCCGTTATTCAAACAAAAAATGTACCCGATTGCGACTTGAAGTCGTCCTTGTCGGTTTGGAAACTTGCATCGGTGTACCCAGACACCTCAAGTTCTCCACCTCCATAAATTAAGAAAGCATCCTTAGTTCGTCTAAGATACTTAAGGATATTCTTAACAGCCATCCAGTGACCTTCACCTGGATCGGCCTGATAGCGACTGCACATGCTCAAAGCATATGACACATCAGGTCGCGTACATATCATGGCATACATGATCGATCCGACTGCCGAGGCGAACGGTATCCGACTCATGTTATCTCTCTCTTCTTTAGTCTTAGGACACATGTCCTTAGACAGAAGGATACCACGTGACATTGGCATCAATCCCTTCTTGGATTGATCCATGTTGAATCGCTTCAACACTTTGTCAATATATGTACTCTGGGAGAGTCCAAGCAGCTTTCTAGATCTATCCCGGTAGATCTTTATTCCCAGAATAAAGGCTGCTTCTCCCAGATCTTTCATGGAGAATTTTAATGAAAGCCAAGCTTTCACCGACGTTAGCATGGGAATGTCATTGCCTATAAGCAATACGTCGTCGACATAAAGGACAATAAAAGTCAGTGCTCTCCCACTAACCTTCTTGTATACACAAGGGTCATCATCGTTTTGTACGAAATCATATTCTTTTATGATCTCATCAAAACGCTGATTCCATGACCGTGATGCTTGCTTCAATCCATAAATGGATCGATTTAACTTACAAACCTTGTTTGCAAGTCTAGGTACGATAAAACCGTCAGGTTGTTGCATATAAACATCCTCCAAAAGGTTTCCGTTAAGGAAAGCGGTTTTAACGTCCATCTGCCATATCTCGTAATCGAAATATGCAGCTATTGCAAGCATTATCCGAATGGATTTAATCATGGCAACGGGTGAGAAAGTTTCGTCATAATCAATACCATATTGTTGACGATACCCCTTTGCTACAAGCCTAGCTTTGTACGTTTGCACGTTGCCATCCATGTCGGTCTTCTTCTTGAAGATCCATCTGCATCCAATAGGCTTTACGCCTTCTGGTGCATCAACCAGTGTCCAAACTTGGTTGGCATACATGGAATCCATCTCGGACTTCATGGCATCTTGCCATAAAGCGGAATCAATATTCTGTATTGCTTCCTCATACGTAGTCGGTTCATTATCCTCAATAAGATTAATATCTACATGAGGCGAGATCAGGAACCCATACCTCTCAGGTACCTTCCTGACTCTCTCCGACCTACGCGGTCCTTGTGTATCTGAAGATTGTGGTACAGACTCATCCTGGATGGTCTGTTTATGTTCCGTCGTTGATTCATTGCCAGGAACAGTATCACTACGATTTTCATCGAGCTCCACTTTCCTCCCACTTACCACTGCATCTAGGAATTCCTTCTCAAGGAAAAATGCATGTAGAGCAACAAACACTTTGTTCTCTTGTGGGTGATAGAAGTAATATCCTTTGGTTTCCTTAGGATATCCCACGAAAAGGCATTTATCTGATTTGGGTTCTAGTTTGGTACCTTCCAAACGTTTAACATATGCCCAGCATCCCCAAATCTTCAGGAAAGAGAAACCTGGTTTCCTTCCTGTCCATTTCTCATATGGAGTCTGTTCAACAGACTTTGACGGAACCTTATTCAAAATAAGTACCGCACTGGTTAATGCGTATCCCCAGAAGGATATTGGTAGCTCAGTCCGACTCATCATCGACCTTACCATGTCTAACAAGGTACGGTTTCTCCGTTCAGACACACACCGTTTAATTGCGGTGTTCCAGGAGGAGTCCACTGTGAAAGAATACCATTTTCTTTCAAGTAATCTTGAAACTCATAACTTAAGTATTCGCCACCACGGTCCGACCGCAATGTCTTAATACTCTTGCCTGTTTGTTTTTCTACTTCGTGTCGAAACTCTTTGAATTTCTCAAAAGTTTCCGACTTGTGTCTCATTAGATACACATAACCATAACGAGATGCATCATCCGTAAAGGTTACGAAGTAATGATATCCACCTCTAGCCTGGCTAGACATGGGCCCACATACGTCACTATGAACGAGGGCTAACAGTTCTGTGGCACGTTCACCTTTACCACTAAAAGGTGATTTAGGCATTTTGCCTAAAAGACAAGATTCGCAGACATCATATGAATTAAGATCAAATCCGTCCAAGTACCCACTCTTCGAAAGTGTGGATATGCGAGTCTTGTTTATGTGTCCTAGACGACAATGCCACATGTAAGCTTCATCTTTTAGATTACTCTTTTGAGCCTTTTGTTTGTTATTTTATGTTTAGGAGATTCATTTATATTCAAATATAAAATATTAAAGGCCATTTTTTGCAAGCACAAATTCATGCATCATGCATCATATAAATAACACCCAGTGTTTCTAAATACAAAGTGTACCCATGCTGGGTTAACAAAGATACAGATATGATTTCCTAGTCAAACTAGGTATATAATAACAGTTCAAAAGTTTAAGCATATGCCCCGAGGGCAATTCCAAAACAAAAGTCCCTACAGCCAAAACAGCAAACTGGAGTTCCGTTTCCGACTCGTAGATCAACCTCCCCTGAAGTCAGCATCCTGCTATCCTGCAGATCCTGCAAATCAGTACATATATGAGCAGCACAACCAGAATCAAAAATCCAATTTTTAAACTAGAAGTAGTCATATTTATCTCAATAACAACAACACCAGAGGCTAGTGCCTTGCCTGCCTTGATATCCTCCCTTTGTCCCTTGCCCATTCGGCAGTCACGTTTCCAGTGACCCTTCTTGCCGCAGTTGAGGCAGACATCTTGAGATTTGTCCTTGGCTTCCCAGAAGCTTTTGTCAACTTGCTTGCTTTACCCTTTTTCTTATGTTTCTTCTTCCTCACCCCTCCAGTAGCTTTGGGCCCAGCCTTTGGCCTCTGAGAGGTCGATGAAAGTGCGCCTCGCGCTTGCCCCCTTTTTGGAGTTCTTTTTCAGACTCCTTCAAGATGGATAACAGCTCTCCAAGAGTGTCATCCGTATCCATCAACTTATAGTTGATTATGATTTGTCTCCAAGTATCAGGAAGTGACTGTAAGATCAAATCTATGGTCAGCTCAGCCTCCAAGACTATTCCCATATTGGCCAACTCATCAATATCGGCGATCATTTGAGCCCCGTGGGCCTCAACTGATGCGCCTTCAGTCATTCGGGCGCGGAAGAGTTTCTTCACCAACTCGTACCTTTCCATCCGCTTGTTGGAGCGGTGGAGATCTCGCAGTCTAGCCATCATACTATAAGGATCCAAGTCCCTATTCTGGCGACGAAAGTGCTGAGTCATCGAAGCTAACATAATAGCCTGAGCTGTGTCACAATCATTGCTGTGAGTTTTCCATAACTCCAGCTCAAGTGGGTCAGTGGGCTTAGGCGGGAGAGGTGTTTGTACAGTGTACAGCATCCTCTCAGCCCCAAGGACTATCCTCAGGTTCATTTCCCAATCAGCGAAGTTTGTGCCCTTAAAGACATTGTCACCCATGATGATGTCTCGGACATTTACCTTGCTTGCCATCTCAACTACGATAGTCCAACTATCTAGTTAACGATAAAAATGGGTACAGTCAAACTGTTACAAGAAAAATAACAATGAATTAGTCCAACTAATTTTAATTAATAAACGAAATAATTTTGAAAGACGCGTAAGGCTAAGTATCTGAATGAAATTGCAAATTCAATACTAGCCTCCCACTATTTTTATCAAGTCTCTAACCCTCTGTTGAGACTCGGGAAATCCTATTTCCTAGTGGGCTAGGATCCCGTTAAATAACACACAACCTTGACTTTGGCCAACAAGCTGTATGCTATTTAACTAGGTAGATCTCAAAGATCAATTGGATCCATCCAATTCCTAGATCTGGTTAGGTGGACATCCAAGTCCAAAACATATGTATATTTACTTATGCCAATGTATCTAATACATTTTCCTAACCTATATCCTCCGAACCATCTAGGCCTTGGCTTTGGCACAACAAACCTAATGATTCCGGTTAAGCGGGACCCATTGACAAGGAAAGTTTCGTAATCAATGTCGTTGGACAAGAAGTGATCTTGACTTTGGCCAACAAATCACAACTTGGACAAGACACCGATGTGGAACAAAACTCTCATGATTCAAGTACATCCTCAATTGACAAAGGTCTTGACTTTGGCCAACAAACCAATGCCAATTTTGGATCTTGAACAAGAATCATTCAATGGAAGGATAATTGCTTAATATAAATTGAGGGATTTTGCGTAATTGGCAACCAATTTATTATCTTTGTTAGGTCTCATCATCATACACCCTTAAGCATGCTTCTAAAACATCATAAAGTGCATAAAGTAAATTAATAGTGATATACGGATGGATATATAAACAACTTGTTCCTAGAACAAATCACTCACTCCCTTTCCACTCCCCGCTAGCAATATTCTACTTCTACCCAATTACATAATACAATAAGAGAAACCTCATTTACATTGAGGGGAATTAGGTGAGAAGAGAATACAAAGAGATAAAGAGATAAGGGGACACGCAGGTCCAATTTATAAATCTAAATTTACAATAATTTCTAAAATTACCCTTTCCCTTCTAATATCCATCCGCTATACACTATTCATTCATCACATACATGTATATTCAATCAAGACATGCTATACAACCAATCTAATCCAATTAATTAGTCTTTGTTTAAGTGATCATCCAATGTTCAATCAACGGTTTGATTTTGCGCGAGTCCAACTCGTTTGAGAATAAGTACATAAGGTACGAATTCACGAATTATATCGAACTACCCGTTAAATCCAATTTAAGTCGCATTCAATATTAATTCAATTTATTTAATTCCAAATTAAATGTTTACACTTTTAATGTGCTTTTAAAGATTAGATTCTAAATCTTATCAAATTGGGTCTCCAAGCCCAACTAACATCCAATGTGTGTTTAATTAAAGTCCGATGGGCTTTCAATTGATTTATCAAGGCTTGGGCTTTGGTCAATGTGGGTCAAACCCAATTACCAAGCCCAAATAAGGAATCACCCTTAAGTGCCATAAAATCAATTTCAAGCCCATAAGGCCCAATTAAACATAAAAGCCCATTAATTAAATTTTAATATTCCAAATTTAAAATTCAATTAATTAAAGTGTAATTGCATGATTAATTCATTAAACCAAATATTTCAAAAACACCAATTTAATTTATTAATCATCAATTGTTCAAAACACTTGTCTAACATTTATTGAACAAAAAATCAAGTCCTTTAACATGTCATGTTGTATTCGGCCAAGAGGGATTTTTGCGGTTCGATTTGTTTTTCAATCCAATTGAATCACTAATCTATATCCCGTATTGATTTTAAGTCATCTAATGAACTTGAAAGCAAAAAATCCAATTAAGTGAAAGACTCCATTTTCGGTCAATCAACAATTTTGTTAAAAATCATCCAATGCATTTTTCTCAAAATTGATCATTATCACATATTACATCATTTAAGCATACAAATCATCTAATGACTTGTGCATGCATACAACCATTAAATGACCTACACATTCGGCCAAGGCATCAATTTGGGAAAAAATTATCCATGCATTTTCTCAAAATTGATCATGTATAATATCAATTACATACATTTAAGCATACTCAAATCATCTAATGAACTTGTGCATGCAAATACCAACCAGTAAAATGACCTACACATTCGGCCAAGGCATCAATTTTGGGGAAATTATCCAATGCATTTTTCTCAAAATTGATCATGTATAATATCATATTACAAACATTTAAGCATACTCAAATCATCTAATGAACTTGTGCATGCAAAAATTCAACTCAGTGGAAGTACCTCACATTCGGCCAAGGCAACATTTTGGGGAAAAATCATCCAATGCATTTTTCTCAAAATTGATCATGTATTATATCATATATCATACATATAATCATGCTTAGTCATCAAATAAACTTGTGCATGAAAAATTCCAAACCAATGGAAGCACCTCCACATTCGGCCAAGACAACCACTTTGGGGAAAAATCATCCAATGCATTTTTCTTAAAATTGATCATGTAATATATCATATAACATACATATAAGCATACTTTAGCATCCAATTTCACAAGAACATGCTTCAATCAATTTTCCCCAAATTAACCCTAATGTATTTCATGCTTAAACATGGCTCCATGATACCATTGTTGGTTTCTATAATTAGTCCCAAAGAAAGATTAAGCCATAGAAATACAAATAACATACATGCAAAGCTAGAAACATGGCGGAATCATACTTACTAAGCTTTGTGACGAAAATGGTGAAGACAATCCTTGAGTCTTCAAGGTGGAAGTTTCGGCCAAGATGAAGAGGAAGAGAAGCTTCAAGTCTTCAAGTGTTCCAAGCTCCAAGGTTGTTTCCCTATCACCTCTTTTGATCCTTCAATGTGCTAGCAAAATGGAGAAATGAAAAAATTTTTTCTGCCTTTGGTTTGAAGCTCACGGCGTCGCAAGAGAAGGAGAAGAGGTTTAGACTTTTCAATTTTGGTTCTGTTTCTTTTGTTTTCCAAACCGTGAGTTGCCAAATGAAAAGCAATGATGAGATATCAAATACCAAAATGAATTTTTAATTAAAAAACCCTTCAAAAACGTGAAAGGTTTTCCCTCCAAAGGAAAATTCATCATTGCCATCATTATCTCACATTGAGAATAGAGACAATGTATCATCCCATAAAGGTGACTAGATACATCCATCATCTATTCGTGTCAAGTAATGAGATATCGCGATGTGATTTGCGGATTCCACCCGTTTCAAAATACGAATGTGTCCGCAAACACTTTCGGGCTCAAATTCGCTAATTCCGAATTAACGAATTTCCGTCGCGACGAGAATTAAATAATTACGCCTAGCGGAATTACTATTCAGATCGCTAACGAATTAATTCTAAATTAATTCGTTTGCCCGAATTAAAATCCGATTTTAATTCCGCGTCGAAATCTAATTTCGTTTAATAATATATCGAATATATTATTTTATCGATTAATTCCAAATTAATCGATCTCTCTCTCTCTCCTAATAAGGCATTTTATCCAAGATAAAGTTTCTCTCGTAATTAATCCAAGATTAATAAAGTTCGAATCAAACATCATAGGTGAATCTTCAGGAAGCGACCGAGATCTCCGGATATGTTGGCAGTAAATACGGTCGTTGGATAATCCAAACACGTACGTACCTCGTACTACGTTTTTACCGATTTACAAGACAAGGTTGGCTTCTAGCAAAGCGCCATGCCTACCCAATTCTCCAGAAATATTCTTACTGGAATATTAGATCTTTATCAAGCGTAGTATACCGTAGTATCGCGTACATCGATCCAGTATCGGACGATCACATGTTAGGCCTGGGGCTGGAAATGTGTCTGCCCCGTACGAAACATATATCGGACATCAAACAACTAGTCTCTTTAAATCGGACAATCCTGACCTGGTCATATTGTCCCGACGGTTGCAACCTTTTATAGAGTACTAGTTTTGTATCCTGCGTGATCATCATCTCCATATGTCTGAAGTGATACTTCCATCTTGACATCACATCCAGTACACTACGATTCTCGATAAACCCAGAAGAGGCGTACACAGAACCGGTTAAAGCCCCGAACCACCAAACCCAAAGTTTACCGATTGTCGCAAGTACTAGCGATGCAAGTCTCAGGTTAAGACCATATACACCTACCCTGATGCGGCCTCCCATAGACACGCAGACATACTACCAATGGGATTCCGCGGGGTCTATCCAGAGCGAAGCTGTTTTCCGTACCATCGGTAAAACACAACCTCCTATCGCACTTGCATAAGTATCCAATACTTAAATATATGAGAACTATGCCGTTGTGCCATCACAACTCGCACAAGTGCAATACTAGTCTATTCCGCATTATCGATGTCCGATCTCGATAATACTCTGACTAGGGATATTTAATGATTAAACCTTTTGTATTGATACTGTCTCATATCATCTCAATACGGAATAATCATATGGACTTTTGCCATCATAATATCAAAGTAAATAATTTACAAAACGGCAAAAGGCAATTTCATTATCACATAGTTATTTTGTACAATAATACAATATCATTTACAAAACAGTGACGCTATGGGTCATAATGTCTAACACAAATAAATTATAGAAACTATATACTAACTTTTTAATAATAGGTATCAAGTGTGACCTCATAATTATAATCATAAGTATATTTTATAACCTTTATGAGTATATAATTGGACTATCCAAGTATATCAAATCCGCTATATATAATTCGAGCGTAAACTAAGACAAAATGGAACCTACGGTTCTGAGCTCCAATAATCTGGAAATATTAATTAAGCTCTTATTTAAATATTCTGATAATTAACTCCGGTCATACACTAAAAACCCGAAGCTCTGCCTTAATCATTGTTGCCGCAGATGTATATAGCCGAACCAAGTCTGTGTCCATCGATATAGTCACTATCATACGATTGACCCTTCACGAGTATCTCGTAATTAGAGCCGGTCATAAATTTGTTCTGTTTATACCCTCTAATTTGTTTATATCTTAGTACCATTGATTCTCTAATGAACGATTTATTCATAACCATTATGATTTTAATCTTTCTATTCGTAAGGAAGACTTGAAGCGCTCTAACCTTTCAAGTACCGAATCAACCCTTAAAAAGATATCATTTACTTCTCGCAAGAAGGATGAACTCCATACTATGAAAACGTTCACAACTACACAACAGACCCATGCCCCCAAAGTACGTACTATGGTCGAGATGCTACACCAACCCAACTCACATTTGTAATCAAATTACATAGTCTGTGCCATGCAGGAGTTCATAGTACACTCAGGATTAAGATCAATCCATATATGACCATCTAGTATATTGAAATGATTTTTTATTAACGGATATGATAAGAAAGTCATTTCTATCTAGGTCTAGTCTTATATGATCATATCATACAAGTACCTCCATTCTTATGTCTCCACATGGACGATCCCGGATCAAGGTCGCCATATAATTATAGAATGAAATGCAGCTATAAATAAACCACAAACAAAGTACCCACTTTTTTTGCTCTATATGGACTATTTTAGATTACCAACTTCAAACTTAAATCCTCTTGTGTATGACACTCATACACTAAGTCTGAAGGTACATGTGTAATCTAGGGTAATCAAGATAATTTACAATATGCGAAATATAAACAAACACTTTGATAAATGAATAATGCATCATTTTATTTCATAATATATAAAACCATTTACATTACATGAAGCTCTAGGGCATATATCCCAAATAATCTTTACTCAATTTGATCATCTCCAGCCAGTTTGTTTGACCAAGTAAAAGGGTAACCGAGACTGCCCACGTCCCTCAAACGACAATCATTCACTGCTGTCTTGAAATCATTTATCAAATGTTGGTTTCTATTATCACCCCCAATTTTCTCATTATTATCCATAATCTCATTAAAATCCCCTCCGCATATCCATGGGGTGTTGAAATAGCTCGCCAATCTCCGTAGTAACTCCCATGTGTTTTTCGTTTGTCTTGTTTCCGGACTACCATATATTTCGGTGAATCTTCACTGCTCCTCTTCGTAACCCTTGATTATAGTATAATGTAATGCTTACTGTAAGAAACAACTTTTACTTCTACCGAGCCTCGCCATAACATGGTTAATCCACCCCTGAAGCTGTTCCTCCCTATCGCAAAACAATTATCAAAACCCATCGCCATACGAACCAGATCCATATATTTCACCATTTATTAGTTTCACAAAAGAACACTATGTCAGGTTTATTTTCGTGGAGGATTTCTCTCACGGCTCGGACCATTCAAGGACTCATCAATCCTCAAACGTTCCAGCATAAGATTTTCATGATTCTCGGCGAGGTTGCCTCGCAACCTCCGCCGATACCTTTCCAGAAAGATCAGTCTGTCCCTCCTCATTTTTGGGGCTCCATAACAAACTAATGTCCACCAAACTATCCAACTTGCACCCTCCATCGCCCTCATGAATTTCCCTCATACTTTTCTTTATAATCGCTTCTTCACATATCTCTCACTTCTTTCCCCTTTTCTTTGTCTGTATTCCTAACCCATAATCCGAGATGAGGTTCTTCCCCTGTTTTTTCTTATATTCAATTCGTTTCCATTTTCTCTGCTTTTTTTCACCCTTAGCCCGACCCACAATATCTGAAATGAGAGACTTTAAAGGTGTTTGGGCTGAAAATTCCTCCGGCCCATATATCATTTGACTGATACTAGTTTTCGGGCCAACTGAGAGAGTGTTAACTTGATTTTTTCCTAGCCCACTTGACTGGCCCATTTTATCTTCCCATAAAACATCCACATGTACTTCATTTTCCACATTCTCATGGCTTGGCAGTCTTATTTCACCTACCATGTGCTTAGCCTCACAAACCGTGACCAATTTTTGGTCCGTGAGACTCTTCGCCGCCTCAGTAGCCAAAGTTTCTTTCACCAAAAAGGAAACGTCCATCATATCTTCGCCCAATGTCTCTGCCGGGTAGGAATAGTTGTCCGAGTTAGAGTACTTGTAGGCCTGATGTGTTTTTGGGAGAGGGATGGGATTTGGTAGGTAGAGTGTGTTAGAGGGTTTAGTTTGGTTTGGGTTTCTGGTTTTTATTATGGTTTTGGGTTTCTGATAACTGGTTTTGCTCATCTCTTTTAGTGGAAGGGTCAACCTGCATCTGAGTTTGATGGGTAATTTTTGTCTTGGATTCCAGCGACGCATGTTAAAGATGGCCCATCTGATGGTGATTATTATGGGTTTTCGACAAATGGTGATTGGGGTTTTGGGTGTTTTGTTGTGGATGGAAGGGAATTGGTTTCTGAGTTGGGGTTTGTTGATGATTTGAGGTGCTAGGGTTTTAAGTAACAAGACTGTTATGGGAATTGGGACTTCTTCTGAGGCCAGAGGAGAGTTTTTACCCAGTTTTCCTATCCTTGAGTAACCTTCTGTGTTTCTAGCATTCTTGGGATTGTCTCCACCTAGATTTGCTCGCATCCACGCCCCAAATCTGAAATTAATTCTGTTGGGGTTTTGGGCGATGGGCGTAGGGGAAGCGCGGGGTTCGGGCAAAATCATATTTTAAAACTTTTCAAAATACTGAATAAATTATTCAATATCTAATATGAATAATTTATTCATATTTCACCTAAACCCATTTATTCAATATCAAATATTGTCATAAACAAGTTGAAAACTCGCGAAACCTTTACGAAAATCATTTTTCCGTAAAATTGCCTAAAACGTGTTTTGACCGAACCGACTACTCGACACTTATAGAAACTGCCCAGGTCAGATCCAATAGTGTCGGGGTAGTTCATAGGCTGCCCGAACAGTGACGGAATCACTGTTTTCACAGTCGTCACCCGGTTGGCTCAAAATCCACTTGTAATGCCGTTTTTGGCCGTTTTCCCTTATGTCGGAAACACTTTCCGGAAATTGTGCCAACTCCTAAAACACATCCATTACATTCGTAAGACATCAAAATCATCACATAACTTCCAGTTTTACCAGATCTGATCAGCAGAACCGAAAAAGCCATTATTATGTTTTAAAATCCAATTTTCAAGATCAATCAAATTAATTCATAACACCAACTAAAGTCACCACACATGAGGCATTATAGAACAATTCGAGGTAATATTAGAGTGGTTCAATAACTCTAGAATAGCAACATAAATGTCCAACAATAATTTGAACAAATTGGAAACATATTACACTAATTAGTTCCAATTACACTTCACACATGCACTAATAGCTTCCAATTCCAACCACCAAACAAAAAAGCGCCAATTTAAGAAATAATATAACCTAGAACACTTATAGTTTATCAAGAAAACAAGAAACAAATTTTCTTAAGCTTAAGGCGTAGAAGATTACCTTTAATCCTTGATTCATAAGCCATTTTTCTTTGAATTCCTTCATTTCTTTCATAGGTTTGATCAAAGCAAACCCTAGGACCTTATTTCCTCTTGTTTCGGCAGTGATGGAGTGGATGAGAATGATGAAAACAATTCCCTCATTTATTTTATATATTGCCGACACAAGGACAGCATTATTGTCCTTGCAAAAGTTTTAATTTGATAAAAAAAATCAAATTAAATAATACATGTCACATTAACTTTATAAATATCCAATCAAATTTAGATATATATATATATAAAGCATAATCAATTCATGCCATGTTTTCCAATCAAAATTCACCAAGTATTAGTCAATTAATAATAAATGGATAAAGATTGAAATAATAATTATTTAATTATTTAACTATTAAATAATTAAACAATTAATTTATACAAATATATGTATTTTATTTACATTAAATAAATACATATATTTATGGCATGTGTAAAAATCTCATTTGATAAATAATTAATGTGTATCAAATCAAATTATGTATCAAATACAAATACCCAATAATTATTAACGGACAAAATCCTCTGATGCATGTGTTATCGTTTAACGATTAAACGATCCGGCTTAACTCATTTAATCCGACGAAGTATTATGAATAATATGTATTATTCATATCGAGTTGCCCAAGTGCTCAATGAGTACACTTCATATTGTGGGACTCTCTAAGTTTAGGTTTATCCGTCACGAAATCTAATTTTGTGTTCATAATCCACCCACTCATGAATTATGATGACCACGGATAATCTCGCTAAACTATGCAAGCCAAGGTCACTGCATACGTATAATCCCTCCGTCACAGGCTATCCGTATTATACCTGGGATATAGATCAGAACGTTAAATCCGTTCAGTATAATACTGTCGACTTTCAATTTACGATCTCTAAATAACACTCGAAACTGATTTCCGAAGTTATACCACGGCCATGGATTTACTAGATCGTAAACACGTGCTGGATGCCTATGCCCTGCACACAGGACTGACAGATCCTATCTTGATACGCACAGGATATCATGAGCATCAGTCCACACCCAACGAACAGGCGGAGGTCTGATCATGGCTAGATCGTTAACGTGACGGCCATCAAAGTATGGAGGATAGCTCATATATCTATGGTGGTATCTCAAGTCAAAAGACCACTATGCTCGCTCAACTCAAGAAGGTTCCTATTGACGTTGGTGTACCATCTATTAGGAAACCTTCAATGAGTCGTTCAATGTCTTATCAAATAAACACCTACATGTCTATACGAGTCTCCCAAGACTCATGGTTCACTAGGATAAACCATCGGACCAAGTCACGATATACGACATATACTGGTCTCAACGGATTTTACTAACCGACCCGTGTCAGTAAATCTTGACCAGGAACTTTATTTAAGGATATACAACTAATAGTGCGCTTCCCAATGTCAATTACAAACTACGTTGTAATTGCGCACTATACTGTAAATCCTAGGGTCTTTGTCTAATATACACGTATCACTAAACTAGATTTAGTTTCAATATAATCGTAATCAGATATTTAATCGCAATTAGATCGAATACGCGTATAAAAGACAATGGTGCTACCATTAAATTAGTAATATTATGGAAAATACAATTACTCGTATTTATGAATCGGACATAAATACTATCCGGATTGGCACTCGGAGCACCAACCCTAACAATTTCTCCCACTTTCTCTAGTGCCAATCCATTGTATCCTATACACATCTCAATGTGTATCACGTACTCATGGCCCTCAAGTTCTCACCAGCACTCAAGAGGTAGGCAACAACAAGTAAACCTGCTTTAACAAATTGAGTATGTCCAACAAACTCAACCGTTTTCCTTATCTAGCATCATCCATATTTTGTAGAATCCAAATTCCACATCAATATGATTCAGATGTTATATCAGTATTGTGCTATAGCTACTAATTTGTCTATGTACTTAGAAATCAAATCCAAATACTTTGAGACAACCGCAGACACCACACTAATATGAAAACTTCTAATCTATGAGGTCACTATGCAACTTCATAAGTCAATACTTCATAAGTTGTAATGGATTCCACTAGTACAGTAGAATCAATGGTGACACGCCCACTACATCTTTTCTGACTTTATATGACATAGACCATCTAATGTCAAAATTAGAATCAAAACTAATCTGACCTAATGGTTGCTGACTAAATTCTCCATAAGTAAGAATCTCGTTCTTAATATCTCAAAGATCGCAAAGAATATGTTTCTAGAACCATCATATGGTCTAAACCATATCAAAATAATCTGTAACAATTACGATTAAAATGATATCGATAATAGCACACAATATAGTATTCAATACGCCATCATCCTATGATGCATGAGATTGACCAGACATTCTAATTAATCTCACTTTCGACAAATGTATCATCCTTTACGAAAGATGAATACTATATATATATACTAAAGACACGTTAACTGTCAAACAATTATACTAACTGTTATACAAATAGTCTTAATGTGTCTTCTATTAGATCGTATCTAATATGCGACTAATGGAGTCTTTCACAAGTCTCTTAGTTTTATATCTTATATAAAACTTTATATCAAATATAACAGAGACTGCTCCCACTGCTTACACGGAGAAAAGAAGACTTAGGATATATAATGCTAGAAAGAAATTTGTACGCTCTCACTGACCCTACTAACAAATACGTATTCTCTATGCTTCGATAAAACCAGAAAATCTGACTGATATCAAAATCTGAAAACACAGATTTTCGGAAAGCTTATCTGAGTCTACAATAGGTTCCATAAGCGAGTATATCAAACTGTGATCTTAGCAGAATACAAACTCTAGGGCCATTCCAGAATGAATTTCTTCAAACAAAGAAAACTCAACGGATCTCTTGTTTAAAGAAACCATTCAAGAACGCTACTTTGCATTCTTTAGCCAAAATACACTGTTTAATATCGACATTAAACAACAGATCCTTAATTGTCCAATCAGTGCGACTCGAGAGAGATATTCTCAGAATCTACAATAGACTACTGAGGATAATCTTTCTCATTGTCATACTATAAATCACAAACCTTTATCAAGCTCACTTCGCTTTTGCTGCGCGAACAATTTGCACATTTTATGAACTATTCATAATGAAAGCCTAATCAAGTTCAAAACTTGATCGTAGTAAGCTATGAACAATCTTAGATCTATGGTTCAATGCTGATTTCCGAAATCGATATCAAATATCGCTCCCACTATAAGTTATAGGATAATTTATTCGATAAGAAAATAACATAATCATTAAGTATCAAATACTTTGTAAATGATTTCGACATCCTATTGGACTTATACAGAAGTTGTCTAAGGGTCTGTTCATCTTATTAATTACGTAGTTCCATTATAGTTTATCATTCTCACATTTGACTTCACCAAGTCAAATCTTTTCTGCAATCGTCAATATCTAATGTTAACCACCAAGTAACAAAATAATTTTATTACTCGGGATCGTAGAAAAGATATTCTATCAAATAGAATACAATATTCCATTAAATAGAATAAATTATAAACCTATCTCTCGTACCTCTGAGGTACAAGTACTTTCAATTATATAACCATTATATAAAAGAAAGATTCAAATCTCAACTTTTCAAGAATCGAAAATTTCTACTGTACATATCATATATGTAACTATATGAACAAATGGAATCTAAATTAAAAAAATGAATTAGTGTTACATGAGCATAACCCCAGGAGTATTGAAAACTAATTCGGTAACTCTCAATATTAACGAATCAAATCATATAAGATTCGATAACTCCCACTGACCAATTCCATCACAATGGAATTGCAGAAGTTTAATATTGAGTAAGAATCACATTCATAAAATAACTACAGAACTAATTGCCTTAAATTCATGTGTTTGATCAAATCAAACATCTTCGAACAATTCAAAGACACGCAATGAATTTTTAAAGACAAAGTTTTCAACACTACAGATAAAATATCTTTGAACTATTCAAAATATTCTATCCGAGTTTCATTAGTAACATATTGACAGTTCTTGAACAATTCAAGACGTTCAACATGTTCTCTAGTAGAAACACGTAACTAAATCATGACAATTCATTAACTGAGTTACGAAGTAAGGAAAACTATACAAGGCAATTTCTAATTCATTAAACTACATATTTCCAAAGAATTAGTTTAATAAATCGGTGGTCCAATGAGATCATTGGTTAAATGAGATCTAATCATTTCCTGAATACAATATTCATTAAATGGATAAGGATATGTGGTGTGAACTCGTATCAGACCATCCTTTACCATAAGGAACAAGCACCCAATGCTTTTACGATAAAATCTCATAAAGCACAGTTCTAAGTCATTTATATTTTACCAAATATTTTCTTAATGTTTATGTTTTATCAATGACACTACCAGTCGTCTTAAACATGTAACAACTATTTACACATAATAAATAACTATCCAATAGTCACAAGTTCTGATATCAAATATCAAAACAGTTATTAAACATTATTTTAAACAACTAGACGGGAGATCCGGTATCCAATACCTACAGTTTTCGTATTGTGAGAATCAAAATTCTCTGTACACAACTATACATATCTCATTTCTTAAGCTTTATAATTTGCTTTCATTTATTCACAACGATTGTAAAATAATTGATTAGCAAACTGTGTCAGACACATGACTTCTAAAAGTCACTAAGAGCCTAGAAACGTCATTATAAGACGAACAAACACTTAAGGGTTTTTCTTAATGCCAGTCAAGAATCTCGAGACATGAACCGATTCGTGTCAATTCTTATTGCATAAGAAATAATTCTAACTAGACTAATATCCTAAAACAAATATCTATTTAGATTATCGTGACTTAGTAACTAAGTTATAAACCATCTCTATTTTCAAGAAAATCGGAAAAATAGTTCCCAATGGTTTCAACTAATCTAACAATATCTAAGCCTACTTGTGGGAACACACAGGAATCTGGGGCGACGCAATGCTGTTCCAGGCTCGGGAGCCTAGTTGGGAGTACGGAGTAGCCAACGGAGGACTAAACCGGAGAATAAGGGAGTCGCCACCCGGTGTGAACCGGGACAAAGATTTAAGGCCGCACTCACCCCTCGCAAGGGAAGACCTCAAACCATTGGGTTCAGAATGGTCCCTTACTTATGCAACTTGTAATGTAAAGATTTATGCAATAATCCAACCAAGCCGATGACATATATTTCCAAGTGTGCCACAATCCTAAATTCACATGCTTAAAAGTATAGTTTACATCTAACATACATGAAACCAAATCTTATTTCCAAATTCACATGCTCAAAGGTAGGCCTTTGCAACAACAAGCACATAACGTCATAAGAATTCAATCATTCATGTCAATATAAACACAAACAGTCATGGTAACATTTGCATGTAATGTAAAGGAAATCAAAATGACGACAAATAATATTGTAGGCGCATTATGTAAAGAAGCATATAAGATATGGTCAAAATAACCGCATGATAAACGAAATCAATACAAACACGCAACTTTAAGAGATGAAGAGAGACACGAATTTAAATATGCCAAAGATGAAAAAATCAAAGATGCAATTTTACATTAAAGATGAACATGCCATAATATGATGCTAAAGGATCTGTTTACCGTGTGCGTTCGTGCAGCGTTCATATACGCGTTCGAATGGTAAACAGAAGGTTCTCGTTCGAGTAGCGTTTGTAAACGCGTTCGAACGGAAATGAAACAGAATGCTCACGTTCGTATGGCATTTGTGAACGCGTTCGAACGGAAATGAAACAGAATACTCACGTTCGTGTGGCGTTTGTGAACACGTTCGAACGGAAATGAAACAGAATACTCACGTTCGTGTGGCGTTTGTGAACGCGTTCGAACGGAAATGAAACAGAATGCTCACGTTCGTATGGAGTTCGTGAACGCGTTCGAACAGAAATAAGACCTGATACATGACAAGGCAAAATACATGCACGTTCGAGTTGTGTTCGTAAACGCGTTCGAACGGGAACAGACCTGATGCATGAAATGGGACGCAATACATAAACAACAAAATAAAGGGGCGCGGCGAAGTACTGCCGTAAAGGTGGCCTTTTGGGGCTCTTGATCTCTCAAAGAGAGGACCTTTAGACCAACATACTAAGCCCATGCGCGTCACATCAAATCATGCATAAAAACATAAAGACAATCATATCAAACTAAGTATGCCCGATTGAACGTATCTTGTTTTCAACCGGACACACATCAACCGGCGCGGCAAAGCATCGTGGTAAAGGGCTTTAACCCCTCCCCATAGGGGATCTTTCATTCCACTTACTAAGCCCATGCGCTTGATTGAACCATGCATACAGAAACATAAAGACAATCATATCAAACTAAGCATGCCCGATTGAACGTATCTTGCATTCAACTGGACACACATCAACCGGCGCGGCAAAACATCATGGTAAAGGGCTTTAACCCTTCCCCATAGGGGATCTTTCATTCCACTTACTAAGCCCATGTGCTCGATCGGATCATGCAGGAATAAGCAACATACAGAATTCAAGTGACGAGAAATAAATAAACCAAAGCAACACAAAACAAGAGAAGGTGCCGTTTACTCAAGTGGTACGTGGAGTTGTATCCCAAGTATAGACCGCACTACCGTCCATTAGGATTCGGCTACGGAATTTACGTCTGGGTTTCCATCCTATATACCAGAAGAGACGACACTCTTCCATTTCATTCAAGCCACAACATGCATCCACAAACGACTCTCATGCGAATAGAATTCAATAATAAAAGAAAACGAATATAAACTAATGAAAAAGCGTGCCCTCAGGTCTAACCTTTTAAATCACCTCTCGGATGTACGGTACACGATCATTGGAAGGGTGGATGCTCCGCAACTCTTTTGGTTCACTTGGTCACTATTCTCGTTCGTTGTCTTACTGTTTTGAGTCATCGTTCTCCGTCTTTCGCTGCTGTTTTTCCTGTATTTCTGCTCGCCGTTTCAGCTCACTGTTTCAGGTCATATTCTTTTGTTTCAGTGGACTGTTTTGATGTTCTTGGTGGACTGTTTTGGGTGCTCTTTTGGTGTTTTTAGGCTACGGTTTTGGTGTGTTTGGGGATGTATTTGGCTGCTGTTTGGGACTGATTTCAAGGGTTAGAGGGTGCTGTGTGTTGTTCTCGTTAATTTGGTGAAGGAAGGGTTGTTGTGTGTGTTGTTTGTGTTTTGTAGTTTGCGTGTGATATGGAGAGTGTCTTGATGTCTTGGGCGTGTATTAGAGAGAGTGGGGAGCTAGGGGAGGCTTTTCTTGTATGAATGAGCTAGGGCTACTCCTTGTCTCAGAAGGAAGGGATTTTGGCATAAATGGAGGATTTGATTTGGTGTTGGACAAGGAAAGCAAATGATTGATGGGGGATAAATTTGGTTTAGATTAGGAAGGTTGAATATTTGATTGGGATATAATTGGTTGATTGATTTTAATTAGGCATGACATCTTTTTAATTTTAGTATATAATATATTCAAATTATTTAAATTAGGCATGATTTTAGTTTAAGTTTGGTAAATTTTTTATTTAATTATTTAATTAATTTAATTATTATCTTATTTAGTTAACGTTTTAATTAATATTTATTTATTTAATTTGGGATGTGTTTTATAGGCTTTGGGGGGCTAATTGGGCTAGGGTGCGAGGCTAGCAGCAAAACCAGAAATACCGACTCCGTTCGAACACCAATTCGAACGAGGCACGAACGTCCGCAATCTACCTGACGTTCGAACGAAGTAACGAACGCAGCACCAACGAAGACAGTGAACCTTGTTTATTCTGAATTTCCCCTTCCGACGTCCGTTTCTCGTGACCTCCGTGACTTAAAAGGTAGTGTCTCCAAAATGAGACTCATCATAGGGACTTATGTGTAAAAATACAGTGCCTACAGTCGCCCCCACTTTGATGGGACTTGTGTAATGTGTAACAGTGACAATCCTATCAAAGTTATGCAATGCATTTTCACTTACCTGGCTCGCCAGCTGCCACTTAACTTACCATGTGTTGAGTTGGAGTTGATTTGGATGGTGAGGTGCTGCGACCCCTGGTTCATTCCCGAACCGTGCTGTGATGTGGTCCATTCCCAAACCGTTGCTGTGAGGTGGTCCATTCCCGAACCGTTACTGTAAGGTGGTACATTCTCGAACCGTTACTGTGAGTTGGTTCATTCCCGAACCGTGACTGTGAGGTGGTCAATTCCCGAACCATTACTGTAAGGTGGTTCATTCCCAAACCGTGACTGTGAGGTGGTTCATTCTCGAACTGTTACTGTAAGGTGGTCCATTCCTGAACCGTTACTGTGAGGTGGTTCATTCCCGAACCGTGACTGTGAGGTGGTTCATTCCCGAATTGTTACTGTAAGGTGGTCCATTCCCGAACCGTTACTGTGAGATGGTTCATTCCCGAACCGTTCTTCCATTCTTGGAGTGCCATTCTCGGCCTGTTCATTCTTGAACTGTGTTCCATTCTTGGATTGCCATTCCCGGCTTGTTCATTCTCGAACTTTGTTTCCATTCTTGGATTGCCATTCCCGGCTTGTTCATTCTCGAACTGTGTTTCCATTCTTGGATTGCCATTCCCGGCTTGTTCATTCTCGAACTGTGTTTCCATTCTTGGAGTGCCATTCCCGGCTTGTTCATTCTCGAACTGTGTTTCCATTCTTGGAGTGCCATTCCCGGCTTGTTCATTCCTGAACTGTGTTTCCATTCTTGGAGTGCCATTCCCAGCTTGTTCATTCTCGAACTGTGTTTCCATTCTTGGAGTGCCATTCCCGACTTCTGTTTTGGGTGCTCCATTTTGGAGCGCCATTTTCGGCATTTGCTGTGTGTGTTCCATTTTGGAACGCCATTTTCGGCCTTTGCTTTGTGTGCTCCATTTTGGGGCGCCATTTTCGGCATCTGTTGTGGTAGCGGTCCATTTCCGAACCGTGCTGTGCGAGAATGTGGCTCATTTTTGAACCGTTATTTGATGAGATGGTCTTTGCCGCGATAAACCTGCAAACACAAAACAAACATTGCATGTACGTGATATGTATGCATGTATGCATGTATATGTATCATATTCCGATGGGTTAGGCCTTCCTTGGTCCATTTCCGAACCGTGCTCCATTTTCAGAGTGCCATTTTCAGCGAGATGAGATGATGGTCCATTTCGAACCGTGCTCCATTTTCTGGGTGCCCTTTTCGGTGAGATGTGATAATGGTCCATTTCCGAACCGTTGTTGATGAGAGATGGTCCATTTCCGAACTGTGCTGATAATGATGTGGCCTATTTCGAACCTTGCTCCATTCTTGGAGTGCCATTCCCGGCGTGCCATTCTCGGCATGCTCATTCTCGAGCTGTCCATTCTCGGACTATATCTCCATTCTCGGAGTGCCATTCTCGGCAGAACTGATCTGATGTGATGCGGGCCTCGCCCCCAGAATGCTATACCCGGCAATGCTGATCTGATGTAATATGGGCCTCGCCCCCAGAATGCCATACCCGGCAAGACTGATACTGATGTTAATACGGGCCTCACCCCAAACTGATGCTGATGTGGGCCTCGCCCTAAACTGATGCTGATGTGGGCCTCGGCCCTGGGATTCATTCCAAATTCTGAAGACTTGGGCCTCGGCCTTGGGATTCATTCCAAATTCTGATGACGTGGACCTCGACCCTGGGATTCATTCCCTGATTCATTCCAAAATTCTGACGATGTGGGCCTCGGACCTAGGATTCATTCCTGGAGTCATTCCAAAATTCTTCTGATGTGGGCCTCAGGCCTGAGATTCATTCCCTGGGAGTCATTCCAAAATTCTTCTGATGTGGGCCTCAGCCCTGGGATTCATTCCCTGGATTCATTCCAAAATTCTTCTGATGTGGGCCTCAGCCCTGGGATTCATTCCCTGGATTCATTCCAAAATTCTGCTGATGTGGGCCTTAGCCCCGGGATTCATTCCCTGGGAGTCATTCCAAAATTCTTCTGATGTGGGCCTCAGCCCTGGGATTCATTCCCTGGGAGTCATTCCAAAATTCTTCTGATGTGGGCCTCAGCCCTGGGATTCATTCCCTAAAACTGATATTGATGTGGGCCTCGCCCCCAGACTGATACTATTGTAGGCCTCAGCCCTGGGACTCATCCCCAAACTGATACTGATGTGGGCCCCGGCCCTAACTGATACTGACATGGGCCTCGCCCCCAGACTGATATTGATATGGGCCTCGCCCCCAGACTGATATTGATATGGGCCTCGCCCCCAGACTGATACTAATGTAGGCCTCGGCCCTGGGACTCATCCCCAAACTGATACTGATGTGGGCCTCGGCCCTAACTGATACTGACATGGGCCTCGCCCCCAGACTGATATTGATATGGGCCTCGCCCCCAGACTGATATTGATATGAACTCGCCCCAGACTGATATTGATATGGGCCTCGCCCCTGTGATTCATTTCTGAAACTGCTGACATGGGCCTCAACCCTGGGATTCATTCCAACACACTGACGATGTGGCCCTCGACCCTGGGACTCATCCCCAAAACTACTACTCATATGTTGTTGATTCTGGTTGTCTTGTCTTTTCCCTAACCCAACGGGAATCTATGATGGCTTTTAAATCACAAGGGTTAACATGATGCATGTATGCATGGGGTGCATGGGATGCATATGATACAAGGAATATATCAACGCATTAAAATTCTCACAAAAATCGGCCCATCATCATTTCAGAAGCTTTGGGCCTAATTGTCATAAGATACGAACCTGCCCTAGTTTAAATGGCCCAGCAAGTTCGCATTTTTGACAAATAGTCCAAATCATCCAAATGATAATGGTCCTAAAGCACAAGGAAATATTTGTTATAGGCTATACAACCCGGTCTACGCATGGGTTCGTGGGAGTATGGATAAAGGCTCTCATCGGCGAAGGATGGCCCACAACTAGGTCTCCCCAATCAAGGGTTCGAGCAACCAAGTGAGCACACCCTTTTTTATACACTAAGGTACGTGCCAATGAGCTGTGGTGTGTGACAGACTGTCAAATGGATTTCCCATTGTAGATTCCCCAGAGGGAAGGTGGAGCGAGGCTCACTTAAATACCCAAGCTTCTTAGGCTCTTATCGCTTGGTGTCAGGAATAAACAACGAGTCCTCCAAATTAGTCCATCACAATCGGCTACGAGTAGATGGCTATCTAGGTGCCTTCACAGCTTTTCCTTCTAGAAAGGTAGTGAGTGAAGGAAGACACCAAACCATTACCTAGCCTCAAAATGCCTTTGATCACAACCCCCATTTCACACATTTGTAGACACGGTTAATTAAAGCATAAATCTATACATTACAAGGCATTATTTCGGGGCCGATTCTCTATCCCCAGTGGAGTCGCCAGACTGTGGGAACACACAGGAATCTGGGGCAACGCAATGCTGTTCCAGGCTCGGGAGCCTAGTTGGGAGTACGGAGTAGCCAACGGAGGACTAAACCCGGAATAATAAGGGGTCGCCACCGGTGTGAACCGGGACAAAGATTTAAGGCCGCACTCACCCCTCGCAAGGGAAGACCTCAAACCATTGGGTTCGGAATGGTCCCTTACTTATGCAACTTGTAATGTAAAGATTTATGCAATAATCCAACCAAGCCTATGACATATATTTCCAAGTGTACCACAATCCTAAATTCACATGCTTAAAAGTATAGTTTACATCTAACATACATGAAACCAAATCTTATTTCCAAATTCACATGCTCAAAGGTAGGCCTTTGCAACAACAAGCACATAACGTCATAAGAATTCAAACATTCATGTCAATATAAACACAAACAGTCATGGGAACATTTGCATGTAATGTAAAGGGAATCAAAATGACGACAAATAATATTGTACGCGCATTATGTAAAGAAGCATATAAGATATGGTCAAAATAACCGCATGATAAACGAAATCAATACAAACACGCAACTTTAAGAGATGAAGAGAGACACAAATTTAAATATGCCAAAGATGAAAAAATCAAAGATGCAATTTTACATTAAAGATGAACATGCCATAATGTGATGCTAAAGGATCTGTTTACCGTGAGCGTTCGTGCAGCGTTCGTATACGCGTTCGAACGGTAAACAGAAGGTTCTCGTTCGAGTAGCGTTTGTAAACGCGTTCGAACGGAAATGAAACAGAATGCTCACGTTCGTATGGCGTTTGTGAACGCGTTCGAACGGAAATGAAACAGAATACTCACGTTCGTGTGGCGTTTGTGAACGCGTTCGAACGGAAATGAAACAGAATACTCACGTTCGTGTGGCATTTGTGAACGCGTTCGAACGGAAATGAAACAGAATGCTCACGTTCGTATGGCGTTCGTGAACGCGTTCGAACAGAAATAAGACCTGATACATGACAAGGCAAAATACATGCGCGTTCGAGTTGCGTTCATAAACGCGTTCGAACGGGAACAGACCTGATGCATGAAATGGGACGCAATACATAAACAAAAAAATAAAGGGGTGCGGCAAAGTACTGCCGTAAAGGTGGCTTTTTGGGGCTCTTGATCTCTCAAAGAGAGGACCTTTAGACCAACATACTAAGCCCATGCGCGTCACATCAAATCATGCATAAAAACATAAAGACAATCATATCAAACTAAGTATGCCCGATTGAACGTATCTTGTTTCAACAACCGGACACACATCAACCGGCGCGGCAAAGCATCGTGGTAAAGGGCTTTAACCCCTCCCCATAGGGGATCTTTCATTCCACTTACTAAGCCCATGCGCTTGATTGAACCAT
The DNA here is from genome assembly GCA_019454045.1 of Zanthoxylum bungeanum. Classification (NCBI taxonomy): domain Eukaryota; kingdom Viridiplantae; phylum Streptophyta; class Magnoliopsida; order Sapindales; family Rutaceae; genus Zanthoxylum; species Zanthoxylum bungeanum. The sequence continues at coordinate 47,641 of SKCR01043280.1, read as the reverse complement.
GCATACAGAAACATAAAGACAATCATATCAAACTAAGCATGCCCGATTGAACGTATCTTGCATTCAACCGGACACACATCAACCGGCGCGGCAAAGCATCGTGGTAAAGGGTTTTAACCCTTCCCCATAGGGGATCTTTCATTCCACTTACTAAGCCCATGCGCTCGATCGGATCATGCAGGAATAAGCAACATACAGAATTCAAGTGACGAGAAATAAATAAACCAAAGCAACACAAAACAAGAGAATGTGCCGTTTACTCAAGTGGTACGTGGAGTTGTATCCCAAGTACAGACCACACTACCGTCCATTCGGATTCGGCTACGGAATTTACGTCTGGGTTTCCATCCTATATACCACAAGAGACGACACTCTTCCATTTCATTCAAGCCACAACATGCATCCACAAACGACTCTCATGCGAATAGAATTCAATAATAAAAGAAAACGAATATAAACTAATGAAAAAGCGTGCCCTCAGGTCTAACCTTTTAAATCACCTCTTGGATTTACGGTACACGATCGTCGGAAGGGTGGATGCTCCGCAGCTCTTCTGGTTCACTGGCTCACTGTTCTCGTTCGTTGTCTTACTGTTTTGAGTCGTCATTCTTCGTCTTTTACTGCTGTTTTCACTGTATTTCTGCTCGCCGTTTCAGCTCACTGTTTCAGGTCCTATTCTTCTGTTTCAGTGGACTATTTTGATGTTCTTGGTGGACTGTTTTGATGTTCTTGGTGGACTGTTTTGATGTTCTTGGTGGACTGTTTTGGGTGCTCTTTTGGTGTTTTTAGGCTACGGTTTTGGTGTGTTTGGGGAGGTATTGGGCTGCTGTTTGGGACTGATTTCAAGGGTTAGGGGGTGCTGTGTGTTGTTCTCGTTAATTTGGTGAAGGAAGGGTTGTTGTGTGTGTTGTTTGTGTTTTGTAGTTTGCGTGTGATATGGAGAGTGTCTTGATGTCTTGGGCGTGTATTAGAGAGAGTGGGGAGCTAGGGGAGGCATTTCTTGTATGAATGAGCTAGGGCTACTCCTTGTCTCACAAGGAAGGGATTTTGGCATAAAAGGGAGGATTTGATTTGGTGTTGGACAAGGAAAGCAAGGGATTGATGGGGGACAAATTTGGTTTAGATTAGGAAGGTTGAATATTTGATTGGGAATATAATTGGTTGATTGATTTTAATTAGGCATGACATCTTTTTAATTTTAGTATATAATATATTCAAATTATTTAAATTAGGCATGATTTTAGTTTAAGTTTGGTAAATGTTTTATTTAATTATTTAATTAATTTAATTATTATCTTATTTAGTTAACGTTTTAATTAATATTTATTTATTTAATTTGGGATGTGTTTTATGGGCTTTGGGGGGCTAATTGGGCTAGGGTGCGAGGCTAGCAGCAAAACCAGAAATATCGACTCCGTTCGAACGCCAATTTGAACGAGGCACGAATGTCCGCAATCTGCCTGACGTTCGAACGAAGTAACGAACGCAGCACCAACGAAGACAGTGAACCTTGTTTATTCTGAATTTCCCCTTCCGACGTCCGTTTCTCGTGACCTCCGTGACTTAAAAGGTAGTGTCTCCAAAATAAGACTCATCATAGGGACTTATGTGTAAAAATGCAGTGCCTACAGTCGCCCCCACTTTGATGGGACTTGTGTAATGTGTAACAGTGACAATCCTATCAAAGTTATGCAATGCATTTTCACTTACCTGGCTCGCCAGCTGCCACTTAACTTACCATGTGTTGAGTTGAGTTGATATGGATGGTGAGGTGCTGCGACCCCTGGTTCATTCCCGAACCGTGCTGTGATGTGGTCCATTCCCGAACCATTGCTGTGAGGTGGTCCATTCCCGAACCGTTACTGTAAGGTGGTCCATTCTTGAACCGTTACTGTGAGTTGGTTCATTCCCGAACCGTGACTGTGAGATGGTCCATTCCCGAACCATTACTGTAAGGTGGTTCATTCCTGAACCGTGACTGTGAGGTGGTTCATTCTCGAACTGTTAATGTAAGGTGGTCCATTCCCAAACCGTTACTGTGAGGTGGTTCATTCCCGAACCGTGACTGTGAGGTGGTTCATTCTCGAACCGTTACTGTAAGGTGGTCCATTCCCGAACCGTTACTGTGAGGTGGTTCATTCCCGAACAGTTCTTCCATTCTTGGAGTGCCATTCTCGGCCTATTCATTCTTGAACTGTGTTCCTTTCTTGGATTGCCATTCCCGGCTTGTTCATTCTCGAACTGTGTTTCCATTCTTGGATTGCCATTCCCGGCTTGTTCATTCTCGAACTGTGTTTCCATTCTTGGATTGCCATTCCCGGCTTGTTCATTCTCGAACTGTGTTTCCATTCTTAGAGTGCCATTCCCGGCTTGTTCATTCTCGAACTGTGTTTCCATTCTTGGAGTGCCATTCCCGGCTTGTTCATTCCTGAACTGTGTTTCCATTCTTGGAGTGCCATTCCCGGCTTGTTCATTCTCGAACTGTGTTTCCATTTTTGGAGTGCCATTCCCGGCTTCTGTTGTGGGTGCTCCATTTTGGAGCGCCATTTTCGGCATTTGCTGTGTGTGTTCCATTTTGGAACGCCATTTTCGGCCTTTGCTTTGTGTGCTCCATTTTGGGGCGCCATTTTCGGCATCTGTTGTGGTAGCGGTCCATTTCCGAACCGTGCTGTGCGAGAATGTGGCTCATTTTTGAACCGTTATTTGATGAGATGGTCTTTGCCGCGACAAACCTGCAAGCACAAAACAAACATTGCATGTACGTGATATGTATGCATGTATGCATGTATATGTATCATATTCCGATGGGTTAGGCCTTCCTTGGTCCATTTTCGAACCGTGCTCCATTTTCAGAGTGCCATTTTCAGCGAGATGAGATGATGGTCCATTTCGAACCGTGCTCCATTTTTGGGGTGCCCTTTTCGGTGAGATGTGATAATGGTCCATTTCCGAACCGTTGCTGATGAGAGATGGTCCATTTCCGAACCGTGCTGATAATGATATGGCCTATTTTCGAACCTTGATCCATTCTTGGAGTGCCATTCCCGGCGTGCCATTCTCGGCGTGCTCATTCTCGAGCTGTCCATTCTCGGACTATATCTCCGTTCTCGGAGTGCCATTCTCGGCAGAACTGATCTGATGTGATGCGGGCCTCGCCCCCAGAATGCCATACCCGGCAATGCTGATCTGATGTAATATTGGCCTCGCCCCCAGAATGCCATACCCGGCAAGACTGATACTGATGTTAATACGGGCCTCGCTCCAAACTGATGCTGATGTGGGCCTCGCCCTAAACTGATGCTGATGTGGGCCTCGGCCCTGGGATTCATTCCAAATTCTGAAGACTTGGGCCTCGGCCCTGGGATTCATTCCCTGGATTCATTCCAAATTCTGATGACGTGGACCTCAACCCTGGGATTCATTCCAAAATTCTGACGATGTGGGCCTCGGCCCTAGGATTCATTCCTGGAGTCATTCCAAAATTCTTCTGATGTGGGCCTCAGCCCTGGGATTCATTCCCTGGGAGTCATTGCAAAATTCTTCTGATATGGGCCTCAGCCCTGGGATTCATTCGCTGGATTCATTCCAAAATTCTTCTGATGTGGGCCTCTGGCCCCGGGATTCATTCCCTGGATTCATTCCAAAATTCTGCTGATGTGGGCCTCAGCCCCGGGATTCATTCCCTGGGAGTCATTCCAAAATTCTTCTGATGTGGGCCTCAGCCCTGGGATTCATTCCCTGTGAGTCATTCCAAAATTCTTCTGATGTGGGCCTCAGCCCTGGGATTCATTCCCTAAAACTGATATTGATGTGGGCCTCGCCCCCAGACTGATACTAATGTAGGCCTCGGCCCTGGGACTCATCCCCAAACTGATATTGATGTGGGCCCCGGCCCTAACTGATACTGACATGGCCCTCGCCCCCAGACTGATATTGATATGGGCCTCGCCCCCAGACTGATACTAATGTAGGCCTCGGCCTTGGGACTCATCCCCAACTGATACTGATGTGGGTCTCTCGGCCCTAACTGATACTGACATGGGCCTCGCCCCCAGACTGATATTGATATGGGCCTCGCCCCCAGACTGATATTGATATGGGCCTCGCCCCTGTGATTCATTTCTGAAACTGCTGACATGGGCCTCAACCCTGGGATTCATTCCAACACACTGACGATGTGGCCCTCGACCCTGGGACTCATCCCCAAAACTACTACTCATATGTTTTTGATTCTGGTTGTCTTGTCTTTTCCCTAACCCAACGGGAATCTATGATGGCTTTTAAATCAAAAGGGTTAACATGATGCATGTATGCATGGGGTGCATGGGATGCATATGATACAAGGAATATATTAACTCATTAAAATTCTCACACAAATCGGCCCATCATCATTTCAGAAGCTTTGGGCCTAATTGTCATAAGATACGAACCTGCCCCAGTTTAAATGGCCCAGCAAGTTCGCATTTTTGACAAAGAGTCCAATTCATCCAAATGATAATGGTCCTAAAGCACAAGGAAATATTTTTTATAGGCTATACAACCCGGTCTACGCATGGGTTCATGGGAGTATGGACAAAGGCTCTCATCGGCGAAGGATGGCCCACAACTAGGTCTCCCCAATCAAGGGTTCGAGCAACCAAGTGAGCACACCCTTTTTTATACACTAAGGTACGTGCCAATGAGCTGTGGTGTGTGACAGACTGTCAAATGGATTTCCCGTTGTAGATTCCCCAGAGGGAAGGTGGAGCGAGGCTCACTTAAATACCCAAGCCTCTTAGGCTCTTATCGCTTGGTGTCAGGAATAAACAACGAGTCCTCCAAATTAGTCCATCACAATCGGCTACGAGTAGATGGCTATCTAGGTGCCTTCACAGCTTTTCCTTCTAGAAAGGTAGTGAGTGAAGGAAGACACCAAACCATTACCTAGCCTCAAAATGCCTTTGATCACAACCCTCATTTCACACATTTGTAGACACGGTTAATTAAAGCATAAATCTATACATTACAAGGCATTATTTTGGGGCCGATTCTCTATCCCCAGTGGAGTCGCCAGACTGTGGGAACACACAAGAATCTGGGGCGACGCAATGCTGTTCCAGGCTCGGGAGCCTAGTTGGGAGTACGGAGTAGCCAACGGAGGACTAAACCGGAGAATAAGGGAGTCGCCACCCGGTGTAAACTGGGACAAAGATTTAAGGCCGCACTCACCCCTCGTAAGGGAAGACCTCAAACCATTGGGTTCGGAATGGTCCCTTACTTATGCAACTTGTAATGTAAAGATTTATGCAATAATCCAACCAAGCCTATGACATATATTTCCAAGTGTACCACAATCCTAATTCACATGCTTAAAAGTATAGTTTACATCTAACATACATGAAACCAATCTTATTTCCAAATTCACATGCTCAAAGGTAGGCCTTTGCAACAACAAGCACATAACGTCATAAGAATTCAATCATTCATGTCAATATAAACACAAACAGTCATGGTAACATTTGCATGTAATGTAAAGGAAATCAAAATGACGACAAATAATATTGTAGGCGCATTATGTAAAGAAGCATATAAGATATGGTCAAAATAACCGCATGATAAACGAAATCAATACAAACACGCAACTTTAAGAGATGAGGAGAGACACGAATTTAAATATGCCAAAGATGAAAAAATCAAAGATGCAATTTTACATTAAAGATGAACATGCCATAATGTGATGCTAAAGGATCTGTTTACCGTGTGCGTTCGTGCAGCGTTCGTATACGCGTTCGAACGGTAAACAGAAGGTTCTCGTTCGAGTAGCGTTTGTAAACGCGTTCGAATGGAAATGAAACAAACGCTCACGTTCGTATGGCATTTGTGAACGCGTTCGAACGGAAATGAAATAGAATACTCACGTTCGTGTGGCGTTTGTGAACGCGTTCGAACGGAAATGAAACAGAATACTCACATTCGTGTGGCGTTTGTGAACGCGTTCGAACGGAAATGAAACAGAATGCTCACGTTCGTATGGAGTTCGTGAACGCGTTCGAACAGAAATAAGACCTGATGCATGACAAGGCAAAATACATGCGCGTTCGAGTTGTGTTCGTAAACGCGTTCGAATGAGAACAGACCTGATGCATGAAATGGGACGCAATACATAAACAACAAAATAAAGGAGCGCAGCGAAGTACTGCCGTAAAGGTGTCCTTTTGGGGCTCCTGATCTCTCAAAGAGAGGACCTTTAGACCACAACTAAGCCCATGCGCGTCACATCAACTCATGCACATACAAACAAAAAGACAATCATATCAAACTAAGTATGCCCGATTGAACGTATCTTGCTTTCAACGGACACAATCAACCGGCGCGGCAAAACATCGTGGTAAAGGGCTTTAACCCCTCCCCATAGGGGATCTTTCATTCCACTTACTAAGCCCATGCGTTTGATTGAACCATGCATACAGAAACATAAAGACAATCATATCAAACTAAGCATGCCCGATTGAACGTATCTTGCATTCAACCGGACACACATCAACCGATGGCAAAGCATCGTGGTAAAGGGCTTTAACCCTTCCCCATAGGGGATCTTTCATTCCACTTACTAAGCCCATGCGCTCGATCGGATCATGCAGGAATAAGCAACATACAAAATTCAAGTGACGAGAAATAAATAAACCAAAGCAACACAAAACAAGAGAAGGTGTCGTTTACTCAAGTGGTACGTGGAGTTGTATCCCAAGTACAGACCGCACTACCGTCCATTCGGATTCGGCTACGGAATTTACGTGGGTTTCCATCCTATATACCACAAGAGACGACACTCTTCCATTTCATTCAAGCCACAACATGCATCCACAAACGACTCTCATGCGAATAGAATTCAATAATAAAAGAAAACGAATATAAACTAATGAAAATGCATGCCCTCAGGTCTAACCTTTTAAATCACCTCTCGGATTTACGGTACACGATCGTCGGAAGGGTGGATGCTCCGCAACTCTTCCGGTTCACTGGTTCACTATTCTCGTTCATTGTCTTACTGTTTTGAGTCGTCCTTCTCCGTCTTTTACTACTGTTTTCGCTGTATTTCTGCTCGCCGTTTCAGCTCACTGTTTCAGGTCTTATTCTTCTGTTTCAGTGGACTATTTTGATGTTCTTGGTGGACTATTTTGGGTGCTCTTTTGGTGTTTTTAGGCTACGGTTTTGGTGTGTTTGGGGAGGTATTGGGCTGCTGTTTGGGACTGATTTCAAGGGTTAGGGGGTGCTGTGTGTTGTTCTCGTTAATTTGGTGAAGGAAGGGTTATTGTGTGTGTTGTTTGTGTTTTGTAGTATGCGTGTGATATGGAGAGTGTCTTGATGTCTTGGGCGTGTATTAGAGAGAGTGGGGAGCTAGGGGAGGGCATTTCTTGTATGGATGAGCTAGGGCTACTCCTTGTCTCACAAGGAAGGGATTTTGGCATAAAATGGAGGATTGATTTGGTGTTGGACAAGAAAAGCAAGGGATTGATGGGGGACAAATTGGTTTAGATTAGGAAGGTTGAATATTTGATTGGGAATATAATTGGTTGATTGATTTTAATTAGGCATGACATCTTTTTAATTTTAGTATATAATATATTCAAATTATTTAAATTAGGCATGATTTTAGTTTAAGTTTGGTAAATGTTTTATTTAATTATTTAATTATTTAATTATTATCTTATTTAGTTAACGTTTTAATTAATATTTATTTATTTAATTTGGGATGTGTTTTATGGGCTTTGGGGGGCTAATTGGGCTAGGGTGCGAGGCTAGTAGCAAAACCAGCAAAATATCGACTCCGTTCGAACGCCAATTTGAACGAGGCACGAATGTCCGCAATCTGCCTGACGTTCGAACGAAGTAACGAACGCAGCACCAACGAAGACAGTGGACCTTGTTTATTCTGAATTTCCCCTTCCGACGTCCGTTTCTCGTGACCTCCGTGACTTAAAAGGTAGTGTCTCCAAAATAAGACTCATCATAGGGACTTATGTGTAAAAATGCAGTGCCTACAGTCACCCCCACTTTGATGGGACTTGTGTAATGTGTAACAGTGACAATCCTATCAAAGTTATGCAATGCATTTTCACTTACCTGGCTCGCCAGCTGCCACTTAACTTACCATGTGTTGAGTTGAGTTGATATGGATGGTGAGGTGCTGCGACCCCTGGTTCATTCCCGAACCGTGCTGTGATGTGGTCCTTTCCCGAACCGTTGCTGTGAGGTGGTCCATTCCCGAACCGTTACTGTAAGGTGGTCCATTCTTGAACCGTTACTGTGAGTTGGTTCATTCCCGAACCGTGACTGTGAGATGGTCCATTCCCGAACCGTTACTGTAAGGTGGTTCATTCCCAAACCATGACTGTGAGGTGGTTCATTCTCGAACTGTTACTGTAAGGTGGTCATTCCCAAACCGTTACTGTGAGGTGGTTCATTCCTGAACCGTGACTTTTAGGTGTTTCATTCTCGAACCGTTACTGTAAGGTGGTCCATTCCCGAACCGTTATGTGTAAAAATGCAGTGCCTACACTACTGTCTTTCTAGAACATATTCTTGAATAACGCAACCATAAGTAAAGTAAGAAAATCTATTCAAGTAATAGACATGCGATGGATAAGAAGTATAAATCTATATAAACAATATAAAACAAAAGGAAAACGAAAGCAGTAAATTCCATAATATTACACACTTCTTAAGTTATGGATTTTAAAATCAGCAGTGTCTCTCACTACTTTACATAATACCATAATCCCCAACGGACAACAGGAATTCAATAATTAAATCGAATTCCATAGTGAGAGTAGGATCCCATGAATATATTTCGACTCACAGCTTTGGCACGATCTTGCCTACTGACCGGCGTAAACACACACGTATAACGCAAGTGTACATATCGTTCAAGTAGTATAAAAATTATCGATCCCACGAGGACTTAATACCTAAGTTATTAATTTTATGAGGTTAAATGATTACTAGTATCTAACAGGTTGTTTAATTGATTTGAAATGGCGACGATTCTAAATTTAAAGACAAGTAATAAAATTGTTCGAAAGTAGATTTTAAGAAAATTCAATATTACAAAACTATCTAGGGTTGTGATTTCTTTTAATATCATTTTAAAGATGAAGTGGTAATCTTATAGTTGGGTAAAATATTGATTTATTAACCTAGAACACTAAATTATGTAAAAGCCTCTTCCGATGGTCAATTACAAATACCTAGTATAATCCAATTGAACCATATGTCTATGTCAACCAAATTACCTAGATTCATTAAGATTAAGTTCCAATTATGGTTACCCCCGCCCGACAGGTATATTCTTATCCTGTAAGGAAATCTATTAAAGGGTTATCTATCCTCAGGAAGATCGTGGGCTATTGAGTCTGAGGTCTTAAACTTAAAATCCCTATGTCTAGTTCATTTTAAGTTTACCTAGTCAATTTAATTAATGGCCAGTTAATTAAAAAGTATTAAGATTAAGACTCAATAAATAAATCTTTATATTACCCAAACTATAATCTAACCCCTTATAAACCGGTGATATTGAAAGTCATCACAACCCCATATACTAATTTAGTTACGATACATAGCTAGGGCTAGTAAAATAAAAGACATAAAATGCTGAAAGTAATTGCGGTAAAGTAAATACTGAAAGGTAAATTACAATAAAATAAATGCTAAAGTAAAAGGAATTACTTTTACTACTACTAATTTAGATATCTCCCATAAAATAATATATAAACTTGTGATAATATTACCAACCGACCAATCTGGCGGTACCTTGATTAGTCAAATTAGTCTAACCAGCCATTAAGGCGGTAATTTTTGTCTGTAACCAGCCATAAAGGCGAAACCAAAATAAACCAGCCATAAAGGCGGAACCAAAATTAAATTACCAACCGACCAATCTGGCGGTATCCTTGATTAGTCAGGTTTAAACCAGATTAAAATTAAATTACCAACCGACCAATATAGCGGTATCCTTTTTATGTCAAATTTTAAATAGTGAATATATTATTTTAAGGGAGATTAATCTAAATAACATTAATAAAAGAATTACCTTTCACCCTAACTGGGGAAGTTACCTCCACATGATGAATAGTAAAAACTGTAAAAAGTAAGAAAGTAAATTACTATTATTACAAACGTAATTAAAATTATTACAAAATTAAAAACTAAAAATTAAAACGAAACTTAGAGAGAGAAGAACTCCCTATTTACATCAAAGAAATGGGAGAGAATGGTACAACAAAATCTGAAATCTCGAGCTCAATTTATAGGCGCGTATAAGCTTCGGGCGTCGCGACTCCAGAGCCTTTGGCGTCGCGACGCTGGAACAGTGAGTCGTGGCATGTTCTCGGCTTGACACGTGGCGATTCGGATAAGAGGATAATTCGACACGTGGCGAGGCGGCTAAGAGCTCAATTATTATGCTGACGTGGCAAGGCGGCTGAGATCAATTGGCGGCACCGTAGGATTGGGACACATGTCACGGCGTGATTGGCTGATGATGACGTGGCATGTTGACTCGGTTGACCTGCTAACGTGGATGATGACGTGGCAAGACGCGTGAAAGAGTTGACTTGTTGACCGGGTGACGTGGCGACACGTAGGATGACACGTGGCACACGTGGAAATAGTAATTGTCGGCACAGTAGGATGATGACACGTGGAACGGCGCACATTAGCATATCGGCTGTGATGGTGACACGTGGCACGACGCATGTTAGCAAAGTCAAACTTCTCAAATTCTGACCCTTTAACCCGGCGCACGTTAGCAGCTCTGGTACAACCTTAGGCGTCGCGACGCGCCAAAATTACCGAAATGCCCTTTTTGCCAATTTTTTTCCTGTTTTGCCCCAAATGACCTCCAGAATGTCCTGAAACTTTATTTATCTACAAATAACACAAAACACATCAAATATATTCACAAGACTCAAGAACTATACAAAATTTAGGTTAATGAGTGGGAAATAATGTTAGATTTACCACTCATCACACCCCAAACCTAACATTTTGCTAGTCCTCGAGCAAAACCAGAATAACATAAACATCTGTAAAATAAATTTAACTAAGCCACTTTCGTAGGGATCACGGTTGCATTTAGCATATGCAACAAGCCTTTAAACCCCTAGGTGTCTCTAGTGGACGAGTTGTAGTCTTGTGAGGGTTTACAACAATGATACCCACAAACATTTTACAAAAGTAAAAGGTATTAAAAACTAATGCACACAAAAGCAAAAGACAAGCGAAAAGAGAATAAAGAAGTTAGTACTAATCAGGTGAAACTTCTACTCCAAGTTACTAGTTGTTTTTGTTTCATTCTAAATTACCAAATAAGTAAATTCTCCGATCATTTTTACCATTCTTCCATAAACACAGCCAACATATATTAAACAACTCATTTTGCCCACAGCAGTCATAAGTGCAGTTGATAAGAGAGTAATATTTTTGTCCTAAAGTTCTATCAGATTTCACACCTTTTTGTAGCAATGGAATAAATTTTTCTCATTTTTCTGATTTTTTCTTTGATTTTTTTCTTTTCTATTTTTTTTTATTTATATACATATCTTCCATCTATGTAACGAGTTTAGGTCGGTGGCTCCCAAACCAGTTGGCTTTAGGGCACCAGGTGTTAAGAACACCCCTACGGACTTAATTACTCAGACTTCAGATATATATATTTTTGCAGCATCTTTGATCCATGTAACGAGCTTTGGGCCAGTGACTCCCAAACCAGTTGGCTTTAGGGCACTAGGTGTTAAAACACCCTTACAAACTTAATAACTCGGATCTTAGATTTTTTTTATTTAATTTTTTTTACTCCATCACTTTTTGAGATGCTTCCTCCGATTAAACTAGAGCACTGAATATTTCAAACTTTTCAATTTTAGCTCATGTCTGTATGTTTCCATGTATGTTATAATATCTGTCAACTGAGCATATGAAGATTCATTTTAGTCAGTGTTATGGAAATTCACAAATTAAATATTTAAAATGAAATAAACAAAAATTAACTTGTTTCGAAATAGGTTGAGATACGTCTCAGGAGTGGAAAATCCTTACTCAGCTATCCTTTACCAATTTCACCTTTTTAGTCAAAACACAAAAACGCAAAATACTTTTGTAATTTTTGAAAATTTTCCATTTTTTTTTTGTATTTTTCGAAAAATTTTGGACTAAAAATAAAAACAACATACAAACTAAAAAACAAGTACTAATCAACAATTCCCTCCCCCAAACCTAAATGAGACATTGTCCCCAATGTCTTAAACAGTAGAAAAAGAGTTTAGAAATAATACCTGGTTAGCTGAAATCTACAGGAATTTAAGGTTAAGATCCAGATTAATCCGACGCCTCTTACCACGATCGTCCTCAGACCAATTTATCTTTGAAAGAATAGGGTCAACTCGTGGTTCATAGGCTATGAGTTGGTCTATTAGATCCGGAGCAGTTCTGGCAGTAAAGATGAGTTCTTTTAAAGGTTTTGACACGAACCCATTTCTCCGAGCATCATCAAGAAACACACAAAGAAAATCATAAAATCCATCAACGTTGAGCAGTCCAATTGGTTTCTGGTGTATGTTCAGGTTCGCCCAAGATAGCACTATAAAAAATTTCCTCCAATGTACCCAAGCCACCTGGCAAAGCAATAAAAGCATCAGCACGGTAATCATTTCCACTAGTCGTTCAGACATACCTGGTACGATCAGTTCCTCTCCGTTTGATGGTTCAATAAGATTTGCCTCTGCCAAGGGTTTGGGATGATTCCCAAAACGTGACTGCCTCCTTCCTGTGTGGCCTTTGAAACAATCCCCTTAGTCCAAGATTGCCTCCGCCATATATTAAGTGCATATTTCTTGCAGCTAAGACTCGACCCAATTACTGTGCTGCTTCTATGTATTATGGTTTAGTACCAACACTACTACCGCAAAACACACAGATGTTTTCAACTCGTCTTCTTGAAGTGGCTTCCATGTTTTACTCTGGATGTCTTCAAAAGTGCAATGATGGGTTGATTTGAATTTATAGTACCTGAAAAAGGGTGAGTAAAAATAGCACAAGTATCTTCCAGAGGACGATTAATAGTGAAATAATATCGTGATAGTCAAAAGGCCTGGACCCTGTCGGAGAAAATAAAGAAAACAACAAACAAACAACAACAATTATTAAAGAAAGATAAAAAGATATAATATTACAAGAATTACAGTTTGATTGACGTTTATGTGTCAAGGACAAGCTTCCCATCCAATTTTCTTATAAATTGGCAAACAGGGTCTTTTTGAGTCAGATTCCCGAGACTTAACAATTGTCTTTCTTTTTGAAATTGTGTATGTAATTTACGAATGGCTATGAACATATCCACTGGGATGCGTCTCAAGATTCGAAGATATATCATCTAAAGACACCTTACTCAACCATCCCTAATGAATTTAATTTTGTCTTCGCGATTATCAGACACCATTCCTAAAGAACGACAACGAGTATTGCAATTCCATCGTGCACATTTGTAACAAACATCCATTTGCTTAGCTCTACGTTTCTTTGCATAGGTGCTTCTTCCACAACCAGACAGATGTGAAATAAAAGAGTCAGAAGACTCACCTGCTAATCGGACTCGTGTTTCAATTACCCAACGAATATCATTAGAAACACCATGGATTGTTAGTAACCTCATCCGTTCCAAGCGAGTTTTGTAGACTTTTATCAGAGATTTTTGAGGGAGAGAAGGAAATTGCTTGTGAAGATTTGTGAGAGCTTCTTCCATCTTGAAATGTCTTAATCTGTAAAAACTAAACACACAAAATTAAATCACTCAAATCACAATATATACAAGATTTGCATGGGTTGCCTCCCTGCAAGCGTAAGTTTAAAGTCGTCAGCTAGACGTGACTTCTTGAACGTTAGGCTGGATCTGAAAGTGTGACACTTTCTTTGTCGCTCAATGATTCTCCCCAGGAGTGCTTGACATGCTGACTGTTAACCTTGAATGTGTTGTTGGTATTGGATCCAGTAACTCAACAGCTCCATATGGTAAAACCTGAGTGATCACAAATGGACCTGACCACCTAGATTTAACTTTCCAGAGAAAAGTTTCAACCTCGAGTTGTACAAAAACATCTGCTGCCTTGGTTCTAACTGTCTGTGCATTATTTTTCGGTCATGCCATTTTTTGGTCTTGTACAATTTGGAATTCTCATCAGCCTGTAGACGAAACTCCTCCAATTCGTTGAGTTGGTGCAGTCTTTTCTCTCCTGCAGCTTGTGAATCAAAATTCAACTTCTTCAGTGCCCAGTACGCCCTGTGTTCAAGCTCAACTGGTAGATGGCATGCTTTCCCAAACACCAATTGATATGGGGACATACCAATGGGTGTCTTGTAAGCTGTCCGGTAGGCCCATAATGCATCATCTAGTTTTGTTGACCAGTCCCTCCTTGTTGATCCAACGGTTCTTTCTAGGATTCTCTTGATCTCTCTGTTTGAAACCTCAACCTGTCCATTTGACTGTGGATGGTAAGCAGTGGCAACTTTGTGAGTAACTCCGTATTTGGATAGGAGTGCATCGAAGTATCTATTGCAGAAATGAGAGCCACCATCACTGATAATTGCCCGAGGTGTTCCAAACCGAGTGAAAATATTCTTTTTCAGGAATTTGATCACCACTTTTGAATCATTGGATGGCAATGCAATTGCTTCGACCTATTTGGAGACGTAGTCTACAGCAACCAGAATGTACAGATTTTCGAATGATGGAACAAAGGGTCCCATGAAATCAATACCCCATACATCGAATATTTCCACTTCTAGAATGTTTTGCAACGGTCATTCGTTTCTCCTGGAAATATTTCCCATTCTCTGGCACCTGTCAAATTGAAAAGCAAAAAGATAAGCATCTTTAAAAAGAGTGGGCCAGAACAAACCTGATTGTAGGACTTTGGCTGCAGTTTTGTTTCCGCTGAAGTGTCCGCCATATGGTGATGAATGACAGTGTTGCAAAACACTGTTGATTTCCTCATGTGGAACACATCGTCTCAGTAGTTGATCAGCACACCGTTTGAACAGGTACAGTTCATCCCAGACATAGTGTTTGACTTCTTTGAAGAACTTCTTCCGTTGCTGAGTTGTCCATTCCAACGGCCATTTTCCTGACACAATGTAGTTGACATAGTCAGCATACCAAGGGACTTCCTGTTGTTTCATGGCAAAAAGTTGTTCATCTGGAAAAGTTTCTTTGATTGACAGTTCTTTGCCAGCTGTTTCTCCATTCTCGAGCCTCGATAGATGATCTGCCACCTGATTCTCTCTCCCTTTCCTGTCTCGAATCTCCACGTCGAATTCTTGCAAAAGAAGTATCCAACAGATCAATCTGGGTTTGGCATCTTTCTTTGTGATCAGATATTTGATTGTTGAATGATCTGTGTAGACCACCACTTTGGGACCCAACAGATAAGAGCGAAATTTGTCAAAAGCGTACACAACTGCGAGCAACTCCTTTTCGGTGGTTGTGTAGTTGAGTTGAGCTTCATTCAAAGTTCTGCTGGAGTAGTAAATGGTGTGGAAAATCTTTGCTTTACGTTGTCCCAAAACTGCACCTACAGCAAAATCACTAGCATCACACATTACCTTAAATGGAAGGGTCCAGTCTGGTGCTACTAGATGGGAGCAGAGACCAGCTTCTGTTTTAAGATTTCAAAGGCTTCCTGGCATTCTTTGGTGAAGTTGAAAGGCACATCCTTCTCTAGAAGATTGCATAGAGGTTTAGCAATCTTGGAAAAGTCTTTGATAAATCTCTGTAAAAACCTGCATGTCCAAGAAAACTTCGAATACCTTTTACTGATGTTGGTGGAGGTAGTTTTTCAATTGTCTCTATCTTTGCTTTGTCTACCTCAATCCCCTTTTGTGAGATCCGGTGTCCAAGCACAATGCCTTCATGCACCAGGAAGTGGCATTTCTCCCAATTGAGTACCAAGTTTGTATCTTCGCACATTTGTAACACCTGTTCCAAATTTTGCAAACAATGGTCAAAAGAATCCCCAAACACAGAAAAGTCATCCATAAAAACCTTCATACTCTGCTCCAGCATGTCTGAGAAGATGGCCATCATGGAACGCTGAAATGTGGCAGGGGCATTACATAATCCAAATGGCATCCTGCGGAAAGCAAAAGTACCATAGGGACATGTAAATGTAGTTTTCTCCTGGTCTTCTGGTGCGATGGAAATCTGATTGTACCCTGAATATCCATCCAGAAAGCAATAGAACTCATGTGCTGCCAGTCTATCTAACATCTGGTCAATGAATGGTAGCGGAAAATGGTCATTTCTCGTGGCTTTGTTCAGTTTCCTGTAGTCCATGCATACTCTCCATCCAGTCACTGTTCTTGTTGGAATTAGCTCATTCTTTTCATTGGTAATCACAGTAATTCCTCCTTTCTTTGGTACACACTGCATAGGACTCACCCAACAGCTGTCTGAGATGGGGTAAATGATGCCACATCTAACCATTTGATGATTTTTTTCTTCACGACTTCCTTCATGATTGGATTGAGTCTCCGTTGATGCTCCACTGTGGATTTTGTACTCATCATCATTAAGATTTTTTGCATGCAAAATGATGGACTAATGCCTCGAATGTCTGCTATAGTCCAGCCAATGGCTTTATTGTGCTCTCGTAACACTCTCAGCAACTTTTCTTCCTGCTCCAATGTTAGTGAAGAAGAAATAATAACAGTAATTAATTCAGAAGAGTTTCCAAGAAATGCATACCTGAGATGGCTTGGAAGTAACTTCAGCTCTAACTGTGGTGGTTCTTCAATCGAAGGCTTGATTCGATCTTTCTTTGGTAGTAGTTCCAAACTTTCAACCGGTGGTGTTGCTTTGAATCGGAATGGTTTGTCAATGTAGTTGATACATTCCAGGATTTCAGCATCTAGCTCACTGTCAGTCATGTTGGTGATGCAAGCTTCAAGTGTATCTGTGGGATTTGGCTCAGTATTTTGAACGATACTTTCAACAACATCAACTCTGAAGCATTCTTCTTCCTTTTCATCCTCGGGAATTTCATGGCTTTGAAAACATTAAAGGTCACTTCTTGGTCCTGTACTTTCATGGTCAGTTCTCCTTTTTGCACATCAATCACAGTTTTACCTGTAGCCAAGAATGGTCTGCCAAGAATGATAGGTATTTTTTGTCTTCTTCCATGTCAAGGATGATGAAATCTGTTGGGAGAATTAGTTTGTCTACTTTCACCAGCACACATCTTCAACAACACCTCTTGGAAATGCAAGTGTTCGGTCAGCAAGTTGCAATGAAACTGAGGTAGGCATTGCTTCTCCAATCTGCAGTTTCTGTAAATAGAAAAAGGCATCAAGTTAACACTAGCACATAAATCACATAAAGCCTTATAGATATAATGTTCTCCAATGGTGCATGGAACTGTGAAACTGCCAGGATCTTTCAACTTCGGGGGAAGTTTCCTCTGAATAATGGCGTTGCATTCTTCCGTTAATGCTACTATTTCGTAGTCTCCCAATCTCTGTTTTCGTGAAAGAATGTCTTTCATGAATTTGACATAACTGGGCATTTCTTCCAAGGCTTCTGCAAATGGGATGTTGATGTGCAGCTTTTTGAAAACCTCCAGGAATCGAGATAAATGCTTGTCCAGTTTGTTTTCTCTGAAGACGCTGAGGAAAATGTGGAGGTGGAATGATCTGTTCTTTTTCCTTTGCTTCTTTTTCCTTTGCTTCTTTTTCTCTATCTGTTGTTCAGCTTCTTTTGGAACTTCTTTTGGGACATCTTGATTCCAACATCTTTGTTGATTTCAGTACCGCTTTTCAAAGTAATGGCTTGACATTGCTCCTTCCCTCGGTTCCTTGGATTGGGTTCTGTGTTGCTGGGAAGATTACCTGGTGGTCTGTAACTCTGAGCATTGGCCAGTTGTCCGATTTGATTCTCCAGTGCTTTGATGGAAGCTGATTGGCTCTGAAAGATGGCATCATACTTTTTTAACTGAGCCAGCACTTCTACTATTCCTGGTTCATTTGCCTGCTCCTGGCCTTTGTTCTGTTGCTGAAATCCAGGTGGTGGATAGTTCCGCTGTTGGCCTGAATTGTTGCTCCATGAAAAATTAGGATGATTCCTCCACCCTGGGTTGTAGGTGTTGGAATATGGATTGTTCCCCTGCCTGTTGAAATTGTTGACAAAATTCACCGTTTCTTCAAGTTGGTTCGACTCTGGTATTCCTCCATATGGTGAACTTGTGGATCTAGTGGTAAGAATCTCCATAAATTTGCATATCTGATCTAACTTGGTGTTGACTGCTGTATTAGCTCCACTTTCATAAATTCCTGCAATTCTTTGGATCATGCTCATTTCTGTTGGCCACAAAGAATTGTTGTTGGCCATTTCTTCAATTAGTTCCCAGGTTTGATCTTCTCCTTTTGCCATTAAAGCTCATCCAGCAGCAGCATCTATTGTGGTTCTCATTATTCCAGAAAGTCCATTATAGAATGTTTGGACTTGAAGCCATTTTGGAATCTCATGGTGTGGACATTTCCGGAGTAAATCTTTGTACCTTTCCCAAGCTTCGTAGAGAGTTTCTGAGTCTTGTTGCACAAAGGATGTGATGTCATTCCTCAGCTTTCCAGTTCTGGCTGGTGGAAAGTATTTTGCAAGAAATTTGGTGGCTAAAGTGTTCCATGTTGTATAGAACCTGCTGGTAATGAATGTAGCCAAGATTTAGCTCTGTCCTTCAAGGAATATGGGAAAACACGCAGTCTCATTGCTTCTTCAGCTTCTCGGTTGTAATTGAAAGTGCCGCAAACTTCCAGGAAGTTGTTGATGTGGGCATTAGGATCTTCAGTTGCTTTCCCCCCAAACTGAACTGACTGCTGAATCATTTGAATGCATGTTTTGATGTGTCCTGCATTTGCTGGTAAGGGAGGGAGTACAATGCAAGAAATGAGTCTGTCAATCACCGGAATGGTTCTGTCTCGAATAGGAATTGGTGGTGCAACCTCCAAAGGTTCAGGTTCCATGTTGACTAAAGCTTCTTGGCCTTCTCGCCTTTCCCTTCTCAACTGTCTGATGGTTCTTTCAATTTCTGGGTCAAGCGGTCGAAGTTCAAAGCTTCTGGTTCGTCTCATGAAGTTTCTGAGAACCTGAAACACAAGAAAACAAAAACAATAAGTAAAAAGAAAATTAGATACAAGTAAAGGTATCTAACCCCTAAACTAATAATAAAAGATAAATAAGTCCTCGGCAACGGCGCCAAAAACTTGACCGGCGTAACACACACGTATAATCAAGCGTACGTATCGTTCAAGTAGTATAAAAAGTATCGATCCCACGAGGACTTAATACCTAAGTTATAATTTTATGAGGTTAAATGATTACTAGTATCTAACAGGTTGTTTAATTGATTTGAAATGGCGACGATTCTAAATTTAAAGACAAGTAAATAAAATTGTTCGAAAGTAGATTTTAAGAAAATTCAATATTAAAAACTATCTAGGGTTGTGATTTCTTTTAATATCATTTTATGGATGAAGTGGTAATCTTATAGTTGGGTAAAATATTGATTTATTAACCTGGAACACTAAATTATGTAAAAGCCTTTTCCGATGGTCAATTAAAAATACCTAGTATAATCCAATTGAACCATATGTCTATGTCAACCAAATTACCTAGATTCATTAAGATTAAGTTCCAATTATGGCTACCCCCGCCCGACAGGTATATTCCTATCCTGTAAGGAAATCTATTAAAGGGTTATCTATCCTCAAGGAAGATCGTGGGCTATTGAGTCTGAGGTCTTAAACTTAAAATCCCTATGTCTAGTTCATTTTATGTTTACCTAGTCAATTTAATTAATAGCCAGTTAATTAAAAAGTATTAAGATTAAGACTCAATAAATAAATCTTTATATACCCAACTATAATCTAACCCCTTATAAACCGGTGATATTGAAAGTCATCACAACCCCAGATACTAATTTAGTTACGATGCATAGCTAGGGCTGGTAAAATAAAAGACATAAAATGCTGAAAGTAATTGCGGTAAAGTAAATACTGAAAGGTAAATTACAATAAAATAAATGCTAAAGTAAAAGGAATTACTTTTACTACTACTAATTTAGATATCTCCCATAAAATAATATATAAACTTGTGATAATATTACCAACCGACCAATCTGGCGATATCCTGATTAAGTCAAATTAAGTTCAACCAGCCATTAAGGCGGTAATATTTGTCCGTAACCAGCCATAAAGGAGGAACCAAAATAAACCAGCCATAAAGGCGGAACCAAAATTAAATTACCAACCGACCAATCTGGCGGTATCCTTGATTTGTCAGGTTTAAACCAGATTAAAATTAAATTACCAACCGACCAATATAGCGGTATCCTTTTTAAGTCAAATTTTAAATAGTGAATATATTATTTTTAAGGGAGATTAATCTAAATAGCAATAATAAAAGAATTACCTTTCACCCTAACTGGGGAAGTTACCTCCTCATGATGAATAGTAAGAACTGTAAAAAGTAAGAAAGTAAATTACTATTATTACAAAACGTAATTAAAATTATTACAAAATTAAAAACTAAAAATTAAAAAGAAACTTAGAGAGAGAAGAACTCCCTATTTACATCAAAGAAATTGGAGAGAATGGTACAACAAAATCTGAAATCTCGAGCTCAATTTATAGGCGCGTATAAGCTTCGGGCGTCGCGACACCAGAGCCTTTGGCGTCGCGACGCTGGAATAGTGATTCGTGGCATGTTCTCGGCTTGACACGTGGTGATTCGGATAAGAGGATAAGGTGACACGTGGCGAGGCAGCTAAGAGCTCAATTATTATGCTGACGTGGCGCTGACGTGGCAAGGCGGCTGAGATCAATTGTCGACACCGTAGGATTGCAACACGTGTCACGACGTGATTGGCTGATGATAACGTGGCATGTTGACTCGGTTGACCTGCTGACGTGGATGATGACGTGGCAAGACACGTGGAAGAGTTGACTCATTGACCGGGTGATGTGGCGACATGTAGGATGACACGTGGCACACGTGGAAATAGTAATTGTCAGCACCGTAGGATGATGACACGTGGCACGGCGCACATTAGCATATCGGCTGTGATGGTGACACGTGGCACGGCGTATGTTAGTAAAGTCAAACTTCTCAAATTCTGACCCGTTAATCCGACGCACGTTAGCAGCTCTGGTACACGTTAGGCGTCGCAATGCCAATGGCTTGCGCGTCGCGACGCGCCAAAATTACCGAAATGCCCTTTTTGCCAATTTTTCCTGTTTTGCCCCAAATCACCTCCAGAATGTCCTGAAACTTTATTTATCTACAAAATAACACAAAACACATCAAAATATTCACAAGACTCAAGAAACTATATAAAATATTAGGTTAAATGAGTGGGAAATAGTGATAGATTTACCACTCATCACCTACGTATATTCATTAGGTAGACAACACTTTGTCAATCACTCGCCAGTGACTCCTAGTTTTGGTCCTGACCGTTTCTCGTTGTGACAGCTTCGGCACGTTCACATGGAGGCGTATCAAGGCTTCACTTGCCAATGACAAACTCAAGCTACCGATGTAGTCATGACAGCTTTGGCACGTTCAGGATTTCCAGTTTCACTTGAATTTGTCTCTTATCATATAAGTTCTACCGGTGCAAATGAACTACCATCAACCATAACTGCACAGCTTTGGCACGATACAACTATAGCATCAGGAAATCATTGTCATCCGTATTGACAAGGCGGACCAAGAAATATGTATCCAATACACGTTACTTTAAAGCCATATTTCAAGGCGGGGATTTTCGTACGGAAGTTATACTCTACATCTAATGCAGAATTTTAATCTAAATCTTTTTCTAAACAATTCAATTCTACTTTAGAAAATATAACTTAATTTAACAATTAAATTTCTGTTACATTTTCTGTTAATGTAAAACCGAAAAGTAAAGAAACATATCTAGATTTCTAGCATGTGCAAACATTAAAATTGGATTAAATATCAAATATCAAGCATGAATAATGTAATGGATGAAGCATCAGACCCGCTCTGATACCACTTTTATTAAGGTTTTGGGCGATGGGCGTAGCGAAAGCGCGGGTTCGGACAAAATCATATTTTAAAACTTTTAAAAATACCGAATAAATTATTCAATATCTTATATTAATAATTTATTCATATTTCACCTAAACCCATTTATTCAATATCAAATATTGTCTTAAACAAGTTGAAAACTTGCGAAACCTTTACAAAAATCATTTTTCCGCAAAATTGCCTAAAACGCATTTTTGACCGAATCGACTACCCGACACTTATGGAAACTGCCCAGGTCAGATACAATAGTGTCGGGATAGTTCATAGGCTGCCCAAACAGTGACGGAATCACTGTTTTCACAGCCGTCACCCGGTTGGCTCAAAATCCACCCGGTAACGCCATTTTTGGACGTTTTCGCTTATTTCAAGTCGGAAAGACTTTCCGGAAATTGTGCCAACTCCCAAAATACATCCATTACATTAGTAAGACATCAAAATCATCACATAACTTCCAGTTTTACCAGATCTGATCAGCAGAACTGAAAATGCCATTTTTATGCTTTAAAATCCAATTTTCAAGATCAATCAAATTAATCCATAACACCAACTAAACTCACCACACATGAGACACTCTAGAATAATTATAGGTAATATTAGAGTGGTTCAATAACTCTAGAATAGCAACATAAATGTCCAACAATAATTTGAACAAATTGGAAACATATTACACTAATTAGTTTCAATTACACTTCACACATGCACTAATAGCTTCCAATTCCAACCACCAAACACAAAAGCCCCAATTTAAGAAATAATAGAACCCTAGAACACTACTAGTTTATCAAGAAAACAAGAAACAAATTTTCTTAAGCTTAGAGTGTAGAAGAATTACCTTTAATCCTTGATTCCTAAGCCATTTTTCTTTGATTTCCTTCATTTCTTTCATAGGTTTGATCAAAGCAAACCCTAGGACCTTATTTCCTCTTGTTTCGGCAGTGATGGAGTGGATGAGAATGATGAAAATAATTCCCTCATTTATTTTATATATTGCCGACACAAGGAGAGCATTATTTTCCTTGCAAAAGTTTTAATTTGATAAATCAAATCAAATTAATTAATACATGTCACATTAACTTTATAAATATCCAATCAAATTTAGACATATATAAAGCATAATCAATTCATGCCATGTTTTCCAATCAAAATTCACCAAGTATTATTCAATTAATAATAAATGGATAAAGATTGAAAAAATAATTATTTAATTATTTAACTATTAAATAATTAAACAATTAATTTATACAAATATATGTATTTTTTTACATTAAATAATAAATACATATATTTATGGCATGTGTCAAAATCTCATTTGACAAATAATTAATGTGTATCTAATAAAATTATGTATCAAATACAAATACACAATAATTATTAACGGACAAAATCCTCTGATACATGTGTTATCATTTAACGATTAAACAATCCGGATTAACTAATTTAATCCGACGAAGTGTTATGAATAATCCGTATTATTCATATCGAGTTGCCCAAGTGCTCAACGAGTACACTTCATATTATGGGACTCTCTAAGTTTATGTTTATCCGTCACGAAATCCAATTTCGTGTCCATAATTCACCCACTCATGAATTATGACGACCACGGATAATCTCGCTAAACTATGCAAGTCGAGGTCACTGCATACGTATAATCCCTCCGTCACAGGCTATCCGTATTATACCTGGGATATAGATCAGAACATCAAATCCGTTCGGTATAATACAATCGACTTTCAATTTACGATATCTAAATAACACTTGAAACTGATTTCCGAAGTTATACCACGGCCATGGATTTACTAGATCGTAAACACATGCTGGATGCCTATGCCCTGTACACAGGAATGACATATCATATCTTGATACGCACAGGATATCATGAGCATCAGTCCACACCCAACGAACAGGCAGAGGTCTGATCATGGCTAGATCATTGACGTGACTGCCATCAAAGTGTGGATGATAGCTCATAATTCCACAATGGTATCTCAAGTCGAAGGACCACTATGCTCGCTCAACTCGAGAAGGTTCCTATTGATATTGGTGTACCATCTATTAGGAAACCTTCAGTGATTTGTTCAGTGTCTTATCAAATAAACACCTACATGTCTATACGAGTCTCCCAAGACTCATGGTTCACTGGGATAAACCATCGGACCAAGTCACGATATACGACATTAACTGGTATCAGCGGATTTTACTAACCGACCCGTGTCAGTAAATCTTGACCAGAAACTTTATTTAAGGATATACAACCAATAGTGCGCTTCCCAATGTCAATTACAAACTATGTTGTAATTGCGCACTATATTGTAAATCCTAGGGTCTTTGTCTAATATACACGTATCACTAAACTAGATTTAGTTTCGATCTAATCGTAATCAGATATCTAATCGCAATTAGATCGAATAAGCGTATAAAAGACAAGGGTACAACCATTAAATTAGTAATATTATGGAACATATAATTGCTCGTATTTATGAATCGGACATAAATACGATCCGGATTGGCACTCGGAGCACCAACCCTAACAAATTCTACCTTCTACCCCTCCCTTTGTTGTTGTTCTACGGTCCCGAGGATCGAATAACAAGCATAAAACACATGTGCGAATACAACGAGGGAGTTTCGGAATACTCACATCGATCGGTTGAGCGATGCGGCGACGAATAAAAATTGATTTATGTCCTCTGTCATGGTCACGGTAGTTCACTGTCATGGCTCCTCCATTTTCGGCTTTGGATCATCTTTGAAGCTCCAAGCTTTGTCGTGGTGATTCCAAGCTCATAGGTGGACTTCCCTATCACCTTCGAATGTCTCTCGGAGTGCTAGCTCTTGATGTGATTTGCCACAAAAACATCATACTTTGCTTCCCTTTTCCTCCTTGGCTCTCAGTTTTTCAGTCCAGAAAACAGGAAGAAGAAAGCCCTTCTTGGGCGAGAGAGATGAAGAGAAAAGAGAGGAGAGAGAGATAAAATGTGTTGTTAAATTTTGGTAATTGATTTTCCAAAATCATATACCAAATTTTGGCTTTAAAAAGTCAAACCAATTAAAGCTTTCAACCACCATCATCAATCAATCAATCAATCACATCAATCAATCAAATTGTCACATCACTCAAAGTGACATGTGATTTGACGCTTGATGTGACTAATGATTTGACGCTTGATTTGACTTGCGTGCCGCACTCGAATTCGAAATGCGAATGCGCTTGCAAACAATCCCAGACACGGGTTCGCAAATTCCAAATTAACAAATTTTCCGTTGCGATGCAATTAAATGATTACGCCTAGCGAAATCACTATTCATGTCGCTAACGAATTAATTCTAAATTAACTCGTTCGCCCGAATTAAAATCTAATTTTCATTCCGCGTCGAAATCCAATTTCGTATAATATATCGAATATATTATTTTATCGATTAATTCCAAATTAATCGTTATCTCTCTTTTATTGATATTTTATCCTAGATAAAATATCTCCACAATTAATCCCAGATTAATTTTCTCTCTCATCTAATTAATCCCAGGTTAATTAAAGTGCGAGTCATACGTCATCGGTGAATCTTCGGGAAGCGACCCATGAGATCCCCGGATTTGTTGGCAGTAAATTCGGTCATCTGACTATCCGAACACGTAAGTACCTAGTTCTACGTTTGTACCGATTTACAAGACAAGGTTGGCTTCTAGCAAAGTACCATGCCTACCCAATTCTCCAGAAATATCCTTACAGGAATATAAGGATCTATATCAGGCGTAGTATATGTAGTATTGCGTATTTCGATCCAGTATCGGATTATCACATGCAAGGCCTGGGGCTGGTACAATGTCTGCCCCGTACGAAGCATATATCGGATTACGAGCAACTAGTCTCTTTGTTATCGGATAATCATGACCAAGTCATATTATCCCGATGGTTGCAACCCTTTAGAGAACCAGTTCTGTATCCCTACGCGATCATCATCTCCATATGACTGGAGTGATATTTTCGTCTTGACATCACACCCAACACACTACGATTCTCAATATACCCAGCAGAGGCATACACATAACCTGTTAAAGCCCTGGACGACCAAAAGTAAAGTATATTGATTGTCGCAAGTATTAGCGGTGCAAGTCTCAGGTTAAAACCAAATACACCTACCCTGATTTCGGACTTCCATAGACACATAGTCATACTACTAATGGAATTCCGAGTGGGTCTATCCAGAGCGAAGCTGTTTCTCGTACCATCGGTAAAACACAACCTCCTATTACACTTGCATGAGCATCCTATACCCAAATATATGAGAACTATGTCGTTGTGCCCTCACAACGCGCACAAGTGTAATACTAGTCTTTTACGTATTTATCGATGTCCAATCTCGATAATACTATGACTAGGGATATTTAATGATTTATCCTTCGTGGATTGATACTGTCTCATATAATTCTCAATCCAGGAACAAATCATAAGGACCTTCTATCATTTATATATCTTGGTGATCTAATCACAAATGATAAGAGTGCAATCTCATTTGTCACATAGTTAATTTGTACAACAACACCATGATCTATACAAATAGTGACGCTATGGGTCATAATTGTCCAACATTCTCCCACTTGGCCTATAGCCAGTCACTCGGGTGTCTGACACCTGAACTATGTACGGTTGGCTCAAACTGCTGAGAAATGCTTTTGTCAGCGGATTTGCTTGATTATCATCTAATGCGATTTTTACGATCATCACATCGCCACGATGTATGATCCGAACGAATCAGATGAATATCGAAGTGTGTATCTGGATCGTTGATGAGACCATTAATTCTTTAGCTTGCGCTGAAGCATAGCTCAGCTGCTAATAGAACTATATATAATCTAATTAGATTTGTTATCGACCCAAATGGCTTCTATTACTGCCTCAGCTGAAGCAATAACCCGTATTTGTTGTTTATTCGGTAACAATATCTTGCTTGGAAGATTTCCAGCTCACTGTTCCGTTATTCAAACTGTATAGTACCGTTGTTGCGACTTATAGTCGTTTTATCGGTTTAGGAAACTTGTAGCAGTGATCCCAGTCACTTCAAGTTCTCCATCTCCATAGTATAAGACAACATCCTTAGTTCTCTAAGATACTAACAGATGTTCTTAACATCAATCCAGTGATTAACACTAGGATTGGCCTGATTATGAATCCATATGCTCAAAGCGTATGAGACACCAGGTCGCGTACATTTTTCAATGTACGAGTTCTCGGAGAGTTTTCATGAAATCCAAGATTTCACCGATTATTTTATGGGAATATCATTTCCAAGAAATGACATGTCATCATTATTTATGGGACAACCACTGTCAGTGCGCTCCCACTAACCCTCTTATATACACAAGAATCATTTTCGTTTTGAATTAAATCATAAACCATTATGATTACATCAAAATGATAATTCCAAGAACTTAATGCTTGCTTCAATCCAAAAATGGATCGAATAACCTGCAAACCTTGTTTGCTAGTTTTGGTAAGACAAAACTGACATGATGTTGTAAATATCCTCCAAAAGGTTTCCTTTCAAGGAAAGTGATTTTCCCGTTCAGCTGTCATATTTCATAAATGAAACATGCAGCATTAGCAAGCATAATCCAAATGGATTTACCGTGGCAACATGTAAAAGGTTGAATCATAATCAACAGAATGTTGATAACGATACCTTTCCGTTACAAGCCTAGCTTTATACGTTGGTATGTTTCCATCCATGTATGTCTTCCTTGAAGACTAATATTGTACCAATAGGCACAATGCCTTGCGGTACATCAACTAGTGTCCAAACTTAGTTGGTATACATGGAATCCATTTCGGATATCATGGCACTTTGCCATAATCGGGAGTCGATACCTTATATCACGTCCTCATACGTAGTCAGTTGGTACTCCTCAATAAGATTGACATCTTTATGAGGTGAGATCAGAAACCCATATCCCAGGTTGTTTTCTGACTCTCTCCGACTTACGCGGTTCTTGTGTATTCGAAGATTACTGGTATAGTTTCATCCTTGATGAACTATTTATGTTCCATTAAGATTCGGTGCCTGGAATAGTATTACTACGATTTTCATCGAGTTTTACTATCCTCCCACTTACCACTGCATATAGGTATTCCTCTTAGGAAAACCGTATGATGAGCAACAATTACATTGTTCTCATGTGAGTTGTATAAGTACTATACTTTTGGTATCCCTAGGATAACCTACAATTGACACTTATCCAATTTGGGTTCTAGTTTGGTATCATCCAAACATATGCCTAGCATTCCCAAATATTCAGGAATGAGAAACCCGATTTCTTTCCTGTTCATATCTAATATGATATCTGTCAAACAGATATTTATGGAACCTTATTCTAAATAAGTTCTGCACTGTTTAAAGCTTATCCGTTGAAGGAAATGGTAGCTCAGAGCGACTCATGATTAACCTTATCATGTCTAACAAAATTCGGTTACTCTGTTCGGACACAACGTCAAATTGACGTGTTCCGGGAGGAGTCCCCATTGAAAGAATACTACAGTCTTTCAAGTATTTTAGAAACTTATTGCTTAAGTATTTTCATCATGGTCTAACCGTGACGATTTAATACTTTAGCCGATCTGTTTGTCTATTTCGTGTCAAAACTTTAAAAGTTTCCGATTTGTGTTTCAAAAGAAACACATAACCATAACGCGATGCCACATCCGTAAAGGTCACGAAATATTCATATCCACCTCTAGCCTAGCTAGACATTGGCCCACTTGCTTCACTATGAACTAGGGCTTACAGATCGGTGGCATTTGCACTTTTACCAAGTAAAGGTGTTATAGGCACTATGCATAATAAACTAGATTCGTAGACTTTATTTGAATAGAATCAAATCAGTCCTAGTACCCACTCTTCGAAAGTGTGGATATACGATTCTTGTTTAATTGTGTCCCAGACAACAATTCCACAAATTAGTTTCTTCTGATCGAATCAGTTTGAGCTGTTTGTTTGTCATATTATATGTTTGAGATTTTATTTATATTCAAAATATAAATGTTGTTATTCACATCTAATGTGTTCTCAATATCATCTTTATATAATAAAATACTTTAGTGTTCTAGAATATAAAGGTAAATCCGCAACGGATTTTAGACTGATATAAAGATAATGTTTCTAGTCAAACTAGTTACATTATATCAGTTTCCTAATTTAAGTACACACCCGAAGGGTAGTTCCTAAATATAGGTATCTACGGTTAAAACATCGATTTTCATCCAGTTTCCAATTCGCAGATCAATCTCAACTGAAGTCAGTATCCTGCTCATAGCAGATTCTGAACATCAGTATATATTTATGTATCACACTAAATATTTAAAATCTAATTTTAATACTAGTAATGAACATAATAATGACAATCATATTTGAAGTCAGTCTTTCCTCGTCTTCAATTCCTTCATGTCTGCTTTGGTCAAACGACAGTCACGCTTCCGCGATCATGTTTGCCACAATTTAGGCAGATATTTTGGGATATGTCCTTTATCTTCGCAGAAGATTATAATGATTTTGCCTTTGCCCTTTTCCACATTCCAGAAGCCTTTGGCCAAGCCTTGGGTTTCTAGAATATCGAAGTAAAGTGCGCCTTGCGTTACTTGCCTTATTGCAAACTTTGACTTTATCTCCTTGAGAATAGTCACTGACTCTCCAAGAGTTATTATTGCAATTTAGCACTTCTAAGATCTAAAATAGATCTATGAAGATCCTTAAATTTCATTATCATACTTTAAGGATCTAACCCTTAGTTCTGACAAAGAAATTAAGGAGTCTACTGCGACAAGCTTAATGGATTAAGCACTAAATTTATCATCACATGAATCTTCCAAAGATCATGCTCTACTAATTGCTCAACTCCGGGCTTAGGCCTAATATGTTATTTTATCAAATAAAGTAACTTATTATTTTCCAGGACCATCCTGAAATTATATTCCCAATTTGAAAATTAAACCATTTAAATACATTTTCCCTGGGATTATGTTTTAAATGTCAATCTTTCAATTATATCTTGATTTTAATAGTCCAACTATTTAATCAACGATTTAGGTACTATTTATTATAATGATTACTATAGTCCAACTATTTAATCAACTATAATTTAATAGATTGAATACAGTCCAACTGTTTTATAAAACAACGTTTAAATATTAGTCCAACTAACATTTAATTTATTTGACGAATGATATTTGTTTGAGCGCGTATGGCAAGTAATTAAACGAATATTGAAAATTCATTTCTTGCCTCCCACTATTTTTTGGCGAGCCTCTAACCCTCTGTCGAGTACTCGGGAA
Organism: Zanthoxylum bungeanum; assembly: GCA_019454045.1. Lineage (NCBI taxonomy): Eukaryota > Viridiplantae > Streptophyta > Magnoliopsida > Sapindales > Rutaceae > Zanthoxylum > Zanthoxylum bungeanum. The sequence continues at coordinate 17,182 of SKCR01043280.1, read as the reverse complement.
ACCGTGTTTCCTAGTGGGCTAGGATCCCGTTAAATATCACACAATCTTGACTTTGGACAACAAATTGTATGATAATTAACTAGGTAGATCTCTAAGATCAATTGGATCCAATCCAATTCCTAGATCCAGTTGACCAGCGTAAACACACGCGTATAACGCAAGCGCACGTATCGTTCAAGTAGTATAAAAATATCGATCCCACGAGGACTTAATTCCTACTGTTGTTATTAATTATTGAATCTATTTATTTACAGATATCTAATTGAGGGATAAGAGAATGATTGCTTGGTTGATTTGGTTGATTGTAGTTTTGCAAAATAAATAAATAAACAAAAAGACAAAAGAAAAATACTAAGGAAAATAACAAAAGACACAAAGATCTAGGGTTGTGAATCATTATAATATCATTTAAAAGATGAAGTGATTATTTTATGTTTGTGTAATAAATCAGTTTACTAACCTGGAACACTAAATTATGCAAAAGCCTTTGTCGATGGTCAGACGCAAATACCCAGTTTAACCCAATTGAACCATATGTCTATGTCAACCAAATTATCTGGATTCATTAAGTTTAAGTTCCAATTATGGCTACCCCCGCCCGACAGGTATATGTCTATCCTGTAAGGAAATCTATTAAAGGGTTATCTATCTTCAAGGAAGATCGTGGGCTATTAAGTCTAAGGCTGAAACCTAAAATCCCTATGTCTAGTTCATTTTAGATTTACCACATCAATCTTATTGGTGATCAGACAACAAGAAGCATTAAGCTTAAGGCTTAATAAGTAAACCTTTAAATTACCCAAACTATAAAATAACCCCTTATAAACCGGTGATATAAGAATTCATCACAACCCCAGATAACAAACACATAACTAGGGCTAGTAAGAACTTAAAAGTAAAAGACATGAAGTAAAAATACTGAAAAGTAAAAGACATAAAGTAAAACTGAAAAGTAAAATAAAGTAAAATGCTAAGGTAAAAGGAATTACTTTTACTACTACTAATTTAGATATCTCCCATAAAATAATATATAAACTTGTGATAATATTACCAACCGACCAGTCTGGCGGTATCCTGATTAAGTCAAATTAAGTCCAACCAGCCATAAAGGCGGAACCAAAATTAAATTACCAACCGACCAATCTGGCAGTATCCTTGATTAGTCAGGTTTAAACAAGATTAAAATTAATTTACCAACCGACCAATATAGCGGTATCCTTTTTAAGTCAATATTTTAAATAGTGAATATATTATTTTTAAGGGAGATTAATCTAAATAGTAACAGTAAAACAATTACCTTTCACCCTAGCTGGGGAAGTTACCTTCTCATGGTAAATAGTAAAAACTGTAAAAAGTAAAAAGTAAAAATTAAATTACTATTATTACAAAACGTAATTAAAATTATTTACAAAACTAAAAATTAAAAACTAAAAAACTAAAAGAATTTAGAGAGAGAAACTCTCTTTAGATGGAATAGAAGAGAGAGAGTGGTGTAGGAAAATCTGAAATTCTGAGCTGAATTTATAGGCGCGGATAGGGGTCCAGCGTCGCGACGTTGGAACAGTGACACGTGTCACGCGTTGATTTGTCGGTTTCAGATTCTTATCCGATGACATAGCACTGTTCATGATAACTCAATAATTATGATGACGTCATTGATGATGTCATGATGATGTGGCGGTGGTGATTGTCGGCAACTTGAGATGATGACACGTGGCATGCGGCGCACGTTAGCATCGGCGGCGTACGTTAGCAAGATCCGGCGCACGTTAGCAAGTCCAACCTATCAGATTTTGACACGTGGCAGACGAAGCATGTTAGCACATTAGGCGCATCCTGGGCGTCACGACGCGGGCTTCTTGGCGTCGCGACGCGCTAAGGACCAAAATATCCATGTTGACGCATTTTTGTCCGTTTTTGCCCCAAATTACCTCCAGTGCTTTCCAAAGTTTATTTATCTGCAAAATAACAACAAAACACATCAAAACGTTCATAAAACTCGAGAAACAATACAAAACATTAGGCTAAATGAGTGGGAATAAGTGATGTAATTACCATTCATCACACCCCCAAACCTACCATTTTGCTAGTCATCGAGCAAAATATAGAGTAAAATAACATAAATAAATAACTAAGCCACTTTCGTAGGGATCACGGTTGCATTTAGCATATGCAACAAGCCTTTAAACCCCTAGGTGTCCCTAGTGGACGAGTTGTAGTCTCGTGAGGGTTTACAGCAATGATACCCACAAATATTTTACAAAAGTAAAAAGGTAGTAAAACTAATGCACACAAAAGAAAAAAGACAAGTGAAAAGAGAATAAAGATCGTCCTCAGAGAATGTTTAGTATCAAAGTTAGAGGAACCTTTAAAATGCATATCTTTACTAAAATCCTTTTATTTGAACAACATACCTAAGTCAGACTCAAAGTGTGTGTGTGAATAGTCCAGTAAATAGCTTCGATTCTAAGTTATCAACTTAGTGATTTTGTCTCAATTCTCAATAGTTAATGGGTCAAACCAATCTGAGTATCTAAAATAGTTCTGTCTACCATAATCAACTCAGGTGATGTATGTAATTTTTCTGATTTTCTGATTTTTTTTCTTTCTTTTTATTTTTCTATATTTTTTTATATACAATATCTTCCGTCTATATAGCGAGTGTTGGGTCGGTGGCTCCCAAACCAGTTGGCTTTAGGGCACCAGGTGTTAAGACACCCCTACGAACTTAATTACTCAGACTTCAGATATAAATATATTTTTGCAGCATCTTCGATCCATGTAGCGAGCTTTGGGCCAGTGACTCCCAAACCAGTTGGCTTTAAGGCACTAGGTGTTAAGACACCCTTACAAACTTAACTACCCGGATCTTAGATGCTTTATTTTTTTGAACATCAAATTATTATTTTTTTTTACATAGCCCACATAATAATAAATGTAGCCAGAAACAGATGCTCAGACAAACGGTCATTCATTAACCACCGATTATTTTAACTAGTCACATTTGTTAACTCCTTATTATCTAACTACTTATTAAACTATTTTAATAGTGCATGTGAGTCTGATCTAGATAAGAAATTCAATTTTAGGGATATAAGCGTAATTAATATTTATCTTTTCCTAAAACTTTTTAACTAAACAAACAATCAAATCATCGGACTTTTTATGGTTTTTTAAAATTTTAGATTTTTTTTGGATTTTCGATTTTGAAAACACACAAATAAACAAAATACGGAAATAAAATTACTAAAATTAAACGGAAATCATGCAAAAACGAAAAAATTTTAACGGAATTTTGTTGCATAAATGAAAAATTTTAACGGAAAGTTTTAACACAAAAGTTTTGCTTGCACCCCCAAAACTAAATTAAGCATTGTCCCCAATGCGTTCAAAACCAAAAACTAAAGATAGGAACAATGGTACCAAGTTTACGCGTCAGCCTCGTCTGAAAGTGGATATGGTGGCATCTGATCCTCATGCATTCCCATATGTCGTGCCATTCCTTGTTGCAGTTGAACCAAATATCTTAGCTTCGTTTCCACTCTGGGGACTCTTTCAGGCAAGGTACAAGACTGTGCTGCTCTGTGTGGCTGAGCAGGTGGCTGCTGTGGTGCAGCTGCAGGTGCTGAAGAGGATGGTCCGGCAAGTGCTGATGAAGATGGTCTAGCGGGTATCTGTCTCTCTGCTCTGAGCTGCTGGATCAGTCTGGTAGTCAGAGCTGTCATGGGCTGCATAGGTTCTTCTTGCGGGTCAACTGGAACCATACCCAATGTGCATAAAGAAGTGATCAAATAGGGGTAGTACAGTCCAACCAGCGCTTGGGTAGCAGCCCAAGCAATATGTCGAGAAATCAGAACTCCTACATCAATCGACAACCCTCTCATCAAGTAGTACAATAAAGTCATCTTCTCCCAGGTGACAAAAGTAATATGGGTCCCTGGTATAAGAGATCTCGTAATGAAATGAAACCAAACCCTCGCATCTGGTTTAAGAAATCTGGAACTCATTTTCATATACTCCCCACTGTTGCTCATCTCCCATGTAGCATTGGGGATACACAACTTGTCAGTCAGCTGCAAGATCTCAATCCCACTCCTCAACTCTGATAGAACTTGTTGATTGTCACTGAATCAAAAGCAATATGCTTCCCTCTCACCATGGTGTGAAAATCGACATGCTCTGCGGCATTCACGTAAAACTCTCTTACCACTGAAATGCTCGCTGGTTTGGGTTGGGTACATAGCTTCTCCCAGTGTCGGTCGGATAACACTCTATCAATCTCATGAAACATCCCAGAGGTTATCTGAAATCCTCTCTCAATAATCCCGACCTTCTTAGTCAATCCCAGCTCATAGCGCTGCTCGGCAGCCGCTGAGACAAACTTATACCTATCAAAATCAGGTTGTGCAGATGTCGAACCCCTCGATCTCTTCGGCATTTTTCCGAAATTTCGGCAGAACCTCCTATGTTTTTCCAACAATCCTCAACCCTAAACTACTCAATTACCACAACCAAACTCCAAATATCAAACTCAATCTCTTCGCCCCCAATTACTACGAATCAAATTCAACCATCCAACACTTCGTAATCCAATACATAGTCAACCAATTCACAATTCAATTTTTCAGTTTACCCAATTACCAAATCAAATTTTTATCAAATCATTACCGTATTTTAGTTTCTGATTCAGCAATTGGTTCGGTTGTTCGGTTGTTTTGGGCGTGGTTGTTCTCGGTAGTCAGGGTGATGGGTCGGTTTTGGAGTATCTCGGCTTGCGGAGGTCGGCTTTGGCAGTCACGGCAAGACACGGCAGTGGGCTCGGCTTGGTGTGGTGATGAAAGTCAAGATGTTGCTCGTTTGCTCGGTGGTTTCGGTCTGGTCGTGGTTAGCTTGTGCGGTTCTTGGGTCTGGTCGAGGTTGGAGGATGCTCGGTGATGGTGGTGCTCGGCAGTGGGTTCGGCTTTGAGTGTTTCATGGTGGATGGGTTGATGTCTCGATTCCGGTCTTGGGTGTTGGATTCTCGGCTTGTGCGTGGTGATTCACGGCTTCTGGTGTTGTTGGTTCTCGGGTTGGTCGGTTGCAGTGCTGGTGAGACACGGCAGTGGCTTGGCGGATTGGGTTGCGGTGGTGGAGGGTGGTGGACGGTTTGGCTTGGTGATTAGGTGGTTCGACCGATGATTTGAGTTGTCTCGGCCTTGGTAGTTCGGTGATGGCCCTTGGTTTTGGCGATTTGGGCTAGGTGGGTTGCGGTTGTGTGGTGTTTGAGGAAGAAGAAGGAATAAAAATGAGATCTGCGGCGCCTCTGCTTATGTTCTGTCTTCGAGTCAGCGTCGCGACGCTGCAAATTGCCTAGCATTGCGACACTCGGTTCTTCTAGGGTTAGGGTTCTGAAATCTGCTTCTGGTGTCTGAATGCTGTGGGCGTCGCGACGCGGGATGACTTTTTTTTTTTTTTTTTGGCAAAACCAAGTCTTTCGACGGATAAATCCTCTGGGACGCGTCTCGAGAGCTGACTCTTTACTCGGCCGTCTCTTCTGGATTGTCTTTACATCTTCCTGATTTTGTCAAATTTTTATTTTATGAAAATCCCGCTTGCACTGGCTTGCTTTGTCCTGAAAAAATTCCGTTTTTATTTTTCCTGTAAAACTAACACACAAAATTAAAAAGTTCATACAAAGTATGAAAACAAATTACAACAAATTGCATGGGTTGCCTCCCTGCTAGCGCTAAATTTTTCGTCTTCAGCCAGACGTGACTGAAATCCATATGTCAAGGAGGTTTCAGAGTCGTTTTGGATGTCTGATTCAAGCCAATCCCGTGAGCGTTGCTTTTGAAGGGTCTCTTCTAACGGTAAAGTGGCAAAAAGAGTTTTGTCTCATTCAGTGCTTGTACCACCTTTTTGCTCCTTGTCACTCCAGTTGTTCCTGCAAAGAAAGAAAGAAAATCAGGAGGCCTCGTATGATGCTTGACTTGGAATGGAAATTCCATTCTGTCAAGCTTCTGGTTGATATCTTTGATTTGTACTCCCCAAAACAGCGATGTTTCTCCTGAATGCTCTGGATCTTTATTAAGGTCAGACATTTGCTCCTCCATTTGCTCTGTTTCTTGCTCCACATTTTCTTCACAGATGTATTGTAAAATTTCTGCATTCAGCTCTTCATTTGTCATCTGTGAAATACGTGCTTCAAAATTGTCAACCTGAGGATGTAAAGAAATGTCAGATTTTAGGTCTTCATCCTCTGATATGACTGGATTGGATGGTTCAGGTAGATCTTCTTCAAACATCATGGTAAAGCATGCTCCAAGATCTTCATTTTGAGGATTAAAAGTTTGATCCTCCGTTGTTGGTGCAGTTGGTACAAATAGATCAGCTTCATCCTCGTCAGAATCTGAATAATAAAAGTCAAATTGAGACTTTGCCGGTTCGGGCTCCTGAACTGATACCTCTGGTTGTTGATACTGCTCAGCCTCCTCCTCTGTTGAAGTGTCATTGTGAAATGATTGGTACTCGAAGGCTTCATTAGTGTCATCTGAAATTGGTTCTTGAGGTATATAGCCCTGGTTCTCTGTTGATTGCCTCATTTGATCTGTCATATTCTGAATGGATGCTGATTGTCTCTGAATACTTTCAAATTGGTTCTGGCATGTTTCAAGCATTGTATCCAACTTTTCGTCTTGTTTCTTGACCCAATCTTTGAGCATGTCAATCATCTGATCTTCCTCTGATGATTCTGATTGTTGATGAAGATCGTAGGTGGATGGTGGATAAGATGGAAAATATGACGGTTCTTCGTACCTTGAATGATTCTGATAATTCTGCCACTCTGAAAGGTAAATATATTGATCGCTCAGGTGGTTACCATCACAAATTACACATCTCCCCATTTCGTTCTGATGAGCAAATGTAGCATTGCTTGGTTCTGGCATCCAGTGATAATTGTTGGGCTGGACAACAGGCCTCAGAAAACCGGATTGTTGCTCCCAGATTTGGGGTGTATATTCTAGTAAAGCTCTTGATCTTTCAATCTCCCAATAATGTTCCATTTTTTTAATCACCTGAAAACAAAAGAAAGAAATAAAAATTACAGATAAAGAAAATTAGATACGAGTAAATTGGATAGCTTCAAAATTAATATCTCAAGAAAAATAAGTCCCCGACAACGGCGCCAAAAACTTGACCGGTGTAAACACACGTATATAACGCAAGCGCACGTATCGTTCAAGTAGTATAAAAATATCGATCCCACGAGGACTTAATTCCTACTGTTGTTATTAATTATTGAATCTATTTATTTACAGATATCTAATTGAGGGATAAGAGAATGATTGCTTGGTTGATTTGGTTGATTGTAGTTTTTCAAAATAAATAAATAAACAAAAAGACAAAAGAAAAATACTAAGGAAAATAACAAAAGACACAAAGATCTAGGGTTGTGAATCATTCTAATATCATTTAAAAGATAAAGTGATTATTTTATGTTTGTGTAATAAATCAGTTTACTAACCTGGAACACTAAATTATGCAAAAGCCTCTGTCGATGGTCAGACGCAAATACCCAGTTTAACCCAATTGAACCATATATCTATGTCAACCAAATTATCTGGATTCATTAAGTTTAAGTTCCAATTATGGCTACCCCCGCCCGACAGGTATATGTCTATCCTGTAAGGAAATCTATTAAAGGGTTATCTATCCTCAAGGAAGATCGTGGGCTATTAAGTCTAAGGCTGAAACCTAAAATCCCTATGTCTAGTTCATTTTAGATTTACCACATCAATCTTATTAGTGATCAGACAACAAGAAGCATTAAGCTTAAGACTTAATAAGTAAACCTTTAAATTACCCAAACTATAAAATAACCCCTTATAAACCGGTGATATAAGAATTCATCACAACCCCAGATAACTAACACTTAATTAGGGCTAGTAAGAACTTAAAAGTAAAAGACATGAAGTAAAAATATTGAAAAGTAAAAGACATAAAGTAAAACTGAAAAGTAAAATAAAGTAAAATGCTAAGGTAAAAAGAATTACATTTACTACTACTAATTTAGATATCTCCCATAAAATAATATATAAACTTGTGATAATATTACCAACCGACCAGTCTGGCGGTATCCTGATTAAGTCAACTTAAGTCCAACCAGCCATAAAGGCGGAACCAAAATTAAATTACCAACCGACCAATCTGGCGGTATCCTTGATTAGTCAGGTTTAAACCAGATTAAAATTAATTACCAACCGACCAATATAGCGGTATCCTTTTTAAGTCAATATTTTAAATAGTGAATATATTATTTTTAAGGGAGATCAATCTAAATAGTAACAGTAAATGAATTACCTTTCACCCTAGCTGGGGAAGTTACCTTCTCATGGTAAATAGTAAAAACTGTAAAAAGTAAAAAGTAAAAATTAAATTACTATTATTACAAAAAGTAATTAAAATTATTTACAAAACTAAAAATTAAAAACTAAAAAACTAAAAGAATCAAGAGAGAAACTCTCTCTTTAGATGGAATAGAAGAGAGAGAGTGGTGTAGGAAAATCTGAAATTCTGAGCTGAATTTATAGGCGCGGATAGGGGTCCAGAGTCGCGACGCTGAAGTGCTTGGCATCGCGACGTTGGAACAGTGACACATGTCACGCGTTGATTTGTCGGTTTCAGATTCTTATCCGATGACGTGGCACTGTTCATGATAACTTAATAATTGTGATGACGTCATTGATGACGTCATGATGATGTGGCGGTGGTGATTGTCGGCAACTTGAGAAGATGACACGTGGCATGCGGCTCACGTTAGCATCAGCGGCGTACGTTAGCAAGATCCGGTGCACGTTAGCAAGTCCAACCTATCAGATTTTGACACGTGGCAGACGGCGCATGTTAGCACATTAGGCGCATCCTGGGCGTCGCGACGCGGGCTTCTTGGCGTCGCGACGCGCTAAGGACCAAAATATCCATGTTGACGCATTTTTGTCCATTTTTGCCCCAAATTGCCTCCAGTGCTTTCCAAACTTTATTTATCTGCAAAATAACAACAAAACACATCAAAACGTTCATAAAACTCGAGAAACAATACAAAACATTAGGCTAAATGAGTGGGAATAAGTGATGTAATTACCACTCATCACCAGTAGAGAGACATCCAAGTCCGAAACATATATACAATATATATGCCAATATATCCAATATATTGCCTAACCTTTTTCCTCTGAATCAACTAAGCCTTGGCTTTGGCACAACAAACTTAGTGATCTCAGTTAAGCGTGACCCATTGACCATGGAAAGCTTCGTAATCAATGTCGATGGACAAGAAGTGGTTTTGACTTTGGCCAACAAACCACAACTTGGACAAGACACCAATATGGAACAAAGCTCTCGTGATTCAAACACATCCTCGACGGACAAAGGCCTTGACTTTGGCCAACAAACCAATGCCAGTCTTGGATCTTGAGTAAGAATCACTCAATGGAAGGAAAAACGCTTAATATTTTATGAGGGTTTTTCGAGTGCAAATTGGCAACCAATTTATTATCTTGTTAAGGTCTCATCATCATACACCCTTAAACATGCATTCTAAACACATAATAAAGCGCGTATAAATAAATAATAATGATATGCGGATGGATACTTAACACATTGATCCTAGATCAAATCTCTCCATTTCCTCTCTCCCGCTAGCACAAGTATTGCTTCTACCCGTTACACTACACTTCTAAAGAAACCTCATTTACATTGAGGGGAATAGGTGAGAAGAGAATACAAATAGTAAGGAGGTAATAAGGCTGGACACGCAGGTCCAATTAATAAATTCCAAATTTATTACAACAATTTCTAAAATTGCCCCACCCATCTAATATCCATCCGATATACATTATTCATGCATCACAACCATGTATTCACACAAGCATGTTATCAATCAATCTAATCAAATTAATTAATCTGATAATTAATGACCATCCAATGTTCAAACAACGATTTGATTTTGCGCGAGTCAAACTCGTTTTGCGAATAAGTACTCAAAGTACGAATTCTCGAATTAAATTAAACTACAAAATTAAATCCAATTCAATTTGTATTTAATACTAATTCGTTATTTAATTCCAAATTAAATACTACACTTTATTAATGAACTTTTACGATTTAAATTCCAAATTTAATCGTTACGGGTCTCAAAGCCCGATTAACGTCCAACGTTAATTTAATTAAAGTCCAATGGGCTTTTAAATAATTTCTTTAAGGCGTGGACTTTTGGTCAACTCGGGTCAAACCCAATAACCAAAGTCCAATCAAGGAGTAACCTCATAAGCCCATAAATCAATTTAGGCCCATTAGGCCCAATTAAACTTTAAATGTCCATTAGTCGCATTTGGGCTTTATGGAAGCGGTTTTGGGCCCAATTGGATCCAACCAATTTTGCCTAAACCCATCTTAGTACAACCAAGCCCAATAAGCCCATCAACAACTTTACAAGCCCAATTTCCAAAATTAGCCCAATTCAATTAAATTACAAAATCCAATTTCACAATTTAATTACCTAAAGTGTATAACATAATTAATTACACAAATTAATATTTCCAAAACACCAATTAGGCTAATTAATCAAGCTTATTAACATCAAATATTGTCCAACACAATTTAATCAAAAATCAAACCCAATTACATGCTATAAGCTCTCGGCAATGGAGGGGATTTTGTGTCTGAGTCGGTTTCAATCCAATTAAATCCACAATCGACATTAAATCAATATCCTCAATCGTTTCAAGTCATCCAATGATCAACGAAACAAAAAATTACCAAGAATTAGGGCATAAGGAGGATTCGGCCAAGCCTTCCAATTTGGGGAAAAATGATCCAAACACAATTTCTTGAAATTGATCAAATAAAACTTCAATTAAAACACATTTAAGCATATTCATTCATCCAATTTCATAAATTCATGCTCAAAATCAATTTACCCAAATTTTAAGCCCTAATCAAATTTCATGTTTTTACTCCGCTCTGATACCATTGTTGGAGTTCTACGGTCCCGAGGATCAAATAACAAGCATAAAACACATGTGCGAATACAACGAGGGAGTTGCGGAATACTCACATCGATCGGTTGAGCGACGCGGTGACGAACAAAAATCAATTTCTGTCCTCTGTCATGGTCACGGCGGTTCACTGTCATGGCTTCTCCATTTTCGGCTTTGGATCATCTTTGAAGCTCCAAGCTTTGTCGTGGTGATTCCAAGCTCATGGGTGGACTTCCCTATCACCTTCGCATGTCTCTCGGAGTGCTAGCTCTTGATGTGATTTGCCACAAAAATATCACACTTTGCTTCCCTTTTCCTCCTTGGCTCTCGGTTTTTCATACCAGAAAACAGAAAGAAGAAAGCCCTTCTTGGGCGAGAGAGATGAAGAGAAAATAGAGGAGAGAGAGATAAAATGTGTTGTTAAATTTTGGTAATTGATTTTCCAAAATCATATACCAAAATTTGGCTTTAAAAAGTCAAACCAATTAAAGCTTTCAACCACCACCATCAATCAATCAATCAATCATATCAATCAATCAAATTGTCACATCACTCAAAGTGACATGTGATTTGACGCTTGATGTGACTAATGATTTGACGCTTGATGTGACTAATGATTTGACGCTTGATTTGACGCTTGATTTGACTTGCGTGCCGCACTCGAATTCGAAATGCGAATGCGCTCGCAAACAATCCCGGGCACGGGTTCGCTAATTCCAAATTAACGAATTTTCTGTTGCGACGTAATTAAATGATTACGCCTAGCGAAATCACTATTCATGTCGCTAACGAATTAATTCTAAATTAACTTGTTCGCCCGAATTAAATTCTAATTTTAATTCCGCGTCGAAATCCAATTTCGTATAATATATCGAATATATTATTTTATCGATTAATTCCAAATTATTCGTTATCTCTCTTTTATTGATATTTTATCCCAGATAAAATATCTCCGCAATTAATCCCAGATTAATTTTCTCTCTCATCTAATTAATCCCGGATTAATTAAAGTGCGAGTCATACGTCATCGGTGAATCTTCGGGAAGCGACCCATGAGATCCCCGGATATGTTGGCAGTAAATTCGGTCATCGGACTATCCGAACACGTAAGTACCTAGTACTACGTTTGTACCGATTTATAAGACAAGGTTGGCTTCTAGCAAAGCGCCAAGCCTACCCAATTCTCCAGAAATATCCTTACAGGAATATAAGGATCTATATCAGGCGTAGTATACGTAGTATTGCATATTTCGATCCAGTATCGGATGATCACATGCAAGGCCTGAGGCTGGTACAGTGTTTGCCCCGTACGAAGCATATATCGGATTACGAGCAACTAGCCTCTTTGTTATCGGATAATCATGACCAAGTCATATTATCCCGATGGTTGCAACCCTTTAGAGAACCAATTTTGTATCCCTACGCGATCATCATCTCCATATGACTGGAGTGATACTTCCGTCTTGACATCACACCCAACACACTACGATTCTCAATATACCCAGCAGAGGCGTACACAGAACCTGTTAAAGCCCTGGACGACCAAAACCAAAGTATATTGATTGTCGCAAGTATTAGCGGTGCAAGTCTCATGTTAAGACCAAATACACCTACCCTGATTTCGGACTTCCATAGACACATAGTCATACTACCAATGGAATTTCGAGGGGGTCTATCCAGAGCGAAGCTGTTTCCCGTACCATCGGTAAAACACAACCTCCTATTACACTTGCATGAGCATCCTATACCCAAATATATGAGAACTATGACGTTGTGCCCTCACAATGCGCACAAGTGTAATATTAGTCTTTTACGTATTTATCGATGTCCAATCTCGATAATACTCTGACTATGGATATTTAATGATTTATCCTTCGTGGATTGATATTGTCTCATATCATTCTCAATCCAGGAACAAATCATAAGGACCTCCTATCATTTATATATCTTGGTGATCTAATCACAAATGATAAGAGTGCAATCTCCTTTGTCACATAGTTAATTTGTACAACAACACCATGATCTGTACAAATAGTGACGCTATGGGTCATAATTGTCCAACACCCTTTCCATCCCCGGATTCTCCTTCCTGTAAACATTCCTTATAGGAATATCCGAATAATCCACATTTGAAACAAAACTCTGAGAGTACCTCATATAAGATCGAAATAATTGTAGCTGAATCCCCTCATGCTTTTCCCAAACAAAGCCAAGGTTTAAGTGGATTGGAAATATCAATATTTACTCTGGTCCTAATGTATCTACCCATAAACTTTCCGTTAGGACCCAAATCCACCTCTACCACGTCTCCTAATTGTTTTGCCAAAAAAACAGCCGCTCCTTCGTTCATGCACGCAACAGGAACATTGTGAAGTTGAACCCAAAAGCTTGTCCTGTCAAAGTTTTGCTTCGCAATTTCCCCCAGGCCCCTTAAGATAGATAAACCCAGCAGCGAGTTATCAAAATGCCACTGCCTTAATTTCAGGATCCTTTTTCGGTCATTTTTCGGTCATTTTCGCAAAATGAAATAGAAAGATTTTTTGTCGTACCATTCAATTTTGACACCATGGACTACTTTCCAGACATTTTGCATGGTGGTTTTAAAAGTCTCTCTCTTGATCAGCTTTGTTGAGAGAACTTTCCCTGCAATACATAACCCTAACATCTCCTCCCCGGCAGCTTCCAGATTTTCTGGCCGATTCACTTTGTTATTGCTTGGATCTCGAATAGCCAGCGCTTCGCATAGCTTTACAATTTCCTCAGTCTCCATTATCCAAGAAAGTAATCAAAATCTTCTTTAGTGAATTTAAAAGCCTTTCCCTAGCCTGGGGAAATTTCACGCTTCCTCTACTTTCCTGCTACCTGAATTTTTAAAACTCCTCAACGTACTGCCCTTGACCCCTATCTTCTGGGGATGTTACTAACTTACCGATCCGCACCCACTACTGAGTGAAAAGGAGAAGGTCAAAGAGACCCTACAGCCACTTCCACCATCCTCTTCTCAGAGAGGAAAAAACGGAGAAGAAGAATGTGTTTGTGAGAGACTTGGGTTATGTCTATTACAAACAGGAGACTTGCGAGCGAGAAAAAAAAATCCACCAAAAATAATCTTAATTCTATAAATTAGGAGTAATGATACTCTTACTGCCAAATGTACTTACATTTCTCCAGGAAGACAACAAGTACTGTCGTTTTGGGTTTAAATTTTTTAAACCAGGTTTGACTTGCATACCTTGCCAAACACCCCTTCAAATTTAACAAATATCAAAAACGACATTTGCTTGCTCCAGCAGCTCACCGTCAGTCTCTCCAGAAGCTCGCCGTCTGTCTCCAGCAACTCGTCGGAGGAAATCCAGCAAGTCGTTGGAGGAAATCCAGCACTTCGTCGGAGGACCCATCACGTGAGTTCACTTTTCTTATTGATTTAGTAATGCCAAAGTTGGGTCTTTGAAGCTTCTTTCAAGAGATTTTACTGCGTTTATCTGTCTGCATTTCCCTTACTTCCAAAGAATTAAGTTGGTGTTGGAATTTTGTTAGTATTGTCTGTGTGGTATTGAAAATTTTACTGGGGTATTACTAGGTTAATTTGATTGGCAAGTTGTCTATGTGGATATTGAAAATTGAACTGGATGGATTGGCTTTTAATTTTGATTCAGAGTACTGAGATTGAGAAGAATTCTCTTCTTTTTGAGGTCCATAGATGGCTGGACTTGGTGCTAGTCAATGCATTTGCAAGTTTTGTGTATTTTTATTAGGCTGCTCTATCAAATGCTTGAGATTATGGTTAGAAAATTTTTAGCAACATGATATGGATAGAAATTTTTTGATTTGGTTTTCAATTCAATTTGCAAAACATGATATGTGTTTTTTTTTTTTTACAGGCTTCATCCATATTTTGGGGTGACAGACAATGAAAAATTAGAATTGGACACTGAATTGGAAGATGATGAGGGATTAGATGTTCACATTAATGAAATTGATGATAATCACGATGATGATCCAAAGACAGATATGGTTCTTATAATGCTAATGAGATGTTTAATTATTACAAAGAATATGGTAAACGAAAGGGTTTCCTGTACTGCGGAGAAGTAGTAAAAAATGAGGTGATGAGAATGTTAGATACGTGACATTTACTTGTGGGAGAAACGACTTTTCAGAAACGACATCGAGTAATATTTTAAGGCCCCAACCTAATTCAAAAATGGGTTGCAATGCTAAAATGTGTGGATGTGTAGATGAAGTTGGAAAATGGAGGGTTCGAACTTTAGTTCTAGAGCAAAACCATGAATTATTATCTCCATCAAAGTCGAAGTATTTCAGATATAACCGTAGCATTAATGTACATGCAAAAAGGAAACTTGAGATAAATGATAGAGCCAGAATAAGAGTTGCCCAAAGTAGCAATTCTCGTGTTATTGAAGCTGGTGGTCATGAAAATATTACATTCACGGCAAGAGACTGTAGAAATCATTGTTGGGATTTATATCCTAGAGCTTCATGTATAGTAAACAGAATTGATTTTTGTAATAATAATAAATGCATTATTCATTTTATCAAAGTTGTTTGATTTATATCGCATATTGTCCAATTGTCTTGTTTACCTTGATTACTCTTGTACCTTTAGACTTAGTGTATGTTTGATGCACAAGAGGATTTAAGTCTAAAGTTAGTAATCTAAATAGTTCATAGAGAGCGAACAAGGAGGGTACTTTGTTTGTGGTTTATCTATAGCTGCGGTCCATTTTATACTTGTATGACGATCTTGATCCGGGATCGTTCATGTAGTGACATGGGAATGAAGGCACCTTGTATGATAAGATCATATATGACTGGACTCAGATAAATACGAATTTCTTTTTTAATATCCGTTAATCGAAGAAATTCATTTTATCTAATAGATGGTCATATATGGATTCGATCTTAATCCTGAGTGTACTACGAACTCCTGCATTACGGTTTGTCCTTTGATTTACTGGTGAGGTTGGTGTTGTTGCATTCCCAGCCAATAACTATGTATTTTGGGGATATGATTTGGTATGTAGCTGGGAACGTTTTACATAGATATGAAATTCACTCCTTCTTACGAGAAGCAGATGAATATCTTTTTTAAGAGTTGATTCGGGACTTGAAAAATTTGAGCGCTCAACTTTTCTATTACGAATAGAAAGTATTTTATATTCATAATTGTTATGAATTAATTGTTCATTATAGAATCAATAGTGCTTAAGAGACAAAATATTTAGAGGAGTTTAACGGACTTATGACCCGGCTCTATTTATGAGATATTTGTGAAGGGCTATATCCATATGTAATGACTATATCGATGGACACCGAAAATGTTCGGTTTACTTAATCCATCTATGGTAACAGGAGTTCTACTTCGAGTTTTTAGTGGAATAACGCGGAGTTAATAATTCGTAATATTTGATTAAAGAGTTTAATTAATATTTCAGAATTATTGGAGCTCAGAATCGTAGGTCCATTTGGTACCCGTGCTAGCTCGATTAACTGTAGCAAACCTAATATAATTAGATTGTCTAATTATATGCTCACATTATATTTATTTATATATTATTAATAAGATTAATAATATTTATTGTCACAAATGAAAACTATGTTAAATTAGTTTAACTTAATATTTTTAGAAATTATTTGATTATGAGATAATCAAGTCTTGATTATGAGATAATCAAGTTAGTAATAATTATGAGATAATTACTACAACATAATTGAAGGTAAATAAATCATTATTAATATATTGATTTTTATTTACCATTGGAGACAAAGCCATATGGCTTACCATGTCATCCAAGCAATTATGTCTATTAGGTGGCTTGGATACACCTAATAGTTTTGTCATTAGCTAATGCATTTTATGCTTTGGTATGGCCTCCACATTTATGTGTTTTCCATTGAAAGAAAGCATTGAATGCTTAATGACAAAGCCATTGTCTTTAGCTTAACATTTCTTATGCTTTGGTATGACATTTATATTTTTGTGTTGGTCATTGTAAGAAAGCATTAGATGCTTAATGACAAGGTTAGTTGGCTTGTGTAAGAGAATATAATCTCTACCATTTCTCTCACTTCCTAAGGTTAACACTTTGCATTAATTCACACAATTGTTATGAGAAAATATTTGAGAGAAAATAGAGAGAGTT
>SKCR01043279.1:0-97178 GCA_019454045.1 Zanthoxylum bungeanum | reverse complement strand
CTTCTCATCTCTCTCAACAACTGCCCATTCACTCGTCACACAACGAACTGCTCACTCGGCAAAGCAGCCCTTAAGCCTCCCCACGCCACACGTCTTCTCTCATTCCTTCACGAACCACAATAACCCTCATCAGCCACCTCACTGACCTGCACAGTCCACCACTACAAGAAAAAAGGCCTTTACTGACACTAAGGTTAGTGACACTAGGCTAAAAGTGTCAGAAACGACGTGTAAATGGGCCTATTTCCGTGTTTTTCACTTAAAATATCAATAATTACTGACACTATGGTTCAGCGATTTTAGTGTCAGTAATTACTATTACAATAGTATCAGTAAGAAATAAAAAAAAAAAAAAAAACGCGTAGTCGTCTGGAGTCGAACCAACACCTCGCGGAAGTGACGTTTTTTTCGCAATATATTACTGACACTAGAGTATCAGTAAATTTAGTGTCAGTAATTAATGATACCTTAGTATCAGTAAAAAAATTTAAAAAAAAAATTATTTCCTTAAGTCTGATGGGACTGTCGAAATTGTAACCATTGATATAATTTTTTTTTATTGTAAGGCTTTACCACTGGGCCAAATCGTGACTTTTGTTCCTTAAACCGCGGTTTATAAAAATATATATGTATTTGTCGGTCGGGTCAAAACCTGAACCGTAGTTACCAAATCAATCTTAGTAATTTAGGTTCCTCTCATTCCCACCTTGCAGCAGCCTTTGTTTCCCCCTTCTTTACTCTCAAATATGAATCTCTCATTTGTAATTTCTAAAATCTAAAAAAATCCAGTACATCCTATCAATTATCAACCTTCATTTCGAAACCCTAATTACAGACCTCGATTATCTTCTTGGTTCGGCTCCAGAGACTTGAATCGGACCGAATCGTGGTTTCATATGAATCAAAGAAGGACTGTAGTTAGTGCGTCCAATTGGGCCAATCAAAAATCTCCCTACGAAACTCTCGGTAATTTGAATATTTCTTATTTTCTTCTTTTTCCCCCCTTTAATTTTTTTTTTTTTTTTTGTTGATATTTTAAGTTCGTGATTTATGCTTTTTATATGTTTGATGATATTTTGAAAGACATGAATCTTTAGGAAGGAGTGAAGTTCAAATTCGTTAACAAATTTAGAATTTTATAAGTTGAAGCCTTTATCTAATAAGTTCCATCCTTGAAATTTGTGAATTGAATCCCATTTATGCAGTAAAATTGTGTTTTTGGAAGTGGTTATGTGAGAATCAGTTTCTGAATTTTTCTTGTTTTTTAAATCCATTTGTTTTTTTATTGGAAAGCACTTTCGTCTGCTTGAACCAAAAACTAGTTGAACAGACAGGAAACTGCTTTTGCTATTTGAATTTTTTTATTGTCTTTGCCACTCCGGAACATACTGTAGTTA
Source organism: Zanthoxylum bungeanum (assembly GCA_019454045.1). Lineage (NCBI taxonomy): Eukaryota > Viridiplantae > Streptophyta > Magnoliopsida > Sapindales > Rutaceae > Zanthoxylum > Zanthoxylum bungeanum. Next base: position 95,781 of record SKCR01043279.1, on the reverse strand, counting down.
GAATATTTATCATGAATGCTAAATAATGGGATGAGAGAGGTTTTGCTTTTGCACTCATTCTTACTCTGTGATTAATTCGTTTGAATTGATTCTATGCACTAATTTGTTTGAATTGATTGTTATGAGATCTTAACCATTTATATGCAATCTTTCTATTTTTAAATGAAGAGCTAGAAAGAGATGCTGGTGAAGAGCAGATAAAGGTTGCATACAGGCGCTTGGCTAAATTCTATCATCCAGATGGTTTGTTACTTCTTTCCGAGTTTTATATACACTTTCAAACTTTGAAATATGGTACTTGCTAGGTAATCTGAGAACTCATCAGTTATTTTGCCTTTTTAAAGTCTATGATGGTAGAGGAACCCTTGAGGAAGGCGAAACAGCTGAAGCCAGATTCATTAAGATTCAAGCTGCTTATGAGCTGCTCATTGATGAGGAAAGGAGGAGGCAATATGATATGGATAATCGAGTTAACCCGATGAAGGTAATGCTTCTACATCATTTGTCAAATCTTTTATATCCGTTGATAGTCTGGAATTAGACTTTAGAAGTAGAATATTGGTCACAAAGTTGAAATTGTTTTTGACTTTTATTATGTAACGTACTTTCACAAATGCCAGTAAGTTATATCTACCCTCTTGAAATGCGAACTGTAGAAACAAACTTGTTCCTAAGTGCTTTATGAATCCTGACAACTATGTGTGATCTCGCGAGTCATTAGTTATGATAAATTATGAAATGACTTTTGTGGAAAATTCTTCTCCAGAACATCATGTGATCACGGGCAAAACAAGAGAATATGACAGTATTTATGATTTGTAATTTTATAATTCATTAGGCTATGAATATGACAGTTTTTGAATTATGTAAGTGGTTTGTTTCTTATATTAAATGACACTTTTTTATTAGATTCGTCTATCTCTTTTATTTATCTTTACCTTAAACCATTATTTTGTGTCTCTAATTATGTAAGTGATTTATATATGTACTTTATAATATGGATCAGAGAAAGCAGTTTGTTATTAAATGTTATTTAAATGATGTACTTATTTGTTGTTTTCAGTATTGTAGGGATTATAGAGTTATGGCTGAACATGAAGAGATGAATCTTCCAGATCTTGAAGGTAGGCCTTCAAGAAGAAAACAAACCAAGAAGAAAGATTTGCAAAAGGATGGGGATAAAATAGTGGTTGAGTACAATATATACGGAGTTCCTATTGGACAAGGAAGAAATGAGCTGAGAAATTACATAGGAGTTATCGTTCGGGAAATAATTTCGATTACATATGATGATTGGAGGCGTGTGCCCTTAGAGGTGAAGGAGTTCCTATGGCAACATTTTCAGGTTGATATTTTCTTACAATGACAACTATATTGTTAAATATTTATAGTGCTAATATTTTCTTATTTGTGTATAGAAAAAATTTGCTTTGAGTTTAAAGATGAAAGGACAAGTGCTAAAGTTGATGGGAGTTTCTTTAAGGAACTTCAGGAGTGAGTTGGCAAATGAATTTATCATACCTAACAATAATGACATGAAATCACTAGGTCACCTCCAATTGAGTATCCAAGCATAAAAGATGGCGATTGGAAGTTGTTTGTAAATAAAGTTTTGTCAGCCAGAATTTCAGGTGCGTTTAAAGTTGATGTGTGTATATGATTAAGTATTTATTAAAATATTTTATCTTTGTGTAGGTAAAAAGTCAACAAGCCAAAGAGAATAGGGCGAAAAATACCTACAATCATCACTTGGGAAGCACGGGATACAGTGGCATGTTATATAGACATGTATGTATTTTTATTTTTACATTATTATTTATTATTTTCTGGAATCATAACTGATTTACAACCTGGCACAGAAATTGAAAACTGGAACATCCGAATATGAAATTGATCGGAATGATGCTTGGATAATGGCAAGAAAAGATAAGGGTAGGTCAATTTATCACTCCATCCATGTACTTTCAAATTCCTGAATCTTCAGAGTTTGCAATGGAAAGGAAGAAGTATCAGGAGAGCTTTCAATTTATGACAGCGCAACTTGAGTATATGAATGCAAGGCTGAACGCCTACAGCAACACTGAAGTAGGTAGTTCTAACTTTCCCAAGGCAAAATCTTCAAGTGGCGCTTGCTTAGAGCTTGAACGTTCCCCGAGCATACTTGGAAAAAGAAAGGTTAATACATTTGGCGTCTTTTTTAATATCTTATATATATGTATTATTAAATACTAATAATGAATTAATCCTACAGGTTCAGTTAGTTGTGGGTAAAACTTCACCAAAGTCTGTGAAGAGCAAAATATTGGAGGATCCTATTAAAGTTGGTGTGCCAAATGATGATCAAAAAGAACAAAACATTGAAGCAACTTCAAGAATAACTCCAACGAAACCTAAATTGACTCCAAGAAGATCTCCGAGGTTAACTCCTGCAGTAAAGGAACCAAAAAATGAAGTAGTTGTGAAAAAACAAATTGCAAGAAAGTTGGTTCTTAAAAAGAACACGAGGGCAGCTGCACAAACAAGAAAACAGATAAGAGTCCATACATGCAAATGTTTTTTATGCTTGTTAAGAGCTGTTTTCCGAATTTGATAAAGATTGATTATGACATACCAATTTTTGGTATTACTTGGAAGTCATACTTAGACAAAGCAATTTGCGAAGAAATCATGGATTTTAAGGAGGTCTCAAACTGTGCTATTAATATATGGATCAAGTATGTTTTCTTTTACCTCTTTCTTCATTTGTTCTAAATGTTTTATAAATATTTACTTTGTTTTTATGTTTATCTTGTCTTAGGCACTTATACGATGAGATGGATAAAACTGAAACTGCCAAACCAGTTCAGTTTGGTTTATAATTTCAGATTTTGTGCCAGATATCATATTGTTGGGGGATTGTTGCAGGCTTCTCAACAAGTATCATGAATTTTGGTGGGGGCATGACATTTTGATGGGACTTTAAGAGTAGTTTTTGAAATATATATATGTTAATTTAAAGATTGTCTATGGAGTTTTTGTATTCATCATGTGATACTGTTGAATTGATTAATACGATTAATCTATTATATGCGAATTTATATAAATGTAATTTTTTAGTTTTTTATTTCATTGAGTTGGTATATATATATATATATTTTATGATTAATTAAATTACAAAAAATAAGAAATATAATTGTGAAATAATACGATTTTAAATTTTAAAAGATATTGACGGATATTGATATTATAGTAACAATAATTACTGACACTAAAAATCAAATATATGCGATATACTGATACTGCAGTAACAAAATTTACTGACACTATAGTATCACTAAATACTGATGATATAGTGTCAATAATTTACTGACACTAAAATAGTGTGAGAGATTACTGATACCATAGTGTCAATAATTTTCTGATACTACAGTATTAACGTTTACTGACACTAAGAATCACTGACACTAGAAACTAGTGTCAGTGATTTCTGGCTGCGGCAACACTGACACATTTATATAGTGTCAGTAAAACCCTTTACTGACACTAATTTAGTATCAGTAAAAGCCTTTTTTCTTGTAGTGCACGCCACAAACAAAACAAATCAAGAGCCCTCATTGACCTCACCCATCAGCGCCCTCACAAACAACGACAACCCTAGCTTCATCCTTCTCCCTCTCTCACTCGGTGAAAGCCACAAACCATGCACAAGAATCACGACAAAACCGACCCCACTGACCGTAACAAATAAACAGCCCACTCAAATATACACAAAACCATGCAGTCCCCTAGCTCTACAACTCATTCGTAAAAATCACAAACAAAACATACAAAGCTTCCATTCACGCACCACTAAACCCTCCACAAACCAACAGCCCTTTCACGCATTATCCATCCCCCACAACATCCCCTAAATCAACATCAAAACCCCCCTCACATACAGCCCTTAAAACACGCCACTGCAGCCCTCACAGACAGCCCTCCATCCCACGCCCAAACTGCTTCCATCTCACGACCAAAACTGCCGCAACTCACTGCCCATCACACCACCGAAAACTGCAATGAAATCCACCCTATGATCACCGTGAAACCACTCCAAAACAGTAAGAAAAATAGTCCCGAAAACCACCTTAAAACCACACAGAAACAGCCCCTACACACAGCCAAAATAGTGAATAAATAACTCTGAAAACAGCCCAAAAACAGTGCCAAAACCGAGACCAAAACAGTCCCAAAATACAACCAAAACAGTGAACAAAAACAGAGAAAATAGCGAGTGAAAACAGCAGTGAAACGGAGTGAAAACAGTAGCCCGAGCGGTGAAATAGCGAGAAAAGACGTGAACCAGTGAACCGGAGGAGTTGCGGAGCATCAACCCTTCCGACGACCGTGTACCGTACTTCCGAAAGATGATTTAAAAGGATGGAAACCCAGACATAAATTCTGTAGCCGAATCCGAATGGACGGTAGTGCGGTCTGTACTTGGGATACAACTTCACGTACCACTCGAGCAAACGGCACATATTTCGATTTATTTTATCTTGTTTGTTTATTATCCGTTATTTAATTTCTACATGTTATTTGCTAGATAAAGCGCATGGGCTTAGTAAGTTGGATTAAAGGTCCTCCATTTCGAGGGGTTAAAATCCTTTACCACGATGTTTTGCCGCGCCGGATGATGTATATTCGGTTGAATGTAAGATGTGTTCAATTGGGTATACAAAGTCCGATATTGTTGTCTTTATTTTTTATATGCATTATTTTATTAGCGCATGGGCTTAGTAAGTTGGATTAAAGGTCCTCCATTTCGAGGGGTTAAAATCCTTTACCACGATGCGTTGCCACACCGGATGATGTACATTCGGTTGAATGTAAGATGTGTTCAATCAGGTATACAAAGTCCGATATTGTTGTCTTTATTTTTTATATGCATTATGTTATTAGTGCATGGGCTTAGTAAGTTGGATTAAAGGTCCTCCATGTCGAGGGGTTAAAATCTTTTACCACGATGCTTTGCCGCGCTGGATGATGTATATTCGGTCGGATGTAAGATGTGTTCAATCGGGTATACAAAGTCCAATATTGTTGTCTTTATTTTTATATGCATTATATTTTTAGCGTATGGGCTTAGTAAGTTGGATTAAAGGTCCTCCATGTCGAGGGGTTAAAAGCCTTTACCACGATATTTTGCCGCACCGGATGATGTATCTTCGGTTGAATGTAAGAATAAGCACTGAAGGAGAGAGAATCGACCCAAATCATTATGAAAGCAATGATGGAGAAATTGGAGGAGTTAGAAAAGAAAAATGATGAAAGAATAGAGGTAAGCCCCAGCCGTAGAAGAGAAGAGATAACAATAGGAAAGAATGTTGCTAAGTCAGAAGGTGGTGGTGGAAATGAGAAGAAGGGTGCATATAGAATGAGATATGTAGTCATCGCTGGAGTTGAACTAGTGAGGGGAATGTGGGAAGAAGAAGAAGGTATGAAGACCCCGGAGTTCTCCAATAATAACCCGTGCTACACAGAGAGTGATCTGAAACGAAATCCAGGGGAAGAACATGAGGGCTCCCATCCATGAGAATCATGCATTGAGTCCCAAACTTGATTCTCATGCATTGAGTCTAACCCAGATTTCATGGTATCTTGCCACTTCACAGAGTAAATATCCAACATCGATTCTCTATAGGTAAAATGGTCAGTCTCTTCAACTAAAAGAACATTGAGACTATTTTCTTGTATCAAATACAAGCATTCAGGAGGTCTAGATACGCTTTGTGACCTATAGAGTGTGTATGTTGAAGGTTCTTCACCTACTTGAACTTCAAGTTCCTCTGTTAGTTCATTTTTTTCAGGTTAGACTTCATCAAGTTCAACTTGTCTATGATTACCACATTCTGAATAAAATTTTACCTCTAGAAATTTTGTGAAGTGAGCTATGAACACATTTCGATGCTCGATATCATAGAACATATATCACTTTTGTATTCGAAGGATATCCAACAAACCTAAACTTTTAACCTCGAGGTGAAAGCTTATCTTGCTGAGCCATCCGGACATAGGCAGAACAACCCCAAACCTTAACATAATTAAGATTTGGTTTCCTATCGGTCCATATCTCATATGGAGTCGTAGGAACAACTTTTGAAGGAATCTTATTCAAAAGATGTGCAGCTGTTAAAAGAGAGTAGCCCCATAAATAATAGGGCAAATCTGTAAAACTCAACATAGATCGAACCATATCCAATAAAGTCTGATTTCTCCTCTCAGACACTCCATTGTGTTGTGGAGTACCTGGAGGAGTATATTTAGCGAGAATCTCATTCTCTTTCATATAATCCATGAACTCACTACTCATATATTCGCCGCCTCGATCAGATCGAAGGCATTTAATATATTGACCAGTGTGTTTTTCTACTTCATTACGGAACTCTTTGAACTTTTCAAAGGTTTCTGATTTATGTCTCATCAGATAGATATAACCGTACCGTGACAGATCATCGGTAAATATAACGAAATACGAATAACCATTGTGAGCAGTCTGACTTAGTGGACCACATACATCAGAATGTATGAGTTCCAGTAAGTTAGTGGCGCGGTGTCCAACACCGGAAAATGAGGCTTTGGTCATCTTACCATGAATACATGATTCACAAGTTGGATAGGGTTCAATGGTGAGATCTGGTATCAAACCATTCCTAACCAATTGGGTAAGGCGTTTCACGCCTATATAACCTAGCCTGATATGTCATAGTTCAGTATTATTAACTACATGTAAACTACACTTATTAATTCTAGTATTCAAAATATCTCTAGAAGTGCAATATGTAATGACCATGCTCATTTGGACAACAAAGGATCTGAATATTATGTTTATCATATAAATATAAAGAACAGTTCTTAATATTAACATGATAACCTTCTGTATCTAATACAAAAAGTGATATAATATTTGCTACACATCTTGGTACAACGTAGCAATCATTTAACAAAATGATCACACTTGGCAAAGAGATCTCGTATACTCTCACTGCAACTGCATCCAGAGAGTCTCCACTCCCAAAACGCAACTGCATCTCTCCAGGCTTCCTTCAGCACCTGCAATGAATTGCAAATGTGATCAGGACAAGCAGAATCCAAAATCAAGCTGGATGTAACAGCTTCACAAGTTAGTGAGATATCAATAACTGGAAAAATAAATGTACCTGACGTAGATGCTCCCATTTTCCTTATCTGGGAAATATAGTCATAACATTTCCTTTTCCGGTGCCTGACTTTACTGCAATGATGGCATTTATCTTCAGACGCCCTCTTGGGCTTAGCTATCTTTCTTTGCGGTGAAGGACCGCTTCTTCTTCATTTTCATCTTCTTTCCCTTTGGCCTAGCCTGGGAAGAAGCAGAAAGTGAAGTAGGTTTCGGAGGGTGAGTTGATACTCCATTCCTTAGGTCCTATTCGGCGGTGATCAACATCCTATGTAGTTCATGATAGGAATAGATAATCCAATTCATGTTGAAGTACATTACAAATTGGCGATAAGTTGCTAGGAGCGAACCAAAAATGACACTCATACAGAGAATGTCATTCAGAGGGAGATTATCTTGCCTCAGTTTTTCAATCAAATCGATCAAGTGAAGAACATGCGAGCTCACAGCTTGCCCCTCGTCCAGTCGCGCATGGAACAGTTCCATCTCCACTTTATGAACAACACCTTGTTCTTGGTTCATATACGATTCTCTTAATCGCATCATCATACTATATGCATCTGCCATGCCATAGTACTGCCTCTTGAGTTCCGATGCCAGTGAACTTAGAATGTATGATTTAACTTTTAAATCATCATCTTTCCAAGACTGGAAAGTTTCTAGTTCAGCCGGTGTTGCATCCTCAGACACAGCAAGTGGCAGCGGACCCTCAAGTACATATCCCAACTTTTCGAATTCAAAGACAATCCTTAAATCCATATCCCAATCGGCAAAGTTCTCAACGTCTTTCAGTTTGTTCGTATCCAATATACGCGCAAAAGGATTAGTCGATTGTGTCGCCATCGCAAATCTATCATATAGATTACGAAAAATGGTTAGCAGAATTAAACAGTTTCTTATAATATCAAAAGCATTAACTAGATCATGGATTTTTAATCTAAAATTGCCTCTCCCACTAAATCATGTAATACTGTAATCCCCAAACAGAATACAAAGATTTAATAATTAAATTAAATACAAATAGAGAAATGTGGACCCCATGAATATATTTCAGCTCACAGCTTTGGCACGTTCTCGCATAAGTATATTCATTAGGTAGACAACTCATTGTCAATCACTCACTAGTGACTCATTTCTTCTGGTCCTGGTCGTTTCTCGTTGTGACAACTTTGACATGTTCACAAGGAGGCGTACCAAGGTTAAACTCGTCAATGATAAACTCAAGCTACTTCCGTAACCCTGACAGCTTTGGCACGTTCAGGATTCCAATTTTGCTTGAATTTATCTAGTATCATTATACATCCGGCATAAGTAAATTTCTATCGGCTACATCCTCACAGATTTGGCACGTTCTCAGATGTAGTCATAGAAAAGATATCCATAAAATGTATTGACAAGACGGACCATGTAACATGCATCAAATACATAATTAACATACAACCTTATTATTTAGTGATTTTCCATAAAGTGTCATACACCTTAAATTTAATCAAATTAAATTAAAACATGCATGTATTAAGCAAAAGCAAGATCAAACATTAGATTTAAAGGCCAATCATATCAAGGTCCTAGAATCAGACTCGCTCTGATACCATTTCGTACGGGTTTTAAGGGGTATTTCCGGGTAACGCAGCGGAACGCGGAAAATCTAATTTTTCCGATTTCAAAATTGGATTTTCCGCGTTCCGCTGCGTTACCCGGTAATACCCCTTAAAACCCCTATAGTATTTTTATTATTTGATGTAAATTTAATACATATATTTAAGATATTTGTATTTAATTATTTAATTATATAAATATTATATGATTAAATTAATTAAGTAATGAATATCTTTAGTCATCATTTACCTTTTAAATGACAAAGGTTGATTGTTTACACTTGTTCCATTTCATTAAATGTTGTAATGATCTAATTGAACAAATTAACTAATACTTTCCATTTAATTAAATTGAAATATCTAGATTTTTTTGCGTCTCAATTTTCGGGCAAGTGAACATATACAAAAGTGTTTCGTTTTCATTTTTTGTTTCATAACAACAAGTTACCAAATATATTACAAAGTAAATTTTGAGAGAAACTTGAAGAACAAAGGAAAAATCTTAAGGAAAATAGGATTTTGTAAGTATTTTCCAACTTTCTTCAACTAGAAAATTATTTTCATGTTTCTAAGCTTCAATATGTGTTGTTTAGAATTTTCTCCACTCTTTAAGTATTTAATAAAATTGGTTGGAACTTTTTTGAAAGATGTTGCATGTGTGATTTAACAAAGTAAGCTTTTAATTGGTTATTAAGCTTTCATTTGATTAATTAGTAATCAAGTTGTCATTCTAGAGTTTTAAGGCCACTCATTTATGACCTATAATTGTTCTTATATTATTTCAAGTGGTGAGACTTGTTTGGAGTGTTAAATAATTGATTGAAGTGTTGAATTTATTCAATTTAGTGTAAATTTATCAATTGTAGTAATTTATGAAATTAGGGTTCTTAACCTATTCCAATTTTGGGGCTTTTCATATATGTGATGTATTATGATTTATATATGATGTATAGTAAATTTAGTATTGATTGGATTTGATCTTGAGTAGTTTTTAACAAGATTGGACCAAATTGCAAATCCTGGAAAATACTGGGCTGTTTCGGCAATATCAAAAAAATTTGGGTTTTGTGTTGCAATTTGTATTTTGATATATTAGACATGTATAAATCATTTTGGGATTGATTTGGAATCACTTAAATACGTATTTGACAATTTGAGGACCAAAATGAACAAAATACAAAGTTGAGGGGTCAATTGGCAATTAAGAAGAAATTTGATTTCTTGGGTAAAAATTTCAGATTTTAAGTATTGAGCAATTAAAATAAATCTCGAGAAAATTTTTTGAAATCGGGCATTCCGCTTCATTACTCGGGAATTCCCCCTAAAACCCCAACAAAATGGTATCAGAGCGAGTCTGATTCTAAACACTCGATATGATTATGCCTTTAAATTCAATGTTTAATTTAATCTTTACTTTATCCATACATGTGTTAATTTAATTTGATTAAATAAAGTAAAAGCATCTTTTGCGGAAAATCTCCATTTGAAAATAAGGTTTTATATTTAATATGTATTTGATGCATGTTAATTGGTCCATCTTGTCAATACCGCTTATGGATAAATAATCTATGCTATATACGAGAACGTGCCAAAGCTGTGAGGATATGGTCGATAGGAATTTATCTATGCCGGATATATTATGATATTTGGTGAATTCAAGCGAAAACGGAATCCTGAATGTGTCAAAGCTGTCAGGGTTACACAAGTATCTTGAATTTATCACCGACATGTTTAACCTTGGTACGCCTCCTTGTGAACGTACCAAAGTTCTCACAACGAGAAATGACCAGGACCGAAAACCTAGGAGTCACTGGTGAGTGATCGACAATGAGTTGTCTACCTAATGAATATATGTAGGCAAGAACGTGCCAAGGCTGTGAGCTGAAATATATTCATGGGGTCCACCTTTGACTATTATGTTATGATTTGATTATAGCATGTTTTTTATTCTGTCTAGGGATTACAGTTTTGCATGAAATAGTGGGAGGGGCATTTTTAGATTAAAAATCCATGATCTATTAATGCTTTTGATATTATATGAAACTGTTATGTCTGCTAACCGTTGATTCGCTGTCTATTTGATAGATTTGCGATGGCGGCACCTTTGACCAATCATTTTGCTCGTATGCTTGATACGAATAAGCTTAAGGGCGCTGAGAACTTTACGGACTGGGATATGGATTTGAGGATTGTCCTCGGATCCGAGAAGCTGGGATACATTTTGGAAGGTCCACTACCACTTGCTATATCAGAGGATGCATCGCCTGAAGAGATAGAGACTTTCCTTAAATGGAAAGATGATGATTTAAGGGTTAACTCATTCATTCTAAGTTCTTTTTCTTCTGAACTGAAGAGGCAATACTTTGAGATGCACGATGCATATAGCTGTTGGGGTTGGTGCTCAGAGCGCCAATTCCCGGTTGTATTTCTGTTAAATACTTCTGTAAAACATTATTATTATGAATAATATATGCAGTTTCTATAATATAATCTATCTTATTAAATGGTAAAGACGTATTGACCTTAGAATGATTAGTCATGGTACTATTGCAAAAGCGTCGCAACGGACATTGAGTAGTATCATGACGTTGTCATTCTCAGACAGTTCCTGGTCAAGGTTTACACTACTTGGTCAGTATAGTAAACCCGTTGAGACTGGTACATGTCGTATACTGGAATATATGATTCCAATGGTTTCTCAATGAACCATAAGTCTTGGAAACTAGTATAGACGTGTAGGTGTTTATAGCGGATAAACACTGAACGACTCACCGAAGATCCAAAATAAGAATCTTCTTGGGTTGAGTAGCACTTGTGATTCTTAGACTTGAGATGCCATTGTGGGCACTTGAGACATCTTCTACACTTAGACGGCAGTCACGTCACCGATCTATTTAGATCAGACCTCCGCCTGTTCGTTGGGTGTAGATAGATCCTCAGGATGTCCTATGTGTATCAAGATAGGATCCGTCAGTTCTGTGTATCAGAGCATAGGTAGTCCATATGATTAGCAATCAGATAAAACCATGGGCCCGTGGTAAAGTTTAGAAGCTAGTTCTAAACATTCTTTTTGAGATTGCTAATAGAATAGTCAACTGGATAATCCCGATAGAGATTTGACGTTTGCATCTATATCTCTGGGTTTTATCCGGATACCTGTGACAGAGGAATTATACATTTGCCATGACCTCGACCTGTATGGTTCAGCGAGATTATCCGTGATCGTCATAATCTACGGGTGGATAGATTATGGACACGAAATTAGATTTCGTGACGGATATACCTCAATAATGAAACATACTCGTAGAGCACTAGAGCAACATTAATAAATAATATTTATTATTTATAAAGTCGTTTAAAGGTTAGACGCAAGATACGTGCTAAAGGGACTAGATAGTCATTTGCCTAATTATTGTGTATTTACATTTAATACTTGATTAATTTAAATACACATTAATTAATAGTCAAAATGAGTTATTTGACTTATATCCTAAATGAATATATGTTTTTAATATTTAATGTAAATATTATACATATATTTAATATATTTGTATTTGATTAATTAATTGATTAATTAATTGTTAAATGATTAAATTAATTAAAATATAAATATCTTACATTAGGATATTTAAAGTAAATGATGTTAGTTGCTTTTGTTGACTTAAATAAATATCTAATAAAGTTGTATTAAGATATTTATGCAAGTTGATAACATAATTTTGAAATGAAATTGAAATGAAAAATTCTTGATATATGTTTGTGAATTTCGGCCAAAGGCCATTTGTGCACAAGTATATATTGTTTTCATTTTTTCATTTCATAATAACCTAATACACTTTTCATAAAACTCCATTGAAAGAAACCAAGGAAACAAGTGAAGGAGAAAAGGAAAGCTTGGATTTTGTAAGTTTTTCAAACTTACTATTAGAAAGGAAATTGTTCCTTAGGATCTAGGCAACATCTTGTGATGTTCTTAAGTTATTCATTTCTTTATTTCTTGTGTTTTGATGATGGAAATTTTTATTGAAAGTGTTGAGCATGTATTGTGAAGGAAGGTTGTGACTATTGTAGTTGTAAGCTTTCTTTTAAGGTTTTGGAAACCATGTTGCTAATCTAGAGTTATTGACCCACTCTTAAATGACCTATATTTGATCTTGAGTTGTTTCATTGTGTTGAGAATTGGATTGGATGGAAGAATGATGATTGAAGTAATTGATTTAATGTATTTGGTCTAATTTGTCCAATTTGTGGAAATTGAAAAATTAGGGTTCATGACTAATTCCAAATTTGGGGATTTTCATATATGTTGTGCATTTGTGTGTTTATATGATGCATATAAAGTTTCATGTTCATTGGATTACATCTTGATGTGTTTTTATGCATGAAATGACAAAATGCACAAACCCCCCCCCTGGATGGTGCTCTCGGCTTTGGAGAAGAAATTTAGGGATTTTGGTGCTTTTGGTGTTTTGATGTTTTGAACATCATAAGTTCATCTTAGAAATGATTTTGAATCATTCAAAATTGATTTGATCAATTTCGGACTAAAATGGACAAAAATACAAAGCAATGGTATTTCGGTAAATTCATTCAAATATGATTTATTGAATTTATTTTCATAATTTGATTATTGGAATGTTAAATAAATATGTTTATTTAATTAATCCGAGAAAAAGTTTTGAAATCTGAAATCGGATTTTCACCGCTTCCGCTGCGTTACCGGATTCACCCCCTAAAAACCCCTACAATAGCATGATGACACAACTTCATGAATCGTTCATGAACCAGGAACAGGTCGTGGTTCATAGAGTTGCAATGGAACTGTTCCATTCTAAACTTGATGAGGGACAGGCTGTGAGCACACATGTGCTTCATTTGATCATTTTGATCGAGCAATTGAGGCGCAGTGATTTCCCTCTCAATGATACTCTATGACGGAGTGTCATACTTGGTTCGCTCCTGGCGTCGTATCGCTAGTTTGTCATGTACTTCAACATGAATGAGATTCACTGCTCTTACCGTGAGTTGCATATGATGCTTCTAATAGTAGAGGAAGATTTAAAGAAGAGAGTTCTGACTCGCCTTCCGAAATCCACTTCACTTTCCACTTCTTCCCAATCCAAGTCGAAGGGGAAGAAGTCAAAGGCAAAGAAGAAGACATGTGTCAATATTCCTCCGCATGCTAAGGTAGCGAAACCCAAGAGAGCTTATGAAGATAAGTGCCACCACTTCCAGAAAGTCGGGCACTGGAAAAGAAACTGTCCAGACTACCTCGCATAGATAAAGAGGGAAAGAGCATCGACATCAGGTACTTTTATTTTTCCTATTATTGATATCTTATTGACTTGTGAAGCTATGACATCTAATTGGATTTTAGATTCTACTTGTCCTATTCACATTTGCAATTCGTTTTAGGTGCTGACGAAAAGTAGACGACTGAAATCTGGGGAGATGTAGTTGCGATTCGGGAGTGGTGACTCTCTGGATGCGGTTGAGTGGGCTTATACGAGATTCCCTTACCCAGTGGAAGACTTTTGTTGAATGACTGATATTTTGTGCCAGGATGTGTGGCGAATATTATGTCACTTTTTGTATTAGATACTGAAGGATATAATGTAAATATTAAAAATCGTTCTTTGTATTTATATAATAGAAATAATATTTAGATCATTTGTTGTCCTAATGAGCATGGTCATTACATATTGTGTACCTCACAATATATCTTTAATACTGGAATTAATAAATGTAAATAATCTGATATAAATAATACTGAACTATGGCATATGAGGTTGGGTCATATAGGCGTGAAATGCCTAACCCAGTTGGTTAGGAATGGTTTGATACATGATCTCACCATTGAACCTTATCCAATCGTGAATCTTGAATTCGGGGTAAAATGACCAAAGCCCCATTTTTGGGTGTTGGAAACCGAGCTACTGACTTATTAGAACTAGTACATTCTGATGTATGTGGTCATATGAGTCAGACTCCACACATCGGTTTTTCATACTTCATCACCTTTACCAATGATTTGTCACGGTAGGGTTATGTTTATCTGATGAAATATAATTTGAAAAGTTCAAAGAATTCTGAAATGAAGTAGAAAAACAGACTAGTCAATAAATTTAATACCTTCGATCTGATCGAGGTGGTGAATATATGAGTGGAGACTTCACAGATTATTTAAAGGAGAATGGGATTTTCGCTCAATATACTTCTCCGGATACTCCGCAGCACAATGGAGTGTTAGAGAGGAGAAATCAGACATTATTGGATATGGTCCGATCGATGTTGAGTTATACAGATTTACCCTATTACTTATGGGGTTATGCTCTTTTAACTGCCGCTCATCTCCTTAACCAGATTCATCCTAAAGATATTCATACGACTCCGTATGAGATATGGACCGGTAGGAAACCGAATCTTAATTACGTTAAGATTTGGGGCTTTCGTGCATACGTCATGATGGCTTAGAAGAATAATCTTTTACCTCGAGGGAAAAAGTTTAGGTTTGTTGGATATCCTTCAAATACGAAAGGATATTTATTCTATGATACCGAGCATCGAAATGTGTTCGTAGCTCATTTCGTAAAATTTCTAGAGATAGAATTTTTATTTGAAGGTGGTGATCATAGATAGGTTGAACTTGATGAAGTACAACCTGATACCAATGAAAAAACAGAGGAACCTGAATTTCAAGAAGATGAAGAACCTTCAACACACACACTCTATAGGTCGCAAAGGGTATCTAGACCTCTTGAAAGCTTGTATTTTATATAAGAAAAGAGTCTCAATGTTCTCTTAGTTAAAGAGACCAACTCTTTTACCTATAGAGAATCGATGTTGGACATCGACTCCGTGAAGTGGCAAGACACCATGAAATCTGAGTTAGACTCAATGCATGAAAATCAAGTTTGGAACATGGTTTCGCTTCATGAAGGAATTGTTCCTATCGGTTAGAAATGGATTTACAAAAAGAAGCGCGGGCCTGACGGAAAGGTTGAAACCTTTAAGGCCCGACTGATAGCTAAAGGTTATTCGCAGCGACCTGGTTTCGACTATGATGAAACTTTTTCGCCAGTTGCGATGCTAAAGTCTATAAGGATTTTATTGTCTACTGCCGCTTACCATGATTACGATATTTGGAAAATGGATGTCAAAACAGTTTTTCTAAATGGATTTCTTGATGAAGAAATATATATGGAACAGTCGGAGGGTTTTGCATCCAGAGAGAACTCGGGCATGGTATGCAAGCTTAAGAAGTCCATTTACGGAGTTAAACAGGCTTCACAAAGTTGGAATCTTCGATTCGATGAGATAATCAAATTATCTGGTTTTCTCAAGAATTCGGAAGAATCATGTGTGTATAAGAAGGCCAATGGGGGTATGGTGGTATTTCTAATTCTCTATCTTGACGACATCGTGATCATTGGAAATGATATCGGGATGATGCAATGCGTCAAAGCTTACCTTTGTAAGAATTTCTCCATGAAGGACCTGGATGAAGCTTCTTATGTCTTAGGTATAAAACTCTATAGAGATTGAGAAATGAAGCTTATTGGGTTATCCCAATCAACGTACATAGATAAGATCTTAGAACAATATAATTTTGGTAACTGTAAAACATCAAACATATTGTTCAGACATGGCTTACATCTTTCAAAGAAGATGTGTCCAAAAACAGAAGATTAGAAGATTAGAATGTCTAATCAGCCTTATGCTTCGTGTTTGGGTAGCATCATGTATGTCATGTTATGTACTAGGCTTGATATCAGCTAAGCAGTTAGTGTGATCAGCATGTATCAGTCCAATCAAGGAAATGACCATTGGATGAACATTAAACATATCATTAAGTATCTTACAGGTACTAAGGATAAGTTTATTATATATGGAGGAAAAGAACTGCAAGTTAATGGGTATACAGATTCCGATTTCCAATCGGATCCTGATGATAGAAAGTCTACAGCAGGATTCATGTTTACCCTAAACGGAGGTGCAGTTTGTTGGAAGAGTTCCAAACATGGGTCACCAGCTGATTCCACCACAGAAGCGGAATATATTTCAGCTTTTGAAGCTGCAAAGGAAGCTGTATGGGTTAGGAACTTTATCACAGAATTGGGAGTAGTCTTAAGTATCGAGAATCCGATTTCGTTATACTGTGATAATACCGGAGCCATTGAGCAAGAAAATGAACCAAGGGCGCATCAGAAGTCGAAGCATGTGAAACGTAATACCACATCATTCGAGAGATTGTGTCGTGAAGGGACATTGTCGTGTGCAAGGTATCGAGTGAAGATAATGTAGAAGACCCGCTTACCAAGGCCATTCCTCCGAATTTATTTGATAAACATGTGGAGTCGATGGGTATTAAATATAATCGATATTAACACTAGAGAAAATGAGAGAATTTGTTAGTGTTTGTGCTCAGAGCACCAATTTTCCTATGTATTTCCCTGTAAATACTTATGTAATATTTTGTTATGAATAAAATAAACAGTTTCTATTATATAACATCTTATTTTATATTGTAAAGACGTAACATACTTTAGAATGATTAGTTGTGATACTGTTGCAAAAGCGTCGCAACTGACATTGAGTTGTATCATGACGTTGTCATTTTTAAACAGTTCCTGATCAAGGTTTACACTACTTGGTCAGTAAAGTAAACCCGTTGAGACTGGTACATGTCGTATATTGGAATCTTGGATTCCAATGGTTTCTTAATGAACCATGAGTCTTGGAGACTCGTATAGACGTGTAGGTGTTTATAACAGATAAACACTAAACGACTCAATAAAGATTCTTAATGGATGGTAAACCAACATCAATAAGAATCTCCCGGGTTGAGTGAGCATAGTGATTCTATGACTTGAGATACCACTGTGGATATATGAGTTATTTTCACACTTAGGTGGTAGTCACATCACCGATCTATTAAGATCAGACTTCTACTTATTCGTTGGGTGTGGACTGATGCTCAGAATATCATGTGTGTATCAAGAAAGGATCCGTCAGTTCTGTGTACAGAGCATATGTATTCATTATGGAATTAGCAATCTGTTAAATCCATGGGCCCGTGGTACACTATATAAGTCAGTTCTAAGTGTTATTAAGAGATTGTTAATAGAAACGTTGACGTGATTATATCTATAGAGATTTGACGTTTATATCTATATCTCTGAAATAATCCGGATACATGTGACAGATGGATTATACGTAAGCAACGACCTCGACCTGTATGGTTCAAAGAGTTTTTCTGTGTTCATCAAAATTTACGGGTGGGTAGATTATGGACGCGAAATTTGATTTCATGACGGATATGCCTAAACCTAGAGAGTCTCACTAATGAAATATACTCGTAGAGCACTATGACAACTTTTATGAATAATAATGATCATTTGTAAGTCGTTTTAACTATTAAACGAAAAATACATGCAAAAGGACCTAAAGGTCATTCCTAATTAATGTGTATTTGTATTTAATATTTGATTTTATTAAATATACATTAATTAAATGTCAAATTATGATTTTTGACATAAATGATTGATATATGTATTTGATTATTTAATGTAAATTTAATACATATATTTAAGATATTTGTATTTAATTATTTAATTATATAAATATTATATGATTAAATTAATTAAGTATGAATATCTTTAGTCATCATTTACCTTTTAAATGGCTAAGGTTGATTGGTTACACTTGTTCCATTTTATTAAATGTTGTAATGATCTATTGACCAAATTAACTAATACTTCCCATTTAATTATATTGAAACAAAAATTGAAATATCTCGATATTTTTTTGCTTCTCAATTTTGGGCAAGTGAAGCATATACAAAAGTAATTTGTTTTCATTTTTTGTTTCATAACAACAAGTTACCATAATATTACAAAGTAAATTTTGAGAGAAAACTGAAGAATAAAGGAAAAAGCTTAAGGAAAATCGGATTTTGTAAGTATTTTCCAACTTTCTTCAACTAGAAAATTATTTTCATGTTTCTAAGCTTCAACATGTGTGTTTAGAATTTTCTCTATTCTTTAAGTATGTAATAAAATTGGTTGGAACTTTTTTGAAGATGTTGCATGTGTGATTTAACAAAGTAAGCTTTTAATTGGTTATTAAGCTTTCATTTGATTAATTAGTAATCAAGTTGTCATTCTAGAGTTTTAAGGCCACTCATTTATGACCTATAATTGTTCTTATATTATTTCAAGTGGTGAGACTTGTTTGGAGTGTAAAGAATTGATTGAAGTGTTGAATTTATTTAATTTAGTGTAAATTGATCAATTGGAGTAATTTATGAAATTAGGGTTCTTAACCTATTCCATTGTGGGGCTTTTCATATATGTGATGTATTATGATTTATATATGATGTATAGTAAATTTAGTATTGATGGATTTGATCTTGAGTAGTTTTTAAAAAGATTGGACCAAATTGCAAATCCTAAAAATACTGGGCTGTTTCGGCAATATTAAAAAAATTTGGGTTTGTGTTTGCAATTTATATTTTGATGTATTAGACATGTGTATAAATCATTTTTGGGATTGATTGGAATCACTTAAATATGTATTTGACAATTTGAGGACCAAAATGAACAAAATACAAAGTTTGAGGGGTCAATCGATAATTAAGAAGAAATTTGATTTCTTGGGTAAAAATTTCAGATTTTAAGTATTGAGCAATTAAAATAAATCTCGAGAAATTTTTTGAAATCGGGCATTCCGCTTCGTTACTCGGGTATTCCCCCTAAAACCCCAAAAAATGGTATTAGAGCGAGTCTGATTCTAAAACTCGATATGATTATGCCTTTAAATTCAATGTTAATTTAATCTTTAATTTATGCATACATGGGTTAATTTAATTTGATTAATAAAGTAAAAGCATCTTTTGCGGAAAATCTCCATTTGAAAATAAGGTTTTATATTTAATATGTATTTGATGCATGTTAATTGGTCCATCTTTCAATACCGCTTATGGATAAATAATCTATGACTATATCCGAGAACGTGCCAAAGCTGTGAGGATATGGCCGATAGGAATTATCTATGCCGGATATATTATGATATTAGGTGAATTCAAGCGAAAGCGGAATCTTGAATGTGCCAAAGCTGTCAGGGTTACACAAGTATCTTGAATTTATTCACCGATAAGTTTACCCTTGGTACACCTCCTTGTGAACGTGCCAAGTTGTCACAACGAGAAATGACAAGGATCGAAAACCTAGGAGTCATTGGTGAGTGATCGACAATGAGTTGTCTACCTAATGATATATGTAGGCAAGAACGTGCAAATGCTGTGAGCTTAATATATTCATGGGGTCCACCTTTCACTATTATGTTATGATTTGATTATAGCATGTTTTTTATTCTGTCTGGGGATTACAGTTTTGCATGAAATAGTGGGAGGAGCATTTTTAGATTAAAAATCCATGACCTATTAATGCTTTTGATATTATATGAAACTGTTATGTCTGCTAACCGTTGATTCACTATCTATTTGATAGATTTGCGATGGCAGCACCTTTGACCAATCATTTTGCTCGTATGCTTGATACGAATAAGCTTAAGGGCGCTGAGAACTTTACGGACTGGGATATGGATTTGAGGATTGAACTTGGATCCGAGAAGTTGGGATACATTTTGGAAGGTCCACTACCACTTGCTATATCAGAGGATGCATCACCTGAAGAGATGGAGACTTTCCTTAAATGGAAAGATGATGATTTAAGGGTTAACTCATTCATTCTCAGTTCTTTTTCTTCTGAACTGAAGAGACAATACTTTGAGATGAACGATGCTTATAACATGATGACACAACTTCATGAATCGTTCATGAACCAGGAACAGGTTGTAGGCACTGCATTTTTGCATATAAGTCCATATGATGAGTCTCATTTGGAGGCACTACCTTTTAAGTTGCGGAAGTCACGGGAAACAGACGTCGGAAGGGAAGGGTCAGAAATTGATACCTCGTTGGATTTGGTTCGCTCGGTTTAGCTTCGGGTTTACTCGTTCGATCTCTGTTTTAAATTTATTCCCGGCCTAAATCTTAAACAAATTCTCGGCCTCGCCTCTCTCTCACAAAGCCACCAATCATCATTAAACATTCCCAAACAATAACAAACAAACCAAATCAAAAAAAAACCAAATACCACCCATGCAGCCCACGTGAATCATCTCCAATCAAACACAAAGACCAAACACTAGCAAACAAACACAGACTAACAAAGCCATGCACCCTCCATGCAAAACCCATACCCTATTCATGCAACCACCCTCCATAACCTGACAATAACCCTCTAACTTGCATCCAATTGCCGAACCATAACTCACTTATACCTCTCTCTCTCACCTCATGCAACCATATAAACCCTGACCTTCACGCAGGGGAGACGGGGGAACCTTACAAAAACAAAACCAAAAGAAAAACCTAAGGACCTCTCGGCAACTCCCTCTCTTTCTTATCCCTCATCATACCTCACGTTCCCTTCTCTCTCAAAGAACCCTCACTTCAAGCCTCATGCAGCCTCTACATGAAGGAAGAAACAAACCCACGCACCCCTCATTCTTCATGCAATAACACAGCCACCCCTTGTTTCACTTTAATAGCTCCCCTTCACGCAGCAGAAAGTCCTCCATTCGCCACAAAACTTTATGCAGAAAGCCTTCCATCACCACAAAGCCTTCTCGGCAACAACCCAAACACTCAGGCAGCATAGAAGCCCTTCACCGTTTCACACAGACCACACACTGCCACAATCTCATCCTCTCCACTCACATAAACCTAAACTAATACCACCCCTCTGTCGGCAAGCAGCAGGCCATTCTCTGTCCTCCCTTCAAAGCACACAACACGCAGCAGCCTATTAAACACGCACTCAGCAGCCGCAACTCCTTCACGTAACCATCACCTCACGCCCTTAACTGCCATCTCCTCTCACCACAACAGCCCTCTACACGTGAGCCAACAAACAAACAAAGATGACCAGCCCTTAAGCCAACAACAAAGACAAAGCAAGCCTTTCAACAGCCCCTACACTCACCGAGTGAGAACCAAGCTCCCCCTAACCACGCACAGCTCCCTTCACGTCTCCACAAACTGCCCTCACGTAACACCCCTTGCCTTGCCTCATGTATCCTTCCTCTGCCGACCAAACTTGCCTCACCAACATGCACATAAACTGTTCATCCATGCAGCCCCCCCTAACCACGCACCTGCAGTTCACGCCCCAAAAAGCCCTTAACATCCACTGCCCTTCACAAATAGACCTCAACCGAGAACCCTAAGCAGCCCCTCACCTTCAACGCACGTTCCTCACAAATGCCACAGCCCTAAGCCACGAAAAACTAGCTGTCCCATACACACAAAACTGCCAAGACAGAAGCTTCATGTACTGCCAAAAACCCATGCATGCAGCGTCCATAACCATCACGTTACTGCCCATTGTTTCACATCAAAACCGCTCACATACTGCCCTAACCATCGCAAAACACAGCCTGAAACAGCCGCATAAACCCCCATTTATCACATAAACAAACAGCCCCCAAAACTATCTTGTTCCACCGCAAATAACCCTCCACAAATTGCCTAAAATAGTCCAGAGAATCCCCCTCAAAACCGTCCCCGAATAGCGAGTGAAAATAGATAAAATAGCGAAAACAGAAAACCCGAGAAAACCGCGAGTGAAAACGGATAAAATAGTAGAAACAGCAGACCGGTGGAAACAGCGAAAATAGTGAACCAGTGAAAAAGTAGAAAACAACATACCAATGAAAATAGTGGAAACGATAACCCTTCCGGCACCGTGAAACGCACTCCCGGAAAGCGACTAAAAGGTTAGACCTGAGGGCACCTTTTATTTATTATCCTTTATTTTTAGTTATTTTATTACTTTATTCACATGAGTATTGTGAATTGGTGCATGATGTGATTTCGGGTGAACGGAGCATGTGTTCTCTCTTGTGGTATATCGGATGGAAACCCGGACGTAAATTCCGTAGCCGAATCCGAATAGACGGTATTGCGGTTTGCATCGGGATACAATGCCACGTATCACTTGAGAGACACACCTATTTCGTTTCGTCCAATATTGTGTTTGAGCATGATTAGTCGTTAGCATGTTATTTATTTAAGTCATTGGTATGTGTTATCTTTTCTAAGCATGATTTAGTTGTAGTATATTGTTTCTTTATGCATGATTTAGTTACTTTCTTTCGCATTAGGAATTTAATTTATGATTATGTTTAAGATGTTATTTATTCTTTGTATTTGATGATCCAACATGCTCATTGTGTGATATCGTATGTTTGCCGTTGTGATACTTACTTTTAAAGCATGATGACTTAGACATAGGATTTATTTTTATGAATGCGAACTAGATTTAGGTTATTCTTGGACATGTATGTTGTGTAGACTTAGTTAAATTATTGCACAAATCCGTTCATTACAAGTGGCATAAGTAAGGGACCATTCCGAACCCAACGGTTTGAGGTCTTCCCTTGCGAGGGATGAGTGCGGCCTTAAATCATTTTCCCGGTTCACACCGGGTGGCGACTCCATTTTATTCTCTAGTTTAGTCCCCCGCGGGCTACTCCGTACTCCCAACCGGGCCGCGAGCCCGGAACAGCGTCGTCCATTTCTGTGTCCTACACATGTCGTGGTTCATAGAGTTGCAATGGAACTGTTCCATTCTAAACTTGA
This sequence comes from Zanthoxylum bungeanum, assembly GCA_019454045.1. Taxonomy (NCBI): domain Eukaryota; kingdom Viridiplantae; phylum Streptophyta; class Magnoliopsida; order Sapindales; family Rutaceae; genus Zanthoxylum; species Zanthoxylum bungeanum. Next base: position 72,299 of record SKCR01043279.1, on the reverse strand, counting down.
TGAGGGACAGGCTGTAAGCACACGTGTGCTTCATTTGATCATTCTGATCGAGCAATTGAGGCGCAGTGATTTCCCCATCAATGATACTCTAGGACAGAGTGTCATACTTGGTTCGCTCCTGGCGTCGTATCGCTAGTTTGTCATGTACTTCAACATGAATGAGATTCACTGCTCTTACCGTGAGTTGCATATGATGCTTCTATATAGTAGAGGAAGATTTAAAGAAGAGAGTTCCGACACGCCTTCCGAAATCCACTTCACTTTCCGCTTCTTCCCAATCCAAGTCAAAGGGGAAGAATTCAAAGGGAAAGAATAAGACATGTTTCAATATTCCTCCGCAGGCTAAGGTAGCGAAACCCAAGAGAGCTTCTGAAGATAAGTGCCACCACTTCCAGAAAGTCGGGCACTGGAAAAGAAACTGTCCAGACTACCTCACATAGATAAAGAGGGAAAGAGCATCGACATCAGGTACTTTTATTTTTCCTATTATTGATATCATATTGACTTGTGAAGCTATGACATCTAATTGGATTTAGATTATACTTGTCCAATTCACATTTGCAATTCGTTGTAGGTGCTGAAGAAAAGTAGACGACTGAATCTGGGGAGATGTAGTTGCGATTCGGGAGTGGTGACTCTCTGGATGCGGTTGGAGTGGGCTTATGCGAGATTCCCTTACCGAGTGGGAGACTATTGTTGAATGACTGATATTTTGTGCCAGGATGGTGGCGAATATATGTCACTTTTTGTATTAGATACTAAAGGATATAATGTAAATATTAAAAATCGTTCTGTTGTATTTATATGATAGAAATAATATTCAGATCCTTTGTTGTCTAATGATCATGGTCATTACCTATTACGTACCTCACAATATATCTTTAATACTGGAATTAATAAATGTAAACAATCTGATATAAATAATACTGAACTATGGCATATGAGGTTGGTCATATAGGCGTGGTGTGAAATGCCAACCCAGTTGGTTAGGAATGGTTTGATACATGACTCCCATTGAAATTTATCCAATCGTGAATCTTGAATTCGGGGTAAAATGACCAAAGCCCCATTTTGGGTGTTGGACACCGAGCTATGACTTATTAGAACTCATAAATTCGATGTATGTGGTCATAAGAGTCAGACTCCACACATTGGTTTTCATACTTCACACATTTACCAATGATTTGTCACGGTACGGTATGTTATCTGATTGAAATATAAATCAGTCATATTTGAAAAAAGTCAAAGAAATTCTGAAATGAAGTAGAAAACACAGACTAGTAAAAAATTAAATGTCTTCGATCTGATTGAGGTGGTGCATATATGAGTGGAGACTTCACAGATATTTAAAGGAGAATGGGATTTTTGTTAGACAGTAATGACCCATAGCGTCACTATTTTGTAAATGATATTGTATTATTGTACAAAATTAACTATGTAGTAATGAAATTGCCTTTTACCGTTTTGTAATTTATTTACTTTGATATATAAATGGTAAAAGTCCCTATGATTAATTCCGGATTGAGATGATATGAGACAGTATCAATCCATAAAGGTTTAATCATTAAATATCCCTAGTCGTAGTATTATCGAGATTGGACATCGATAATGCGGAATAGACTAGTACTGCACTTGTGCGTGTTGTGAGGGCACAACAGCATAGTTCTCATATATTTGAGTATTGGATACTTATGCAAGTGCGGTAGGAGGTTGTGTTTTACCGATGGTACGGAAAACAGCTTCGCTCTGGATAGACCCCGCGGAATCCCATTGGTAGTATGTCTGCGTGTCTATGGGAGTCCGCTTCAGGGTAGGTGCATATGGTCTTAACCTGAGACTTGCATCGCTAGTACTTGCGACAATCGGTAGACTTTAGTTTTGGTCGTCCAGGGCTTTAACAGGTTCTGTGTACACCTCTTCTAGGTTTATCGGGAATCGTAGTGTATTGGGTGTGATGTCAAGACGGAAGTATCACTTCAGACATATGGAGATGATGATCGCGCAGGATACAGAACTAGTACTCTATAATGGTTGCAACCATCGGGATAATATGACAAGGTCAGGATTATCCGATTCAAAGAGACTAGTTGCTTGATGTCCGATATATGTATCGTACGGGGCAGACACATCTCCAGCCCCAGGCCTTACATGTGATCATCCGATACTGGATCAGTATACACTATACTACGGTATACTACGCCTGTTATAGATCTTATATTCCAATAAGAATATTTCTGGAGAATTGGGTAGGCATGGCGTTTTGCTAGAGGCTAACCTTGTCTTGTAAATCGGTAAAAACGTAGTACTTGGTACGTACGTGTTCGGATAATCTGACGGCCGTATTTACTGCCAACATATCCAGAGATCTCTTGGGTCGCTTCCCGAAGATTCACCAATGACGTATGATTCAAACTCGATTAATCTTGGATTAATTACGGAGAGACTTTATCTTGGATAAAGTACTATAAGAGAGAGAGAACGATTAATTTGGAATTAATCGTAAAATTATTATATTCGATATAATAATCGAAATTCGATTTCGACGCGAAATTAAAATTAGATTTTAATTCGGGCAAACGAGTTAATTTAGAATTAATTCGTTAGCGACGTAAATAATAATTTCGCTAGGCGCAATTATTTATTTAAATTCGATTTAATTAACGTCGCGACGAAAGTTCGGTATTTCGGAAATATCGAACCCGAACGCGTGAGTGCGCGTGGGCCCACTTTCATTTGGAAACGTGTGGGGCCCACATGACACATGTCATTTTATGCATTATTTAATTGTTAATACATTGCATGGTGATAGTGTACAATACACTCAATGGTTTTGCATGGAGTTTGAGTGTTTGACACTCTAAGCCATTGCATGATTTGTGTCATAAGTTTATTATTAATTTAATAAATATTATGGCATAAATATAAATTGATTTTTGTAAAAAAAATCATAACACTCCTCTCTCTCACATTGACCGAAACTGCATGCAGTTTTGGGCTCTCCATTCTTCTGTTTTTGTGGCAAAACTTGAAGAAGTGTGCATTCAAAATCACAACAAAGGCTAGCACCTTCAAGGGATCATACAAAGGTGTTATGGGAAACTAATCTTGAGCTTGGAAGGATCAAAATTGCTTGGAGCTTCTCTTTTCTTTTGGCCGAAACCCTCACTGCACAAAGGAGAAATTTTTTTTCATCAACGCATCCGCATTCCGATCTTTGTGAGTATGATTCCGCCATACTTCAATATTGTTCATTCATTTATATGTTTTGTTTGCTCTTTTGATCTTGGGACATGGATTAGAATTTCCAACAATGGTATCATTGAGCTTAAAGAGCATGAAAATATATTAGGGTAATATTTGGGCAAATTGATTGAAGCATGATTTGATGATTTTGATTGATTAAGTATGCTTAAATGTATGTTACATTATGTTATACATTATCAATTTCATGAAAAATAAATTGGATTAATTTTTCCCCTCTTGGAGAGGCTTGGCCGAATACTACCTAGACCATGGAGATGATGATTTGTTGTTTATAAGATCATTGGATGACTTTAAACGAACATAAAATGACGATTTGTGATTCGATTGGATTGAAAACGAAATCGGTAATTTTTCATCACCTTGGCCGAATGCATGGAAGAAGATTAGGGACTTGATTTTTTGATTAAATAATGTTGGACATGTATTTAAGATAAAAATATGATTAATGGATTAATTTGATATTTTGGAAATATTGATTTAAAGGATTAATCATGACATTACACTTTAATTAATTAAGTTATAAAATTTGGAATTTTAAAATTTGATTAATTGGGCTTAATTTTGAATTGGGCCTAAAACTATTATATTTGGACATAATGGGCTTGGTTGGACCAAGTAGGTTTGGGCAAATTGGATTGGATCCAAAAATGGGCCTAAATCACTCCATTAAGTCCAAATGTAATAAATGGGCTTTTATGTTTAATTGGGCCTTATGGGCTTGATATTGATTTTTATGGCAAATGAGGGTGATTCCTTATTGGGCTTGGAAATTGGGTTTGACCCACATTGACCAAGGCCCAAGCCTAATGAAATCAATTGAAAGCCCATCGGACTTTAATTAAACGGACATTGGATGTTGATTGGGCTTTGAGACCCGATAGAATTAGATTTGGAATCTAAGTCATAAAAGCACAATAAAAGTGTAAATATTTAATTTGGAATTAAATATAAGGATTAGTATTGAATACGACTTAAATTGGATTTGACGAGTAGTTCGATATAATTCGTGAATTCATACTATAAGTATTTATTCTCAAATTGAGTTGGACTCGCGCAAATGCAAACAATTGTTTGAACATTGTATTGTCACCTAATTAAAGACTAATTAATTGGATTTGATTGGTTGTATAACATGCCTTGAATGAATGAATGTGGATGTAATGTATGAATAGTGTATATCGGATGGATATTAGAAGGGAAGGGTAATTTTAGAAATTATTGTAAATTTAGAATTTATAAATTGGACCTGCGTGTCCAGCCTTTCTCTTATTGTCTCTTTGTATTCTCTTCTCACCTAATTCCCCTCAATGTAAATGAGGTTTCTCTTATTGTATTATGTAATTGGGTAAGAGTAGAATAGTTCTAGCGGGGAGAGGAAAGGGAGTGATTTGTTCTAGGAACAAGTTGTTGTTCATATCCATCCGTATATCGCTATTACTTTACTTTACGCGCTTTATGATGTTTTAGAAGCATGCTTAAGGGTGTATGATGATGAGACCTAACAAAGATAAATTAATTGGTTGCCAATTACACGAAAATCCCTCAAACAATATTAAGCGATTTTCCTTCCGTTGAGTGATTCTTTCTCAAGATCCGAAATTGGCATTGGTTTGTTGGCCAAAGTCAAGACCTTTGTCAATTGAGGATGTGTTTGAATCATGAGAGTTTTGTTCCATATCGGTGTCTTGTCCAAGTTGTGATTTGTTGGCCAAAGTCAAGATCACTTCTTGTCCATCGACATTGATTACGAAACTTTCCATGTCAATGGGTCCCGCTTAACTGGAATCATTAAGTTTGTTGTGCCAAAGCCAAGACTTAGTTGATTCAGAGGAAATGGTTAGGAAAATGTATTGGATACATTGACATATGTATTAGATATATATGTTTCGGACTTGGATGTCCACCTACCGGATCTAGGAATTGGATGGGATCCAATTGATCTTCGAGATCTACCTAGTTAAATATCATACAACTTGTTGGCCAAAGTCAAGGTTGTGTGTTATTTAACGGGATCCTAGCCCACTAGGAAATTGGATTTCCCGAGTACTCGACAGAGGGTTAGAGACTTGTAGAAAATAGTGGGAGGCTAGTATTGAATTTGCAATTTCATTCAGATACTTAGCTTTACGCGCTTACAAAATTTATTTCGTCAATATTTTAACATTAGTTGGACTAATAAAATGTTATTTTTCTTGTAACAGTTTGACTGTACCCATATATCGTTAACTAGATAGTTGGACTATCGTAGTTAAGATGGCAAACAAAGGAAATGTCCGAGACATAATCATGGGTGATAATGTATTTAAGGGCACGAACTTTGCTGACTGGGAAATGAACCTGAGGATAGTCCTTGGGGCAGAGAGGCTGTTGTACACCATACAGAGACCTCTCGGGCCGAGGCCCACTGAGCCACTTGAGCTGGAGTTATGGAGAACTCATAGCGATGATTGTGATACAACTCAGTCGATCATGCTTGCTTCCATGACTCAACACTTTCGTCGCCAGAATAGGGACTTGGATCCTTATAATATGATGGCTAGACTAAAGGATCTTCACCGCACTAATAAGCGGATGGAGAGGTATGAGTTGGTGAAGAAACTCTTTCGCTCCCGTATGACTGATGGCGCTTCAGTTGAGGCCCACGGGACTCAAATGATAGCTGACATTGATGAGCTGGCCAAGATGGGAATAGTCTTGGAGGCTGAGCTGACTGTAGACATGCTTTTACAGTCACTTCCCGATACTTGGAAGCAGATTATCATCAACTACAAGTTGATGGATACGGACGATACTCTTGGAGAGCTATTGTCCATTCTTAAGGAGTCAGAGAAAGAGCTTCTTAAAGGCAACAAGCGCGAGGCGCACTTTGCATCGACCTCTCAGACGTCAAGGGCTGGGCCCAAGGCAACTGGAGGGGTGAAAAAGAAGAAGCGTAAGAACAAGGGCAAGGCCAAGATGCCGATGGCTTCTGGGAAGCCGAGGAACAAGTCACAAGACATATGCCTTAACTGCGGCAAAAGAGGTCACTGGAAGCGTGACTGCCGCATGAACAAGGCGATCAGAAGGGAGATCAAGGCGGGCAAGGCACCGACCTCTGGTATGTTTGTTATTGAAATAAACATGGCTACTTCTAGTTTTAAAAATTGGATTTTTGATTCTGGTTGTGGTTCTCATATATGTACTGATGTGCAGGATCTGCAGAACAGCAGGACTCTGGCTTCAGGGGAGATTGATCTACGAGTTGGAAACGGAACTCCTGTTGCTGTTTTGGCCGTGGGCACTTTTGTATTAGAACTGCCCTCGGGGCATGTACTTAAACTAAATGACTGTTATTATGTACCTAGTTTGACTAGGAATATTATATCTGTATCTTTGTTAACCCGAAATGGGTACACTTTTGTATTTAGAAACACTGGGTGTTATTTATATAAAAATGATGCAGAAATATGCACTGCAGTTGCAAATAATGGTCTTTTATTTTGAATATAAATGAATCTCCTACATATAAATTAACAAACAAAAGGCTTAAAAAGAGTGATCCAAATGATGAAACTTATATGTGGCATTGTCGTCTGGGACACATTAACAAGACTCGCATATCCACACTTTCGAAGAGTGGGTACTTGGACGGATTTGATCCAAATTCATATGACGTCTGCGAATCTTGCTTATTAGGCAAAATGCCTAAATCACCTTTTAGCGGTAAAGGTGAACGTGCCACTGAACTGTTAGCCCTCGTTCATAGTGACGTTTGTGGGCCCATGTCTAGCCAGGCTAGAGGTGGATATCGATACTTCGTAACCTTTACCGATGATGCATCACGTTACGGTTATGTGTATCTAATGACGCACAAGTCGGAAACTTTTGAGAAATTCAAAGAGTTTCGACACGAAGTTGAAAAACAAACAGGCAAGAGTATTAAGACATTACGGTCGGACCGTGGTGGCGAATACTTAAGTAATGAGTTTCAAGATTACCTGAAAGAATATGGTATTCTTTCACAGTGGACTCCTCCTGGAACACCACAATTAAATGGTGTGTCCGAACGGAGAAACCGTACCTTGTTGGACATGGTAAGGTCGATGATGAGTCGCACTGAGCTGCCAATTTCCTTCTGGGGATATGCATTAAACAGTGCAGTTCTTATTTTGAATAAGGTTCCGTCAAAGTCTGTTGAACAGACACCATATGAGATATGGACAGGTAAGAAACCGGGTTTCTCATTCCTGAAGATTTGGGGTTGCTGGGCATACGTTAAACGTTTGGAAGGTACCAAACTTGAACCCAAATCAGATAAATGCCTATTCGTTGGATATCCTAGGGAAACCAAAGGATATTACTTCTATCACCCACAAGAGAACAAAGTATTTGTTGCTCTACATGCGGTTTTCCTTGAGAAGGAATTCCTAAATGCAGTGTTTAGTGGGAAGAAAGTAGAACTCGATGAAAGTCGTAGTGATACTGTTCTTGGCAATGAATTATCAACGGAACATGAACAGTCCATCTGGGATGAGACTGAACCACAATCTTCAAATACACAAGGACCGCGTAGGTCGGAGAGAGTCAGGGTAATACCTGAGAGGTATGGATTCCTGATCTCACCTCATGTAGATATTAATCTTATTGAGGATAATGAACCGGCTACGTATGAGGAAGCGATACAAGGTATCGAATCCGCTTTATGGCAAGAAGCCATGAAGGCCGAAATGGATTCCATGTATACCAACCAAGTTTGGACACTGGTTGATGCACCAGAAGGCGTAAAGCCTATTGGATGCAAATGGGTCTTCAAGAAGAAGACTGACATGGATGGCAACGTACAAACGTACAAAGCTAGGCTTGTAGCGAAGGGATATCGTCAACGACTTGGAGTTGATTATGACGAAACCTTCTCACCCGTTGCCATGATTAAATCCATTCGGATAATGCTTGCAATAGCTGCATATTACGATTATGAAATATGGCAGATGGACGTTAAAACCGCTTTCCTTAACGGAAACCTTTCGGAGGATGTTTATATGCAACAGCCTGACGGTTTTATCGCACCTAGACTTGCAAACAAGGTTTGTAAGTTAAATCGGTCCATTTATGGACTGAAGCAAGCATCGCGGTCGTGGAACCAGCGTTTTGATGAGATCATAAAAGAATATGATTTCATTCAAAACGAAGATGATCCTTGTGTATATAAGAAGGTTAGTGGGAGTGCACTGACTTTTATTGTCCTTTATGTCGACGATGTATTGCTTATCGGCAATGACATTCCCATGTTAACGTCGGTGAAAGCTTGGCTTTCATTGAAATTCTCCATGAAAGATCTGGGAGGGGCAGCTTTTATTCTAGGAATAAAGATCTACCGGGATAGATCTAGAAAGCTACTTGGACTCTCCCAGAGTACATATATTGATAAAGTGTTGAAGAGATTCAACATGGATCAGTCCAAGAGGGGACTGTTACCAATATCACATGGCGTCTATCTATCTAGGGACATGTGTCCTAAAACACAAGATGAGAGAGACAACATGAGTCGGACTCCGTTCGCCTCGGCAGTCGGATCGATCATGTATGCCATGATATGTACACGACCTGATGTGTCCCATGCTTTGAGCATGTGCAGTCGATATCAGGCCGATCCAGGTAAAGATCACTGGATGGCGGTTAAGAGTATCCTTAAGTATCTTAACAGAACTAAGGATGCTTTTTAATCTATGGAGATGGAGAACTTGAGGTATCTGGGTATACCGATGCAAGTTTCCAAACCGACAGAGACGACTTTAAGTCGCAATCTGGGTACATATTTTGTTTGAATAACGGAGCAGTGAGCTGGAAATCTTCCAAGCAAGATACTGTTGCCGATTCAACAACTGAAGCGGAGTACATTGCAGAGCAGCTGAAGCAGCAAAAGAGGCAGTTTGGATCCGTAATTCCTAATTGGATTAGGAGTAGTTCCGTTAGCAGCTGAGCCCGTTCCATTGTATTGTGACAATAGCGGGGCTATAGCACAGGCTAAGGAACCAAGGTCTCATCAACGATCCAAACATGTTCTTCGACGATTCCATCTGATTCGAGAGATCATACATCGTGGCGATGTGAAGATCGAAAAGATCGCATCAGAGGATAATATTGCAGATCCGCTGACGAAGGCTATTCCTCGGGAAAAGTTTGAGCGACATGTACATAGTTCAGGTATTAGATGCTTGAGTGACTGGCTATAGGCCAAGTGGGAGATTGTTAGACAGTAATGACCCATAGCGTCACTATTTTGTAAATGATATTGTATTATTGTACAAAATTAACTATGTAGTAATGAAATTGCCTTTTACCGTTTTGTAATTTATTTACTTTGATATATAAATGGTAAAAGTCCCTATGATTAATTCCGGATTGAGATGATATGAGACAGTATCAATCCATAAAGGTTTAATCATTAAATATCCCTAGTCGTAGTAGTATTATCGAGATTGGACATCGATAATGCGGAATAGACTAGTACTGCACTTGTGCGTGTTGTGAGGGCACAACAGCATAGTTCTCATATATTTGAGTATTGGATACTTATGCAAGTGCGGTAGGAGGTTGTGTTTTACCGATGGTACGGAAAACAGCTTCGCTCTGGATAGACCCCGCGGAATCCCATTGGTAGTATGTCTGCGTGTCTATGGGAGTCCGCTTCAGGGTAGGTGCATATGGTCTTAACCTGAGACTTGCATCGCTAGTACTTGCGACAATCGGTAGACTTTAGTTTTGGTCGTCCAGGGCTTTAACAGGTTCTGTGTACACCTCTTCTAGGTTTATCGGGAATCGTAGTGTATTGGGTGTGATGTCAAGACGGAAGTATCACTTCAGACATATGGAGATGATGATCGCGCAGGATACAGAACTAGTACTCTATAATGGTTGCAACCATCGGGATAATATGACAAGGTCAGGATTATCCGATTCAAAGAGACTAGTTGCTTGATGTCCGATATATGTATCGTACGGGGCAGACACATCTCCAGCCCCAGGCCTTACATGTGATCATCCGATACTGGATCAGTATACACTATACTACGGTATACTACGCCTGTTATAGATCTTATATTCCAATAAGAATATTTCTGGAGAATTGGGTAGGCATGGCGTTTTGCTAGAGGCTAACCTTGTCTTGTAAATCGGTAAAAACGTAGTACTTGGTACGTACGTGTTCGGATAATCTGACGGCCGTATTTACTGCCAACATATCCAGAGATCTCTTGGGTCGCTTCCCGAAGATTCACCAATGACGTATGATTCAAACTCGATTAATCTTGGATTAATTACGGAGAGACTTTATCTTGGATAAAGTACTATACAATAGAGAGAGAACGATTAATTTGGAATTAATCGTAAAATTATTATATTCGATATAATAATCGAAATTCGATTTCGACGCGAAATTAAAATTAGATTTTAATTCGGGCAAACGAGTTAATTTAGAATTAATTCGTTAGCGACGTAAATAATAATTTCGCTAGGCGCAATTATTTATTTAAATTCGATTTAATTAACGTCGCGACGAAAGTTCGGTATTTCGGAAATATCGAACCCGAACGCGTGAGTGCGCGTGGGCCCACTTTCATTTGGGTTGTGTGGGGCCCACATGACACATGTCATTTTATGCATTATTTAATTGTTAATACATTGCATGGTGATAGTGTACAATACACTCAATGGTTTTGCATGGAGTTTGAGTGTTTGACACTCTAAGCCATTGCATGATTTGTGTCATAAGTTTATTATTAATTTAATAAATATTATGGCATAAATATAAATTGATTTTTGTAACAAAAAAAATCACCACTCTCTCTTTCTCTCATTGACCGAAACTGCATGCAGTTTTGGGCTCTCCACTTTTCAATTTTTGTGGCAAAATTGAAGAAAAGTGTTTGCATTCAAATCACAAACAAAGGCTAGCACCCTCAAGGGATCATACAAAGGTGTTATGGGAAACTAATCTTGAGCTTGGAAGGATCAAATTGCTTGGAGCTTCTCTTTTCTTCTTGGCGAGAACCCTCACTGCACAAAGGAGAAATTTTTGTTTCATCAACGCATCCGCATTCCGATCTTTGTGAGTATGATTCCGCCATACTTCAATATTGTTCATTCATTTATATGTTTGTTTGCTCTTTTGATCTTGGGACATGGATTAGAATTTCCAACATTTTCGCTCAATATACTTCTCCGGATACTTCGCAGCACAAGGAGTGTGTTAGAGAGGAGAAATCCAGACATATTGGATTCTGGTCCGATCGATGTTGAGTTATACAGATTACCCCTGATACTTATGAGGTTATGCTCTTTATATTGCCGCTCCTCTTCTTAAACCAGATTCTGTACGGCTTCATTACGATCCGTATGAGATATGGACCGGTATGAAACCGAATCTTAATTTACGTTAAGATTTGGGGCTGCCGTTGATACGTCAGGATGCTCAGCAGAATAATCTTTTACCTCGAGGGCAAAAAGTTTAGGTTTGTTGGATATCCTTCAAATACGAAAGGATATTTATCTATGCACGAGCATCGAATGTGTTCGTAGCTCGCTTCGTAAAATTTCTAGAGATATAATTTTTATCTGAAGGTGGTGATCATAGACAGGTTGAAACTTGATGAAGTACAACCTGATCCCAATGAATCCCAACAGAGGAACTGAAGTTCAAGAAGATGAAGAACCTCACCACACACACTCTGTAGGTCGGAAAGGGTATCTAGACCTCCTGAAACTTGTTTTTATACAAGAAAAGAGTCTCGATGTTCTCTTAGTTAAAGAGACCAACTCTTTTACCTATAGAGAATCGATGTTGGACATCGACTCCGTGAAGTGGCAAGACACCATGAAATCTGAGTTAGACTCAATGCATGAAAATCAAGTTTGGAACTTGGTTTCACTTTTTTGAATGAATTGTTCCTATCTGTTGTAAATGGATTTACAAAAAGAAGCGCGGGCCTGACGGAAAGGTTGAAACCCTTAAGGCCCGAATGATAGCTAAAGGTTATTCGCAGCGACCTGGTTTCGACTATGATGAAACTTTTTCGCCAGTTACGATGCTAAAGTCTATAAGGATTTTATTGTCTACTGCCGCTTACCATGATTACGAGATTTGTCAAATGGATGTCAAAACAGATTTTCTAAATGGATTTCTTGATGAAGAAATCTATATAGAACAGTCGGAGGGTTTTGTATCCAGAGAGAACTCGGGCATGGTATGCAAGCTTAAGAAGTCCATTTACGGACTTAAACAGGCTTCACAAAGTTGGAATCTTCGATTCGATGAGATAATCAAATTGTCTGGTTTTCTCAGGAATTCGGAAGAATCATGTGTGTATAAGAAGGCCAGTGGGAGTATGGTGGTATTTTTAATTCTCTATGTTGACGACATCATGATCATTGGAAATGATATCGGGATAAAGCAATGCGTCAAAGCTTACCTTTGTAAGAATTTCTCCATGAATGACTTGGGTGAAGCTTCTTATGTCTTAGGTATAAAACTCTATAGAGATGGAGAAATGAAGCTTATTGGGTAATCCCAATCAACGTACATAGATAAGATCTTAGAACAATATAATTTTGGTAACTGTAAAACAGCAAACATACTGTTCAGACATGGCTTACATCTTTCAAAGAAGATGTGTCCAAAAACAGAAGATGAGAAGATTAGAATGTCTAATCAGCCTTATGCTTCGTGTTTGGGCAGCATCATGTATGCCATGTTATGTACTAGGCTTGATATCAGCTTCGCAGTTAGTGTGATCAGCGTGTATCAGACCAATCTAGGAAATGACATTGGATGGCCATTAAACATATCCTTAAGTATCTTAAAGGTACTAAGGATAAGTTTATTATATATGGAGGAAAATAACTACAAGTTAATGGGTATACAGATTCCGATTTCCAATCGGATCCTAATGATAGAAAGTCTACATCAGGATTCATGTTTACCCTAAACGGAGGTACAGTTTGTTGGAAGAGTTCCAAACATGGGTCACCAGCTGATTCCACCACAGAAGCGGAATATATTTTAGCTTTTGAAGCTGCAAAGGAAGCTGTATGGGTTAGGAACTTTATCACAGAATTGGGAGTAGTCCTAAGTATCGAGAATCTGATTTCGTTATACTGTGATAATACCGGAGCCATTGAGCAAGAAAATGACCCAATGGCGCATCAGAAGTCGAAGCATGTGGAATGTAATACCACATCATTCGAGAGATTGTGTCGTGGGGGGACATTTTCGTGTGCAAGGTATCGAGTGAAGATAATTTAGAAGACTCGTTTACCAAGGCCATTCCTCCGAATTTATTTGATAAACATGTGGAGTCGAAGGGTATTAAATACAATCGATATTAACACTAGAGAAAATGAGAGAATTTGTTAGTGTTTGTGCTCAGAGCACCAATTTTCTTATGTATTTCCCTATAAATACTTATGTAATATTTATTATGAATAAAATAAACAGTTTCTATTATATAACATCTTATTTTTTATGGTAATGACGTAACATAATTTAGAATGATTAGTTGTGATACTGTTGCAAAAGCGTCGCAACAGACATTGAGTTGTATAATGACGTTGTCATTTTTAAACAGTTCCTGATCAAGGTTTACACTACTTGGTCAGTAAAGTAAACCCGTTGAGACTGGTACATGTCGTATATTGGAATCTTGGATTCCAATGGTTTCTTAATGAATATATTTCTTACTTGCCAATGGTGTCAGTCAAGGGGTAGGCATTGGCGGATTTTGTTGCGGAATTCACTAGACCTCAAGTCTTAGCGATAAAGTAGGCTAAGTGGGAATTGTTTGTTGATGGTTCAGTTAGTATACAGGGCTGTGGGGCCGGGGTGATCCTCCGAAGCAGTGATGGTGAGGAACTGAGTTATGCCTTGAGATTTGCCTTCGAAGCAACATATAATGAAGCCGAGTATGAAGTCATTCTGGCAGGGTTGAGATTGTGTTTAGCAGTCGAGGTCCAAGATGTGGTGGTGAGATGTGATTCCCAATTGGCCGTCCAACAACTAAATGACGAGTTCCAGGCCAGAGAGTCGAGCATGATTGCCTATCAGGCTGAGGTGAAGAAGATAGTTGGAGGGAAGGGAAATGTGGTGTTCAAGCAGGTCGGGCTAGAAAACAACCAGCAGGCAGACTCATTAGCTCGACTTGTGTCGTCCATCAAGTCAAAGACTCCTCAGACCATTCTTTTGGGATGCCTTCAATAAAAAAATATTGGGATGTCGGATGTGATGGATGTGGACGCTGAGAGAGGGCCATCATGGATGAACCCAATTAAGAAGTACTTGGAATCATGTGAGGTACTCGATGATAAGAAGGAGGCGAGGAAACTGAAGTACAAAAGCGATAAGTTTTTCCTGATAGAGGAAGAGTTGTACCGAATGGGGTACACGACGTCGTACTTAAGATGTTAGGGTAGCGAGGAGGCGGATTATGTTCTTAGGGAAATTCATGAAGGGATATGCGGAAGCCACACATGAGGTCAGTCAATCGCTCACAATGAGCTAAGGCATGGGTTCTTTTGGCCGACGATGCACTGGGATAAGGTCAGGGTGGCGCGATCATGTGATGGATGTTAGAAGAATGCCAACATACCTCATCAGCCTCCTGAGCAGCTGATAACATTAGCAAGTCCTTGGTTGTTCGCCCAATGGGGAATAGATATCATCGGTCTGATGCCAACAGGCCGAAGTCAAGCTAAATTCGCCATAGTTGCCATTGATTACTTCATAAAGTGGGTGGAAGCTGAAAAATTGTCTACAATTACAGAGAAGAGGGCAACATATTCTGTCAGGAAAATATAGTGTGCCGGTTCGGGATTCCCTGGGCTATTATTACTGACAACGGGAAGCAGTTTGACAGTAGGGGCTTCAGGAAGCTCTGCGAAGAATGGGCAGGTGGAAGCGACGAATAAGATGATCAAGAGCAATTTGAAGGCAAGACTCGGGTCCTGTAAAGGTTTATGGGTTGAGGAGCTGTCAGAGTTGTTGTGGGCGCATCAGACGACCTATAAGGATTCTATGGGTGAAATATCTTTCTCATTGGCCTATGAGTGTGGGGCGGTCATCCCAGCAGAGATCGGGATGGTAAGCCATCAGGTGAAGTATTTGAAAAGGGAAGAATGATGACCCGTCAGACACCATCTTGATTTGATAGAAGAAAAGAGGGAAATGTCAGCAATTAAAATGGCTATATATCAGCAAAGAATGGCTCGGTTTTACAAAAAGAAGGTTCATATGCAATCTTTCATTCCTAGAGATTTGGTCCTAAGGCGGGTTACTTTGAACACCAGGAGGTCCGAGGAAGGTTCATTGGGAGCCATGTGGGAATGGCCGTATAGAGTGGTTGAGATCGTCAGGTCGTGTGCCTATCTTTTGGAACATCTGGACGATATCCAACTCAAGAAGCCTTGGAATGCAGAGATGTTGAGGATATATTTTTGATAGCTCCTCAAATTGTGACCGATGTCTGACCTACCAGCCTCCAGTTCCCCTCCAAAGAGCTCGGGTCAGAAGGACATTGTTAAAGAACTATTCAAAGACCTTGAGGAATATATTTTTAATGAGAGCCTATCTTAGAATGACCTTCAAAGAGTTGTAAGAATGACGGTAGATCCCCTAAATATGAATAAGATTTTCCCCTTTAAATAACAAACTTGTTCATTCATTCCTGTTTATTATTTGGATGGGAAAAGCATGTTTGATATTCTCGTGAGATACTCGTGATCACGACTCGTGAAGAGACAATGATCAAGTGGGAAGAGCACGAACCCCCGTGACACACCATTCTCTGGTGTCATTATCAAACTCCCTGGGCGGAGCGTCACTACTCAAAGACGTGCCTTTAAAAGGAATATAACATGAAGACCTGCGTGGCATTCGGCACCTTGCAGTAACCATAACACTTCTAGTGGGAGGGCCAGTGTGGCGTTTGGCACCCCCAGGCCCTGTAGCACGTATGGAAGGAAAATAACTTAGGTACTACGGTACCCTTTGTAGGGTTTTTAGGGGCTGAATCCGGTAACGCAGCGGAAGCGGTGGAAAATCAGATTTTCCGATTTCAAAAATTTTTCTCGGATTAATTAAATAAACATATTTATTTAATATTCCAATAATCAAATTATGAAATAAAATTCAATAAATCATATTTAAGTGCATTTACCAATTACCCTTACTTGATATTTTTGTCCATTTTAGTCCGAAATTGATCAAATCAATTTTGAATGATTCTAAATCATTTCTAAGATGAACTTAGCATGTTCAAAACATCAAAACACAAAAGCAACCAAACCCCAAATTTTCTTCATCATGGCCGAATGCACCACATTGGTGCCATTGGTGCATTTTGTCATTTCATGCTTCAAAAACAAACACATCAAGATGTAATCCAATCAACATGAAACTTATATGCATCATATACACATCCAAATTCAACCAACATAAATGAAATCCCCAAATTTGGATGAGGTCTTAAACCCTAATTTTTCAAATTCTTCAAAATGAACAAATTAGCCCAAAGGGGTAAATCAATTACTTTAATCATCATCTTCCATCCAATCAAAGGCTCAACACAATGAAAAACTCAAGATCAAATCTAGGTCATCTTAGAGTGGATAAAATAACTCTAGATTAGCACAAAGGATTCCAAAACCTTAAAAGATTGCTTACAACTACAATAGTCACAAACTTCCTTCATCACACATTGCTCAACACTTCCAACCAAACTTCCATCATCAAAAACACAAAGAATAAAGAAAATAATAACTAAGAACATCATATGTTATAGCCTAGATCGTAAGGAACATTTTCTTATCTAATAGCAAGTTGGAAAAACTTAATAAATCCAAGCTATTCTTTTGTTTTTCCTTTTCTTCTTCACAAGCTTCTGTTTTCTTTAATGGAGTTTCTTGTAAAGTGTATTAGGTTATAAAATGAAAGGAAATGAAAACAATTTATACTAGGGCAAAAAAGTGCCTTGGCCGAATTTGCATATACCAAATACAAAAATATAAATTTCAATTTCATTTCACTTTATCACTTTATCAACTTAATAAATATCTAAAACACCTTTATTGATATTTATTTAAGTCAACAATGGAAACATAATCATTTAAACCAAATATCCTAATGTAAGATATTTATATTTTGATTAATTTAATCATTTTAACAATTAAATAATTAATTAATTAATCAAATACAAATATATTAAATATATGTATAATATTTACATTAAATATCAAAAACATATATTCATTTAGGATATTAGTCAAATATCTCAATTTGACTATTAATTAATGTGTATTTAAATTAATCAAGTATTAAATGTAAATACATAATAATTAGGTAAATGACTATCGGGTCCCTTTAGCATGTATCTTGCGTTTAACCTTTAAACGACTTTATAAATAATCAATATTATTTATTAATGTTGCTCTAGTGCTCTACGAGTATGTTTCATTATTGAGACTCTCTAGATTCAGGTATATCCGTCACGAAATCCAATTTCGTGTCCATAATTTATCCACCCGTAAATTATGACGATCACGGATAATCTCGCTGAATCATACAGGTCGAGGTCATGGAAAATGTATAATTCCTCCGTCACAGGTATCCGGATTAATCCCAGAGATATATATGTAAATGTCAAATCTCTATAGGGATTATTCAGTCGACTATTCTATTAGCAATCTCTAAAAGAATGTTTAGAACTAGCTTCTAACTTTACCACGGGCCCATGGTTTTATTTGATTGCTAATCATATGGACACATATGCTCTGGTACACAGAACTGACGGATCCTATCTTGATACACATAGGACACTCTGAGGATCTATCTACACCCAACGAACATGCGGAGGTCTGATCTAAATAGATCGGTGACGTGACTGCCATCTAAGTGTAGAAGATGTCTCATGTGCCCACAATGGCATCTCAAGTCTAAGAATCACAAGTGCTACTCAACCCGAGAAGATTCTTATTGACGTTGGTGTACCATCCATTAAGAATCTTCGGTGAGTCATTCAGTGTTTATCCGCTATAAACACCCACACGTCTATACTAGTCTCCAAGACTAATGGTTCATTGAGAAACCATTGGAATCATATATTCCAGTATACGACATGTACCGGTCTCAACGGATTTACTTTACTGACCAAGTAGTGTAAACCTTGACCAGGAACTGTCTGAGAATGACAACATCATGATACTACTCAATGTCAGTTGCGACGCTTTTGCAATAGGACCATGACTAATCATTCTAAGGTCATTACGTCTTTACCATATATAAAGATACATTATATTATAGAAACTGCATATATTATTCATAATAATAATGTTTTACAGAAGTATTCAAAAGAAATACAACCGGGAATTGGCGCTCTGAGCACCAACCCCAACACCCTTGGGTCTGCATAACGTAGGGAGGGATAATTCTCCCACGACGTTTGCAGCCCTGTGTAGGAGGTGCATAGCACGGGGAAGACCCAAGAGTCTCTGTGGCATTTGCAGCCTCGGGATATGCCTAGTACGAGGAGGGAGAATGCCCCTGTGGTGTTGGCCATCTCTTTTCGGATCCTCTAGCACGGGAAAGGTTAGAAGGCCTCTGCGGCATTTGTTGCCTAGAATGAGGAGAGTCTCATGGCGTTGTCTGTCCCCTAGATCCGTAGCTCGATTTGCCGGGACGTTGGATTATAAGGTTCAAAATTATTATTTTGGGTGGCCGAGGGTAGGACGTTGACTTGGGCACCTACGCTATTTATTCTTTTTGGGTCAGTACGAGGTATGTGATATATCACCCCTATTGTGCATTGACTTATTTTCATATGTTTTTATTTTATTGAGGACTTGGCACGGGACGCCGTCTCCAAGCTCCTTAGGGGTCGCCGGAGGTTGAAGATCTTCCCTCTTTGGTTTAGCCCTTGGTGAAATGGTGAGATTGTTGGCTCGGGGTCGAGTTATGTCCCACAAAGCCCTTATATTGCTAGCTGGCATGGGGTCGGAGCATCTCCCCCATGGTCGAGCATTGATTGGTACAAGGAATGGACATTCACCTGTGACCAGGTATTATTACTGGCTCGGAGCTGGGTTACGTCCCGCCGAGGCCTTGTTATATTAGTTGGCATGGGTCAGAGCATCTCCCCCATGGCCATATGATGATTATCACAATGAGGAACATTCTCTTGTAGCCAAGAGTTATAAATGTTGGACAATTATGACCTATAACATCAATATTTGTAAAAGACATTGTGTTTTTGTACAAATTAACTATGTGACAAAAGGAAATTGCTATTTTATCATTATTGTAATTAGATTACTTGGATATATAATGATAAAAGTCCATATGGTTAAATCGGATTAATAAGATATGAGACAGTAATAATCCATGAACGGTTTAATCATTAAATATCCCTAGTCGTAGTATTATCGAGACTGGACATTGATAATGCGGAATAGACTAGTATTACACTTGTGCACGTTATGGAAGCTTAACGACATAGTTATCATATATTTAGGTATTGGATACTTATGCAAGTGTAATAAGAGGTTCTGTTAGCCGTTAGATCGGGAACAGTTCGCTCTAGATAGACCCACTCAGAATCTCATTAGTAGTATGATTATGTGTCTATGGGAATCCGAATCAGGGTAGGTGTATGTGATCTTTAACCTGAGACTTACGTCACTATTACTTACGACAATCAGTTTACTTTAGTATTGGTCGTCCGGAGCTTTAGCAGGTTCTGTGTACGCTTATATCGGGTTTACTGAGAATCGTAGTGTATTGGATGTGATGTCAAGATAGGAGTATCACTTTAGTCATAGGGAGATGATGGTCACACAGGATACAAAACTAGCACTCTTAAAAGCTGCAGCTATCGGGAAAGTATGACTAGGTCATGACTTTCCGATTACAGAGACTAGATACTCGGGATCCGATATATGCTTCGTACAGGGCAGACACAGAGCCAGCCCTAGGCCTAGCATGTGACATCCGATACTGGATCGTATTACGCATTACATAGTATTACTACGCCTGATACAGACGATATTCCTCGGTGAATATTTATGGAGAATTGGGTAGGCACGGTGTTTTGCTAGAAGCCGACCATGTCTTGTAAATCAGTGAGAACGTGGAACGGGGTACGCACGTGTTCGGATAGTCCGATAACCGCATTTACTGCCAACATATCCAGGAATCTCTTGGGTCGATTCCCAAAGATTCACCAATGATATTTGACTCAAATAGAATTAATCTGGGATTAATCATGAGAGAGAAAATTAATCTGGGATTAATTGCGGCAAGAATTAATCTGGGATTAAATTCGTATAGAAGAGAGAATGCGATTAATTTAGAATTATTCGAAAAATAAATTTAATACTTAAATTGGATTTTTCTATTTAATTTATTTATTTGGGGCTAAAATAATATATTGGATATATTAATTAAAATTAGATTTCAATACAAAATTAAAATTGGATTTTAATTCGGGCGAATGAATTAATTTGGAATTAATTCGAAAGCGACTATCGTAATAATTTTGTGAGACATAATTATTTAATTAAATTGGATTTAATTATGTCGCGACGACGAATTCGTTTAATTCGAAATTAAACGAACCCGGGCCCAAGCTAAGTTGTGTGTTGGAGAAGCCAACTTAAATTTTGAATTTAAAAGTGGTAGGACCACTTGACTTACATCACTTGTCAAAGTATGATGGAAGTAGTTGGCATAATAAATGAAATTCATTAAACACACAACCAACCAAGTTTGGTAACACAACACTATTCACTCTCTTCTCTTTTCTCACCATTGCCGAATTCTCTCAACTTTGGAAGTGAAATTTTTACTTCAAGAATTTTCTTAAAGCTAGCACTTAGAAAGTCATATGAGGTGTTAGGGAAACTCACCCAAGGCAAAAATAACACAACAAAAGCTTGGAGCTTCATCCAAAAAAGCAAAATTTCAAATTTTCTCCAAATCAATGTAAGTATTTCCGCAACTTTACTTGATTATTTCACACTTGAAATCATGTTTAGAATCTTGGAAGCATGTCTTAGAGACTAACAATAGATAGCTCGTGATAGTCCTGACCGTTTGATCAAGATGGGTGGCTCGGATGGGCGTCATGTGCCGCAGAAGGTTGATATCATTGATTGGATTTCAAATGAGCAGACGAAATGGAAAATCGTTCAGTTGGTTCGAAACGAGTCAGTTTGAACCTATCGACCCGAGCACATAACAACTTGGAGACTAAACAGTCCAGGTAAGAGAATACCGTTATAATTTGATGATGAGATGTCGACCCGAGGCCAGTCTGCATTTACCTTATTGTTGTAGTTCCTAGCACCAACTTATCAACTCGTTGATACAAAGAACTATGAGACAAATATTGATAGTGATTTTTGGGATACTCAAACTTTTAAAAGCAAGAAGGGTATAGATGAGATTTCCGTTCCAAAAGTTCTGAGGGTCGAGGGTCACGTCGGTTCATGTACTTCACCTGACCCGAGGAGTGAAGATGTTCATGACAGATCAGATAGTTGATTGCTCGGCAACCGTCGCTCCTGATTTCTGACCTGGTAGGGGTATTGGCTTTTAATCATATAGTCATGATCAGATAGTTGGAATCAGGCATAGGGATGCACATTCTCTAAAACGGTCTGATGTGATGGGAACATGTGGCTATTTAATCTTCTGACACTACATAACATGTGGCGGCGACCAAGAGTAGAATGGTTTAATGAGATTTAGGCATCAGAAGGCAAGTGTGTCAGACCTTAGGGTGGCTGTTCACAAAAGCAGATGGGGAAAAAACCTTGACATTGATGACAGACTCACGTGACTGACGTCACGAAGATACCGTAATACTATAATTTGCCTTAGTATATAAAGGGGTTGAGAATTTATTGTAAGGGGTTAGTCAAATTTATTCACGCATAACTTGTAAGAGAGAGCTAAAAAGCTTAAGTGTAAAGGTGAGTTTGTAAGAGGTCGGTCAGTCGAGCACTTGTGCAGAGAGGTCGGTCCAGCTCGACCACATAATAAAATCTTCATTTTCTTTGTGTCCGTGGACGTAGGTTGGATCAATTCCGCCTAACCACGTTAAATCCTTTGTTTGTTGTGTGTTTTCCTACCTCTTGCTAAGTTTGTATTTGATCCCCAAACCAAACAAATTCACAGTTGGGAGGAGATTGTTTGAGGAGTGTTCTTCCAGAACTAGAACGAAAATCGACCGTCAACACTAATATTGTAACTTTTCAAATAATTGTGCTTTATTTTTTAATTTTTTTTCGTAAATTTTACTATTAAACCACTATAAGAATTCAAAGGACTAACACATATATTTTTTTTTATTCAAATTAATTACACATATAAATATTTATATATAATATTTCTTTTATTATGTACATATAAAAATTAGCAAATTAAGAAATAATATTTATATTTTATTAATTTTATTTTAATAGTTTTATCTCAAAATAAATAATAATAAAATTAACTACAAATTTCAACTAATAATACCAATATTGTACAATCAAAGTATAATGGGTCACTTCTTTAAAAAAATTCGAAAAAGTCAATTTGTTGGATAAACTTAAAATTATCCTTATTTAATTAGTTTGAATATTTATTAAGAATAAAGCTGATTTTCAAAATTAGATTTTGAAAAGATTATCCTTTCATGCATTTCAAAACTCTATTGTAGATGTGGTGATTTTGTAAAAGTAATTTCTAAAAAAATTATCAAACATTTAAATTAGTTTTTATCAACGACAATCCCAAAGCTTATTTTTATTAATCAAGTGGCTTATAACTTTTGGTTTTAGACTTTACTTTTAATCTGATTTATTTTTAATTTTTTTTTTTTTTATTAAGCTTTGCTCGTTAAATTTTGTTTTGAGATTTTTTTTTCTATAGTCCTCATTTGGCTTATAATTTTGGGCATGTAGATTGTAGGGTGTTACTTGGGCTAATGCTTGTGCTATTTTATTATGACTAAACACTAGAGGGATAATTAATCATCTTATTATGATAAAAAGGACTTGTTTAATATAAATAAATAAGTCATGCAATCATTAGAATTTTATAAAGATTTAAGGACCAATTTAATAATTTTCCAATAAACTTAGTGCAGGGTAGATCTGGAAATGAAAAAAACAGTGGGTGGTGATGTTTTTGAAGGGCACGTGGCATTGGATTGGTGGAGGCAAAATGAATTGAAAACTCCTACCACAGAGCACGTGCCAGGTTGGAGCAAGCGCCCTAAGAGAAGGACAAAAATGCTGATGGCTTTTTGAGGACGGACCCCCACAAACACACTTCTTTACAACTAAGTATGTCAGCCGCCAGTTCATGCCCTTGGACTTGGAGTGAGTGATTTAGGGTTGTTTTGAAACTTTTTTTATCGCTGATTTTTTTTTTCTTTTTAAAAACAATTTTAGGATCATGCTACAGTGATAATTTGTAATCCACGCTCAAACTCTTTTTGAGTGTTTTCACACTTTAAAAGGAAATGGATATTAATAAAAAATGAATAATTAAGAAATAATATAAAATTAATTGGAAAGGATATGTTTGCACAATTTTTTGTCAATGCGCGTGTAAGGTTCAAACCTCCCGAGACAAAATCCCAGAAATGAGTGTTTGATTCCACGAAAATACCTCCAAGGGGCACAAGCACACAAATTACAATTCTACAGATTACAAAGCTAGGAAATTAAAATAATTGCTCATTATGAGTCTTCATTTTCTTCTTCTCTTTTCCTTTTTCCACGCCTGGACCTTTTATAGTGAAGAGTCTTGTCAACCGCTCAGGCGGTTTTGCTTCCCTTGGTTCAAGGATTACCACGTTTCATGCTTGCATGTAACTGCTAGATAGTGCATTCAACTGCTGAGTTGTGCGCTTTGATAACTGCCAGATCGTGGGGGTCAATGCCTAGGTCGTGTGCTCTGATAACTGCTAGATCGCGGGATCAACTGTAAGACACCTATTCGCATGGTAATCGTCCTACTTGTTTTTTTATTCCTCGTCATTCGTTTGCTGGGAGATTCGTTCTTCGTCTATCATAATTCGATATGCATTGGACGTTTTCGCCTCTTCATTCTCCATCCTTCTTCGGCCCTTGACACGTCCTTCCTTTTCGTCCTTCCTCGACTCGTTCGTCTTAGGGAGATTTTATCTACTAACAATTGTCCCCTAAATTCGCCTTGATTGATTTGGGAGATGAAATCGAGGCAGAATTTCTTAATCTGTTAATTCGGCTTCGGCCGGTTGATTTTCGCCCTACCTTTTGCCATCATTTGCGCGCATTGAGGGCCGTCATTTACATTCCCTATGTGAACCTATCATTTCCCGAATAAATACGCGACCGTCCTAACACGTCTTATCGAAAAGCTATCATAGCACCAATGGCAATCTGATTCATGATATTTTGACCGGAGCCAATGGCAAGGCTGGGGTGGAAGTATACTCTCCCAACTTCGCCGCCCGCCAATTCGGTCTCGTTCAAGGGTGGCCCCTTCCATTATTTCATTCTCGTTCCACCCCATCGGAATGTTTCAAGGTCCTTTCGCTTTCAGACATTGATCAATGTTTGTCTGAGGCTCGATCTTTGTTATCTTCTTTTTCTTGTGCTTCTTTCTCCCCTTGCACATCGGTCCACCCTATCTTTGATCGTTTTTGGCCGTCTAGCCGCGAAAGACTTTTTTCTTTGCTTTCTTCTTTGGTTTTTTCTGGCATTCCTTTCTCTTCAAAGCCATCGGAGACAGCTGTGTCAAAGAAGCCTGTTGAGAAAATTGAGTTGAAGAAAGCAAGCTCCAAACAAGTTAAACGGAAACACCCTTCTCCGACCCATATGACCGGCGTAAACACACACGTATAACGCAAGCGTACGTATCGTTCAAGTAGTATAAAAAGTATCGATCCCACGAGGACTTAATACCTAAGTTATTAATTTTATGAGGTTAAATGATTACTAGTATCTAACAGTTTATTTAATTGATTTAAATTAGAGACGATTCTAAATTTAATGACAAGTAAATGAAATTGTTTTGAAGGTGGATTTTAAGAAAATTCAATATTAAAATTATCTAGGGTTGTGATTTATTCCAATATTATTTAAAGATGAAGTAGTTATCTTATAGTTGGGTAAAATATTGATTTATTAACCTGGAACACTAATTTATGTAAAAGCCTCTTCCGATGGTCAATTACAAATACCTAGTATAATCCAATTGAACCATATGTCTATGTCAACCAAATTACCTAGATTCATTACGATTAAGTTCCAATTAAGACTACCCCCGCCCGACAGGTATATTCCTATCCTGTAAGGAAATCTATTGAAAGGGTTATCTATCCTTAAGGAAGATCGTGGGCTATTGAATCTAAGGTCTTAAACTTAAAATCCCTATGTCTAGTTCATTTTAAGTTTACCTAGTCAATTTAATTAATGGCCAGTTAATTAAAGAGCATTAAGATTAAGACTCAATAAATATTTCTTTATATTACCCAAATTATAATCTAACCCTTATAAACCCGTGACATTGAATTTCATCACAACCCTAGATACTAACTTAGTTATGACACATAACTAGGGCTTAAAACTTTTAAAAGAGTTATAATAAAATTGCATAAAGTGAATGCGGTAAAATAAATGCTGAAAGTGAAATAAAATAAAATTGCTAAGATAAAAGGAATTACTTCTACTAATACTGATTAGATTTCTCCCATAATATAATATAAGCTTTGCAAAATATTATTAACCAGCCATATAGGCGGTATATTGATTTAATCAGTTAAAAACAACCAGCCATAAAGGCGGAATATGAAAACAACCAGCCATAAAGGCGGAATCATTAATATAAACCAGCCATATAGGCGGAGTGAAAATAACCAGCCATAAAGGCGGAATATGAAAACAACCAGCCATAAAGGCGGAATATGACTTTTATTACCCACCGACCAATCTGGCGGTATCTTGATTAAGTCAATTTAAAACTTGAATATATTATAATTATGGGAGAATAATCTAAGAAGTAAAAGTAAAAGAATTACCTTTTACCCTAACAAAGGGACGTTACCTCCTCATTATGAGTAGTATAAACTGTAAAATAAAGAAAGTAAATTATTATTACTATTAAAAAGTAATTACAAAACTTGAATTTAAAGAACTAGAGAGAGAAACTCTCAATTTAGAACTAAGAAGTGAGAGAAAATGGTACACTGAATTATGAAAATTCGATCTCTATTTATAGGCTCGGATAAGGCTCCAGCGTCGCGACGCCCAAATTGCACTAGCGTCGCGACGCGGGCTACAGTAAGACACGTGTCACGCGCTGGTTGGTCGGCTCAGAATCTTATCCGATGACGTGGCACTGTTCATGACGTCATTGCTTGCGTCACTGTGACGTGTCAACTGTTCATGACGTCATTGCTTACGTCACTGTGATGATGTGGAAGGCGACGTGGCGACACGTGGGGCGGTGGCCGTCAGACGAATGAGAGGTTGCCACGTGGCGCGCTGTGATTGGCTGATGGTGACGTGGCATGTTGACTCGGTTGACTTGCTGACGTGGCTGCTGATTTGGACGATGATGTGGCGACACGTAGGATGACACGTGGGGCGGTGGCCGTCCAAGCAATGAGATTTCGACACGTGGCACGGCGCATTTTAGCATCTCCGTTGTGATGGTGACACGTGGTACGGCTCACGTTAGCAAAGTCAACTTTTCTCAGATTCTGATTTGTGGACCCGGCACATGTTAGCAGATTCGGCGCACGCTGGGCGTCGCGACGCTGAAGGTCTGGGCGGCGCGACGCTGAAATGACGATTTTGCCCTTTTTGTCCAACTTTGTCCAATTTGCCCCAAAACACCTCCAGAATGTCCTGAAACTTTATTTATCTACAAAATAACACAAAACACATCAAAATATTCACAAAACTCAAGAAACTATACAAAATATTAAGTTAAATGAGTGGGAAATAGTGATAGAAATACCACTCATCACCATAGCTCTGACTCGGACGAGCCTCTGATACTTCATTGGGCTAAGGTATAATCTTGCTTCCCTCAATCCTTTTTTTTTTGTAAATTGATTTCGTTCATTATGCAGACGTCCAGGACAGAATCATCCTCCGGCATGCCTGAACCGGCCCAAGCTCCGGGGCCTGAAACTCTAATCGTCCAACATTCATTCGGGGGTGTTGAAATTACCGAAACCCCGGTCGTTCAACTTCCATCAGATGAGGGTGAAGTGGCCGAAACCCCCATTATTCAACACGTCTTATCGAAAGGCCATCATAGATAAAGAGGGAAAGAGCATCGACATCAGATACTCTTATTTTTCCTATTATTGATATCTTATTGACTTGTGAAGCTATGACATCTAATTGGATTTTAGATTCTACGTGTCCTATTCACATTTGTAATTCGTTGTAGGTGCTGACGAAAAGTAGACGACTGAAATATGGGGAGATGTAATTGCGATTCGGGAGTGGAGACTCTCTGGATACGGTTGGAGTGGGCTTATGCGAGATTCCTTTACCCAGTGAGAGAGTTTTGTTGAATGACTGCTATTTTGTGCCAGGATGTGTGGCGAATATTATGTCACTTTTTGTATTAGATACTGAATGATATAATGTAAATATTAAAAATCATTCTTTGTATTTATATGATAGAAATAATATTCAGATCCTTTCTTGTCCAAATTAGCATGGTCATTACATATTGCGTACCTCACAAGATATCTTTAATACTGGAATTAATAAATGTAAATAATCTAATATAAATAATACTGAACTATGGCACATGAAGTTGGGTCATATAGGCGTGAAATGCCTAACCCAGTTGGTTAGGAATGGTTTGATACATGATCTCACCATTGAACCTTATCCAACCTGTGAATCTTGAATTCGGGGTAAAATGACCAAAGCCCCATTTTCGGGTGTTGGACACCGAGCCACTGACTTATTAGAACTCGTACATTCTGAAGTATGTGGTTATATGAGTCAGACTCCACACAGTGGTTTTTCCTACTTCATCACCTTTACCGATGATTTGTCACGGTACGGTTATGTTTATCTGATGAAATATAAATCGGAAACCTTTGAAAAGTTCAAAGAATTCCGAAAATGAAGTAGAAAAACAGACTAGTTAATAAATAAAATGCCTTCGATCTGATCGAGGCGGTGAATATATGAGTGGAGACTTCATTGATTATTTAAAGGAGAATGGGATTTTCGATCAATATACTTCTCCGGATACTCCGCAGCACAATGAAGTGTTAGAGAGGAGAAATCATACATTATTAGATATGGTCCGATTGATGTTGAGTTATACAGATTTACCCTATTACTTATGGGGTTATGCTCTTTTAACTGTTGCTCATCTCCTTAACCAGATCCATCCTAAAGATATTCCTACGACTCCGTATGAGATATGGACCAGTAGGAAACTGAATCTTAATTACATTAAGATTTGGGGCTGTCGTACATACGTCAGGATGGCTCAGCAGAATAATCTTTTGCCACGAGGGCAAAAGTTTAGGTTTGTTGGATATCCTTCAAATACGAAAGGATATTTATTCTATGATACCGAACATCGAAATGTGTTCGCAGCTCACTTCGTAAAATTTCTAGAGATAGAATTTTTGTCTCAAGGTGGTGATCATAGACATGTTGAACTTGATGAAGTAAAACCTGATACCAATGAACCAACAGAGGAACCTGAAGTTCAAGAAGATGAAGAACCTTCAACACACACACTCTGTAGGTCGGAAAGGGTATCTAGACCTCCTGAAAGCTTGTATTTTATACAAGAAAAGAGTTTCGATGTTCTCTTAGTTAAAGAGACCAACTCTTTTACCTATAGAGAATCGATGTTGGACATCGACTCCATGAAGTGGCAAGACACCATGAAATCTGAGTTAGACTCAATGCATGAAAATCAAGTTTGGAACTTGGTTTCGCTTCTTGAAGGAATTCATATCGGTTGTAAATGGATTTACAAAAAAAAGCACGGGCCTGACGGAAAGGTTGAAACCTTTAAGGCCCGACTGATAGCTAAAGGTTATTCACAGCGACCTGGTTTCGACTATGATGAAACTTTTTCGCCAGTTGCGATGCTAAAGTCTATAAGGATTTTATTGTCTACTGCCGCTTACCATGATTACGAGATTTGGGAAATGGATGTCAAAACAGCTTTTCTAAATGAATTTCTTGATGAAGAAATTTATATGGAACAGTCAGAGGGTTTTGTATCCAGAGAGAACTCGGGCATGGTATGCAAGCTTAAGAAGTCCATTTACGGACTTAAACGGGCTTCACAAAGTTGGAATCTACGATTCGATGAGATAATCAAATTGTCTGGTTTTCTCAAGAATTCGGAAGAATCATGTGTGAATAAGAAGGCCAGTGGGAGTATGGTGGTATTTTTAATTCTCTATGTTGACGACATCATGATCATTGGAAATGATATCGGGATGATGTAATGCATCAAAGCTTACATTTGTAAGAATTTCTCCATGAAGGACCTGGGAGAAGTTTCTTATATCTTAGGTATAAAACTCTATAGAGATGGAGAAATGAAGCTTATTGGGTTATCTCAATCAACGTACATTGATAAGATCTTAGAACAATATAATTTTGGTAACTGTAAAATAGCAAACATACTGTTCAGACATGGCTTACATCTTTCAAAGAAGATGTGTCCAAAAACAGAAGATGAGAAGATTAGAATGTCTAATCAGCCTTATGCTTCGTGTTTGGGCAGCATCATGTATGCCATGTTATGTATTAGGCCTGATATCAGCTTCGCAGTTAGTGTGATCAACATGTATTAGTCCAATCTAGGAAATGACCATTGGATGGCCATTAAACATATCCTTAAGTATCTTAAAGGTATTAAGGATAAGTTTATTATATATGGAGGAAAAGAACTGCAAGTTAATGGGTATACAGATTCCGATTTCCAATCGGATCCTGATGATAGAAAGTCTACATCAGGATTCATGTTTACCCTTAACGGAGGTGCAGTTTGTTGGAAGAGTTCCAAATATGGGTCACCAGTTGATTCCACCACAGAAGCGGAATATATTTCAGCTTTTGAAGTTGTAAAGGAAGTTGTATGGGTTATGAACTTTATCACAGAATTGGGAGTAGTCCTAAGTATCGAGAATCCGATTCCGTTATACTGTGATAATACCGGAGCCATTGCGTAAGAAATTGAACCAAGGACGCATCAAAAGTGGAAGCATGTGGAACGTAAGTACCACATCATTCGAGAGATTGTGTCGCAAGGGGACATTGTTGTGTGCAAGGTATCAAGTGAAGATAATGTAGAAGACCCACTTACCAAGTCCATTCCTCCGAATTTATTTGATAAACATGTGGAGTCGATGGGTATTAAATAAAATCGATATTAACACTAGAGAAAATGAGAGAATTTGTTAGTGTTTGTGCTCAGAGCACCAATTTTCTTATGTATTTCCCTGTAAATACTTATGTAATATTTTATTATGAATAAAATAAACAGTTTACATTATATAACATCTTATTTTATATGGTAAAGACGTAATATACTTTAGAATAATTAGTTGTGATACTGTTGCAAAACCGTCGTAACTGACATTGAGTTGTATCATGACGTTGTCATTTTTAAACAGTTCCTGGTCAATATTTACAGTACTTGGTCAATAAAGTAAACCCGTTGAGACTGAATCTTGGATTCCAATGGTTTCTCAATGAACCATGAGTCTTGGAGACTCGTATAGACGTGTAGGTGTTTATAACAGATAAACACTAAACGACTCACCGAAGATTCTTAATGAATGGTACACCAACGTCAATAAGAATCTCCCGGGTTGAGTGAGCATAGTGATTCTATGACTTGAGATACCACTGTGGATATATGAGTTATTTTCATACTTAGGTGGTAGTCACATCACCGATCTATTAAGATCAGACCTCTACTTGTTCGTTGGGTGTGGATTGATGATCAGGATATCCTGTGTGTATCAAGAAAGGATCCGTCAGTTCTGTGTACAGAGCATAGGTATTCAATATGGAATTAGCAATCTGTTAAATTCATGGGCTTGTGGTACACTATAGAAGTCAGTTCTAAGTATTATTAAGAGATTGCTAATAGAAACATTGACTTGATTATATCTACAGAGATTTGACGTTTATATCTATATCTCTAAAATAATCCGGATACATGTGACAGAGGGATTATACATATGCAATGACCTCAACCTGTATGGTTCAAAGAGTTTGTTCGTGTTCATCATAATTTACGAGTGGGTAGATTATGGACGCGAAATTTGATTTCGTGATGGATATGCCTAAACCTAGAGAGTCTCACTAATGAAATATACTCGTAGAGCACTATGACAACTTTTATGAATAATACTGATTATTTGTAAGTCGTTTTAACTATTAAATGAAAAATACATGCAAAGGGACCTAAAGGTCATTCCTAATTAATATGTATTTGTATTTAATATTTGATTTTATTAAATATACATTAATTAAATGTCAAATTATGATTTTTGACATATATGATTGATATATGTATTTTGATTATTTAATGTAAATTTAATACATATATTTAAGATATTTGTATTTAATTATTTAATTATATAAATATTATATGATTAAATTAATTAAGTATGAATATCTTTAGTCATCATTTACCTTTTAAATGGCTAAGGTTGATTGGTTACACTTGTTCCATTTTATTAAATGTTGTAATGATCTATTAAAAACAAATTAACTAATACTTTCCATTTAATTATATTGAAACAAAAATTGAAATATCTCGATATTTTTTTGCTTCTCAATTTTTGGGCAAGTGAAGCATATACAAAAGTAATTTGTTTTCATTTTTTGTTTCATAACAACAAGTTACCAAATGTATTACAAAGTAAATTTTGAGAGAAACTTGAAGAACAAAGGAAAAAGCTTAAGGAAAATTGGATTTTGTAAATATTTTCCAACTTTATTCAACTAGAAAATTGTTTCCATGTTTCTAAGCTTCAACATGTGGTGCTTAGAATTTTCTCTACTCTTTAATTATGTAATTAAATTGGTTGGAACTCGTTTGAAAGATGTTGCATGTGTGATTTAACAACATAAGCTTTTAATTGGTTATTAAGCTTTCTTTTGACTAATTAATAATCATGTTGTCACTCTAGAGTTTTAAGGCCACTCATTTATGACCTAGAATTGTTCTTGTGTTATTTCAAGTAGTGAGATTTGTTTGGTATGTTAAATAATTGATTGAAGTGTTGAATTTATTCAATTTAGTGTAAATTGATCAATTGTGGTAATTTGTGAAATTAGAATTCTTAATCTATACCAATTTTAGTGATTTTCATATATGTGATGTATTATGATGTATATTAAATTTGGGATTGATTGGATTTGATCTTGACTTATTTTGAACAAGATTGGTCCAAATTGCAAATCCTGGAAAATACTCGGCTTTTTCGGCAATATAAAAAAAACTTGGGTTTTGTGTAGAAATTTGTGTTTTCTTATATTAGACATGTATAAATCATTTTGGGATTGATTTGGAATCACTTAAATTTGTATTTGACATTTTGAGGACCAAAATGAACAAAATACAAAGTTTGATGGGTCAATCGGTAATTAAGAAGAAATTTGATTTCTTGGGTAAAAATTTCATATTTTAATTATTGAGAAATTAAAATAAATAAGTTTATTTTAATTACCTGAGAAAAATTTTTGAAATCGGAAAATTTTGATATTCCGCGTTCCGCTGCGTTACCCGGGTATTCCCCCTAAAACCCCAACACCCATATCCTAAGGTTTATGCCTTGAGATTTGCCTTCGAAGCAACATTTAATGAAGCCGAGTATGAAGCCATTCTGACATGGTTGAGATTGTGCATAGCGGTCGAGGTCCAAGATGTGGTGGTGATAAGTGATTCCCAATTGGCCGTCCAACAACTAAATGACGAGTTCCAGGCCAGAGAGTCGAGCATGATTGCCTATCAGGCTGAGGTGAAGAAGATAGTTGGAGGGAAGGGAAATGTGGTGTTCGAGCATGTCGGGCTAGAAAACAACCAGCAGGCAGACTCATTGGCTCGGCTTGTGTCGTCCATCAAGTCAAAACTCCTCAGACCATTCTTTTGGGATGCCTTCAATAAAAAATTATTGGGATGTCGGATGTGATGGATGTGGACGCTAAGAGAGGGCCTGTAGGCACTGTATTTTTGCATATAAGTCCCGATGATGAGTCTCGCATGGAGACATTACCTCTTTAAATTGTGGAAGTCGCGGGAAACGGACGTCGGAAGGGAAGAGTCAAGAATTGACATTTTTGTTGGATTTAGTTGGCTTATTTAGCTTTGGGTTTGCTTGTTGGACCTCTTTTTTAAAACACATCCTTGGCCCAAACCCCCGTAAGACACACACCAAGCCCACACACCATTAAGCCACATACAAAGCCCACTAAATGGACCAAGCCCACACCCAAATGAGACCAACCCACGCCCAAAGCTTCCAAATAAAAAAACACATATTTAACACATGGTGAAATTAAAACAAATCAAATAAAATCTAAATAATCACATACCTAATCAAAACAAATCAAATATATGATCTTCCTAATCAAGCCAAATCTTGTCCCTAATTAAATAGATATTTTCCTTGTGAAATACTAATTAAGAGATATCACCATTGATTGCATGATTCCCTTCCTATTCACAGAAGGAGAACTCTAACCTTTGCTTATAAAAATAGACACAAACTCAAAACTTGACTCCCCCTAGCTAGACTCTCACGGAAATCCATCAAACACCCTTCACCAAGCCCTCAACTCACATAACAGCCCCCTAACCAGCTGTAGGACACAGAAACTGGGCGACGCATGCTGTTCCGGGCTCGCGGCCCGATTGGGAGTACGGAGTAGCCCGCGGGGGACTAAACCGGAGAATAATGGAGTCTCCACCCGGTGTGAACCGGGATAAAGATTTAAGGCTGCACTCACCCATCGCAAGGGAAGACCTCAAACCATTGGGTTCGGAATGGTCCATTACTTATGTCACTTGTAATGATGTGATTTGTGCAATAATTTAATCGAATCTAGCAACATACATTCCCAAGGGTATTCTATTTCACATGCATAAGTACAAGGCTCATATCTAAGTTTGCATATAACCTATATCCGAATTTGTATACAATCTATTTGCATATAACCTATGTCCAAATTTGCATGCATAAAGGTAAATTGAAATACGACAAGCATGCAAATTCATAAGCACATTATATTCATGGATACGGAAACGCAAGCAAATAATAATCATACAAGCATGCATAAAATTGAATCAGAATAATGGCAAGCACATAATTTCACAAACACATTGCATTGATAATCATGGAAGCGCAAACGAGCAATAATTATACAAGCATGCATATTAAAGAGAGGCAATTAAGCGCATATTGTAAAAAGATAACTAGAAAGGCAATCATACGTTAAAATAAACATGCCATGGTGCGATGCAAAATGATGCATGATTATGCAAGAAGATGACATACAAAGAAAAGCAAATAATGAAATAAAAGGCGCGGCGAAGTATCGTGGTAAAGGTAGACCGTAGGCTTTTTATCCCTCCAAATAGAGGACCTTTAATCCAACTTACTAAGCCCATGCGCATCACACCATAATGCATATAAAAGTAAAGACAACAATATTGGACTTCGTATCCCCGACTGAACACGTCTTACATTCAACCGAAGATACATCATTCGGTGCAGTAAAACATCGTGGTAAAGGCTTTTAACCCCTCGACATGGAGGACCTTTAATCCAACTTACTAAGCCCATGCGCTAATAACTTTATGCATATAAAAATAAAGACAACAATATCAGACTTTGTATACCCGATTGAACACATCTTACATTCGACCGAATATACATCATCCGACGCGGTAAAGCATCGTGGTAAAGGATTTTAACCCCTCGACATGGAGGACCTTTAATCCAACTTACTAAGCCCATGCGCTAATAACATAATGCATATAAAAAATAAAGACAACAATATCAGACTTTGTATACCCGATTGAACACATCTTACATTCAACCGAATGTACATCATCCGGCGCGGCAAATCATCGTGGTAAAGGATTTTAACCCCTCGAAATGGAGGACCTTTAATCCAACTTACTAAGCCCATGAGCTAATAACATAATGCATATAAAAAATAAAGACAACAATATCGGACTTTGTATACCCGATTGAACACATCTTATATTCAACCGAATATACATCATCCGGCGCGGCAAAGCATCATGGTAAAGGATTTTAACCCCTCGAAATGGAGGACCTTTAATCCAACTTACTAAGCCCATGCGCTTTATCTCATCATTACACAAACAAATAACTTGACAGAAGTTAAATAACGGATAATAAACAAACAAGACAAAATAAATCGAAATATGTGCCGTTTGCTCGAGTGGTACGTGGAGTTGTATCCCAAGTACAGACCGCACTACCGTCCATTCGGATTCGGCTACGAAATTTACGTCTGGGTTTCCATCATTTTAAATCATCTTTCGGAAGTACGGTACACGGTCGTCGGAAGGGTTGATGCTCCGCAACTCCTCCAGTTCACTGGTTCATGTCGTTTCTCACTATTTCACCGCTCAGGCTACTGTTTTCACTCCATTTCACTGCTGTTTCCGCTCGCTATTTTCTTTGTTTTTGTTCACTGTTTTGGTTGTTTTTTGGGACTGTTTTGGTCTCAGTTTTGGCACTGTTTTTGGGTTGTTTTCAGAGTTATTTATTCAATGTTTTGGCTGTGTGTAGGGATTGTTTCTGTGTGGTTTTAAGGTGGTTTTTAGGACTATTTTTCTTACTATTTTGGAGTGGTTTCACGATGATCATAGGGTGGATTTCAATACAGTTTTCGGTGGTGTGATGGGCAGTGAGTTGCGGCAGTTTTGGGCGTGAGATGGAAGCAGTTTTGGCGTGGGATGGAGGGCTGTCTGTGAGGGCTGCAGTGGCGTGTTTTAAGGGCTGTATGTGAGTGGGTTTTTTATGTTGATTTAGAGGATGTTGTGGGGGATGGCTAATGCGTGAAATGGCTGTTGGTGTGTGGAGGGTTTAGTGGTGCGTGAATGGAAGCTTTGTATGTTTTGTTTGTGATTTTTACGAATGAGTTGTAGAGCTAGGGGACTGCATGGTTTTGTGTATATTTGAGTGGGCTGTTTATTTGTTACAGTCTGTGGGGTCGGTTTTGTCGTGATTCTTATGCATGGTTTGTGGCTTTCACCGAGTGAGAGATGGAGAAAGAAGAAGCTAGGGTTGTCGTTGATTGTGAGGGTGCTGATGGGTGAGGTCAGTGAGGGCTCTTGATTTGTTTTGTTTTTGGCGTGGACTGTGCAGGTCAGTGAGGTGGCTGATGAGGGTTATTGTGGTTCGTGAAGGATGAGAGAAGATGAGGCGTGAGGGAGGCTTAAGGGCTGCTTTGTCGAGTGAGCAGTTCGTGTGTGACGAGTGAATGGGTAGTTGTTGAGAGAGATGAGAAGCGCTAGAGGTTTATTTTCTGTTTGTGTTTTTTTTTTGCCGTAAGAATGAGCTAAGGGAGTTTAAGGTTTTATGTTATTTTTATAGTAGGGTATTAGGGTTAGGGTTGTGCATGGTTTTGAAAAAGGAAATAAATCAATTAAATTATGTGTGTATTTTATTTAGTTTATTAAAGGAAAATATATTTATATTTTTGGTGAGGAATTTCTTTAAATTGGTGAGTGATTTATGTAAATTAGGAAGTGATTTATTTAAATTAGGAATTTAATTTAATTAGATTTTAATTTAATTTAATTTAATTTCAATTTAATTGGTTTTAATTTAATTTAATTTAATTTGTGATATGTTTTTTTAAATGCTTTAATTATTTTTGGATTGGGCTTGGGTGAGATGGGCTTTGGATGGGTGCTGGGGTTTTGGTTTTGGGCTAGGTGGATTTTAAAATGGAGGTCCAACAAGCGACCCAAGGCTGAGCGAGCGAATAAAATCCAACAAAATTCTGATTTCCGACTTTTCCTTCCGATGTCTGTTTCCCGCGACTTTCGCGACTTAAAAGGTAGTGCCTCTAAATGAGACTCATCATAGGGACTTACATGCAAAAATGAAGTGCCTACAGTTGCCCCCACTTTGATGGGACTTGTGCAGTGTGTGAGAATGACAATCCTATCAAAGTCATGCAACGCATTTTTACTTACCTGGCTCGCCAGCTGCCACCTGACTTACCTGCTGCTTCGAGCTGAGTTGATGGCGCAATGGACCTCAATCCTGGGACGCATCAAAATAACTACAACCGAAAAAGGGGGCCTCGACCCTGGGACGCATCCCAATACCGCTGACAATGTGTGGGCCTCGACCCTGGGACGTATCCCGAAAATGATGATGCAGTGGACCTCGATCCTGGGACGCATCCCAATAGCTGCAACCGACAACGGGGGCCTCGACCCTGGGATGCATCCCTATACCGCTGATAAAATGTGGGCCTTGACCCTGGGACGCATCCCGAAAATGATGATACAGTGGACCTCGATCCTGGGACGCATCTCAATAGCTGCAACTGACAACAAGGGCCTCGACTCTGAGACGCATCCCAATATCGCTAACAAAATGTGGGCCTCGACCCTGGGACGCATCCCGAAAATGATGATACAGTGGACCTCGATCCTAGGACGCATCCCAATAGCTGCAACCGACAACGGGGGCCTCGACCCTGGGACGCATCCCAATACCGCTGACAAAATATGGGCCTCGCACCTGGGACGCATCCCGAAAATGAAGATGCAGTGGACCTCGATCCCGGGACGCATCCCAATAGTTGCAACCGACAACGGGGGCCTCGACCCAAGGACACATCCCAATACCGCCGACAATGTGGGTCACGACCCTGGGACGCATCCCCAAAATTGCTGATGATGTGGGTCACGACCCTGGGACGCATCCCCAAAACTGCTGATACTGATGCTGATGTGGATGTGGGTCTCAACCTTGAGACTCATCTCCAAAACTGATACTGATGTGATGTGGGCCTCAACCCTAGGACTCATCCCTAAAACTGATGCTGGTATGGGTCTCGCCCCCGGGACTCATCCCCAAAACTGATACTGATGATGCGGGTCTCAACCCTGGGACTCATCCCCATAACTGATGCTGATGCGGGCCTCGCCCCCGAGACTCATCCCCAAAACTGGTACTGATGATGCGGGTCTCAACCTCGGGACTCATCCCCAAACTAATACTGATGCTGATGATATGGGTCTCAACCCTAGGATTCATCCCCAAAACTGATACTGACGTGGGCATCGCCCCAAACTGATACCGGCGTGGGCCTCGCCCCCAAACTGATACTGACGCGGACCTCGCCCCTAAACTGAAACTGACGTGGGCCTCGCCCCCAAACTGATACTGACGTGGGCCTCGCCCGAACTGATACTGACGTGGGCCTCGCCCCCAAACTGATACTGATGCGGGCCTTGCCCCCAAACTGATACTGATTGCATATCAATCATGTTGTATTGCCTCTCACGAGATAGTCCTGATAGCTAAACACATTTTCGTCCTCGACGGGTGCTTCGTGTCGAAACCAGAAAACCTTCAAAGTACTTAATACACTCAAATTCGATCGTCTGCATGAGTGATCTAAACTAGACTCCTAGTGTGTGTGTGCCAAAGTTCTTTCGCAGCTTAATCCTTAAGTAAGCCAACTCGATGATTTTGTCTCGGAGGATCAGATCAGTGGGTCTAACCAATCTAGATGCCTTTATCACACTCTCTGATTACTTCCACGTACTCAACATGATATGGTTTTTTTTCTTTTTTCTTTTGTCTCTTTCTTTTCTTTCTTTTCATTTCTTTCTTTCTCTTTTCGACTCACCAACCCTTTAAGGTAGCATTTCTCCTCATGGTGGTCCTGATACTCATCCATGGGTAGCTTCACGCTTATCGATTATAGGCGGTCTATTTTTTCCTTTTTCTTTTCATATAATTTTTCTTTGTTTCCAACCATATCATATATCATAGCATAAGTAAACCATGATGGATATCTAGGCAAATGGGCATTCACTAATCCATCATCTCTTCAACTAGTCATCTTGCCGACTACTCAGGCTTCCACCACTAAGATCTCATGATCAAGTGCTCGCGAGTCTAGCTGAGATCAACTATTCAGAATATCGGATGAGAGCACATCTCGTACTTATCGTTTCTAAGGTTTCTCCCTACAGCAAACAATATCATCACCGGACATATGCCTAACCATCAAGAACTTTTTTTTTCACTCACTCCACGAAATTCTTCATTTCAACCGCTGATAATGTGGGCTTCGCCCCCTGGGATCCATTCTTGAAACTTTTACTGATATGAGCCTCAACCCTGGGATTCTTTCCTGAGACTAATACTGATACGGGCCTCAACTCGGTGATTCATTCCTGAAACTGATACTGATTCTGATTCATTCCTGAGACTGATGTGGGCCTCAACCCCATGATTCATTCCTAAACTGATGACACTGTACTGCTGCTGCTTCTGGTTGGCTTGCATTTGCCGCTTTCTCTTTTTTCTCCGTTGAAACCTGTGAATACAAAGAAAACAAAACACAAAAAGAATGCAAGTGTGTTACGTGTATGCATGCATGCATGGATGAATTTCCTATCCCGTTGGGTTAGGTCTTCTGTCAATTCCCTCGGTGACTGCTTGGTCTTCTCTTCCTCAGGCAAATTATTGCTTTAATCTGTCTACGTTGATCGGCTCGGTGAACTCATTCCCTTCCAAATCTGACAGTCTCACTGCCCCGTTTCCTAATTTCTGAATGGCTATCCTGTCTTTTCTGCTTGCTTTTTCTGAGGATTCCCCATGTTTCTAAACATCGCTGAGTATCATAGTACCAAGGTTGAATGCTTTTGTCAAATATACTCTTGTTGCAGGTTGAAAGGAATATATTCAGGCAAGTAAGCGAAATGAACATCTTTATTATCATTAAAAAGGTTCGAACAAGCAGATAAAGTCAATGTCTTATGATTAATGGATGTGACATTACAATTGAATGAGATCAGGAAAACAAACATCTCCATAATTTGCAACTTTGTCTTTCCCTGTCTTCTTGCTTCCTTCGACCATCATATCCTCTAACTCTTGTAATTCTTTTTCCCATTTACTTTCCCTTTTCTGCTCTATCTCATCTTTACTATTGTTGCCCCATATCCTCATACGGGAAGCTTAGTGGTCGTGAGTTTGGAAGACAGTGCTGTCAGGTAGGCTAGATTTAATCATGTAGGTAGGCAGTGGGACAGAGTGATAGTTAGGTAGGGGGTTTCTCTGTATGTTAGGTTGATCTTTCTCAGGGTCAGGTATTTTGTGGGAGTCTATGAGGTTCTGGATCTCATGCCTAAGGCGGGTACAGTTCTTAGTTTCATGGCCTCTTTGCTGGTGGAAGTAACAGTAAAGGTTCAGGTTTAGGTAACGTGGCACAGGGTTTGGAAGTGGTCTAGGCTCTAAGGGATTTAGGAGTCCTTGCCTCCTCAGCTATTCAAATACCTCTGAGAAAGGTCTACCAAGATTGGAGAATCATCTATTTCTGATAGGGGCAACCTCAGAGGGAGTGGTCTTGGTCTTTGAAGGTTTCCCAATGGTCTTTCCATTCTGGTTACACATCTTTCTGTTATTGGCTATAAGGGGTTCGGCCAAACTGGCCACAACATTAGTCAGAACTTGCAATATCTCAATAATTTCGGCTACTTTGGTCTCCAATTGATCCATACGGGATACCTCATTCTCTGATCCGCTCATGTTTGCTATCGGCCTTTTGGTGAGTGTTCCTTCTTCCCTAACCCAACGGGGATCTATGATGGCTTTTTTGAACACAAGGGGTTAGCATGATGCGTGTATCCATGAGGTGCATGAGATGCGTGCGATGTATGGAATATATAAGTGGGCCCATTACCATTTTTAAAGTATTCAATCCTGTTATTGCGCGGTACAAACTTATCCCAGTTGAAAAGGCCCAACAGGTTTACAGCTTTGCGATTACATGGTTAAACAACTTCAAATGATAAGGGGCCCAAACACAGTATGGCCCATCGTCATTTTAGAAACTTTTGGCCCAATTGTCATAGGATACAAACTCGTCCCAGTTTAAATGGCCCAACAAGTTCGTATTTCTGACAAAAAGTCCAACTGAATCCAAATGATGATGGTCCCTAAATACAAGCATATAGAGATAATTCAAACTCAAAGCAATAATTTCTACAGAGCGGCCCATCGACATTTCAAAAGCTTTTGGCCCAACTGTCATAGGATACGAACTCGTCCCAGTTTAAATGGCCCAACAAGTTCGCATTTCTGACAAAAAGTCCAACAGCGTCCAAATGAGGATGGTCCACAAGCACAAGAAAATAGTTGCTATAGGTCATACAACACCGGTCTACGTGTGGGTTTGCGAGAGTATAGACAAAGACTCTCGATGGCGAATGATTACCCACAACTAGGTCTCCCCACTCAAGGGTTCGAGCGACCAAGTGAGCGCACCTTTTTTATACCTTACGGTACGTGCCAACGAGTTATGGTGTGTGACTGACTGTCAAATGGATTTCCCGTTGTAGATTCCCCAGAGGGAGGGCGGAGCGAACTCTCTTAAAAACCCAAGCCTCTTAGGCTCTTATCGCTTGGGGACAAGAATAAACAACGAGTCATTAAAAAATTAGTCCATCACAATAGGCTACAAGTAAATGATTATCTAGGTGCCTTCACAGCTTTTCCTTATAGAAAGGTAGTGAATGAAAGAAGACAACAAACCATTACCTAGCTCAAAAAGTGCCTTTGATTAAACCCCTTTCAACCCACAGTAAACACGGTTAATTAAAGCATAAATCACATTATAAGACATTATTTTGTGGCCGATTCTCTATCCCCAGTGGAGTCACCAGACTGTAGGACACAAAAACTGGGCGAGGCATGCTGTTCCGGGCTCGCGGCCCGGTTGGGAGTACGGAGTAGCCCGTGGGGGACTAAATCGGAGAATAATGGAGTCGCCACCCGATGTGAACCGGGACAAAGATTTAAGGCCGCACTCACCCCTCTCAAGGGAAACCCTCAAACCATTGGGTTCGGAATGGTCCCTTACTTATGCCACTTGTAATGATGTGATTTGTGCAATAATTTAATCAAATCTAGCAAACATACAATGAATTTGGCTTTCAAAAAGTCAAGCCTTTAAGGCTCCAACCACTCACATCAACTCCATCAATCAATGAATAGTGACTGGCGTCAATCACTCAAAGTGAAAGACATTTATCACTTGATTGACGGATGACGTGACGCTAGATGCGACTAGCGATTTGACGCTAGATGTGACTTACGTGCTGCACTCGAATTCGAAATACGAATGTGCTCGCAAACAATCCCGAGCTCGGGTTCGTTAATTCCAAATTAACGAATTTTCTGTTGCGACGTAATTAAATTTAATTTAATTAAATAAATATG
The DNA here is from genome assembly GCA_019454045.1 of Zanthoxylum bungeanum. Classification (NCBI taxonomy): domain Eukaryota; kingdom Viridiplantae; phylum Streptophyta; class Magnoliopsida; order Sapindales; family Rutaceae; genus Zanthoxylum; species Zanthoxylum bungeanum. Next base: position 29,496 of record SKCR01043279.1, on the reverse strand, counting down.
CCTAGCATAATTACTATTCATGTCGTTAACGAATTAATTCTAAATTAATTCGTTTGCAAGAATTAAAATCTAATTTTAATTCCGCGTCGAAATCCAATTTTGTTTAATATATCGAATATATTAATTTATCGATTAATTTCAAATTAATCGTTATCTCTATTTATTGATATTTTATCCCAGATAAGATATCTCCGCAATTAATCCTAGATTAATTTTCTCTCTCATCTAATTAATCCCAGATTAATAAAAGTGCGAGTCATACGTCATCGGTGAATCTTCGGGAAGCGACCCATGAGATCCCCGGATATGTTGGCAGTAAATTCGGTCGTCGGACTATCCGAACACGTAAGTATCTTGTACTACGTTTATACCGATTTACAAGCCAAGGTTGGCTTCTAGCAAAGCGCCATGCCTACCCAATTCTCCAGAAATATCCTTACAGGAATATATGATCTATATCAGGCGTAGTATACGTAGTATTGTGTATGTCGATCCAGTATCGGATGATCACGTGCTAGACATGGGGCTGGAATTGTGTCTTCCCCGTACGAAGCACATGTCGGATGTCTGGTAACTAGTCTCTATAATCGGATATACATGACCTTGTCATAATATCCCGATAGCTGCAGTATTTAAGAGAACCAGTCCCGTATCCTACGTGACCATCATCTCCACTATGACTGGAGTGATACTTCCGTCTTGACATCACACCCAAGAAACTACGATTCTCAATATACCCAGAAGAGGCGTACACAAAAACTGGTTAAAGCCCTGGACGACCAAAACCAAAGTATATTGATTGTCGCAAGTATTAGCGGTGCAAGTCACATGTTAAGACCAAATACACCTACCCTGATTTCGGACTTCCATAGACACATAATCATACTACCAATGGAATTCCGAGAGGGTCTATCAAGAGCGAAGCTGTTTCCCGTACCATCTGTAAAAACACAACCTCCTATTACACTTGCATGAGTATCCTATACCAAAATATATGAGAACTATGCCGTTGTGCCCTTACAACGCGCATAAGTGTAATACTAGTCTTTTACATATTTATCGATGTCCAATCTCGATAATACTCTGACTAGGGATATTTATTGATTTATCCTTCGTGGAATGATACTGTCTCATATCATTCTCAATCCAGGAACAAATCATAGGGACCTCATATCATTTTTATATCTTGGTGATCTAATCACAAATGATAAGAGAGCAATCTCCTTTGTCACATAGTTAATTTATACAACAACACCGTGATCTGTACAAATAGTGATGCTATGGGTCATAATTGTTAACAATCTCCCACTTGGCCTATAGCCAGTCACTCGAGTGTCTTACACCCGAACTATGTACGGTTGGCTCAAATTACTGAGGAAAGGTTTCGTCAGCGGATTTGCATGATTATCGTCTGATGCGATTTATTCGATCATCACATCGCCACGATGTATGATCCAAACGAATCAGATGAATATCGAAGTATGTATCTGGATCTTGATGAGACCATTAATTCTTTAGCCTAAGCTCAAGCCTAGCTCAGCTGCTAACATAATTATATCTAATCTAATTAGATTTATTATCGACCCAGAAGGCTTCTATTGCTGCCTCAGCTGCAGCAATAACCCGCATTTGTTGTTTATTCGGTAACAGTATCTTACTTGGAAGATTTCCAGCTCATTGTTCCGTTATTCAAACTTTGTAGTACCGTTTGCGACTTATAGTCATTTTATCGGTTAGGAAACTTGCAGCAGTGATCCCAGTCACTTCAAGTTCTCCATCTCCATAGTTTAAGGCAGCATCCTTAGTTCTCTAAGAAACTAACGGATGTTCTTAATATCAATCCAGTGACTATCACTTGGATTGGCCTGTTTGTGAATCCATATGCTCAAAGCAAATGACACACCAGGTCGCGTACATTTTTCAATGTACGATTTCTCGGAGAGTTTTATCGAAAGCCAAGCTTTCACCGATTTTATTATGGGAATATCATTTCCAAGAAATGACATATTATCATTATTTTATAGAACATCCACTGTCAGTGCGCTCCCACTTACATTCTTATACACACAAGAATCATTTTCGTTTTGAATTAAATAATAAAGCATTATGATTACATCAAAACGATAATTCCAAGAACCTATGCTTGCTTCAATCCAAATATGGATCGAATAACTCGCAAACCTTGTTTGCTAGTTTTGGTACGATAAAACCGACAGGATGTTGTAAACATCCTCCAAAAGGTTTCCTTTTCAGGAAAGCGATTTTCCCGTTAAGCTGTCATATTTCACTAATGAAACATGCAGCATTAGCAAGCATTATCCAAATGGATTTACCATGGCAACATGTAAAAGGTTGAATCATAATCGACACAATGTTGATAACGATACCTTTTCGCTACAAGCCTAGCTTAGTACGTTGGTATGTTTTCATCCATGTATGTCTTCCTTGAAGACTGATAAGTACCAATAGGCACAATGCCTTGCGGTACATCAACTAGTATCCAAACTTGTTGATATACATGGAATCCAATTCAGATTCATGGCACTTTTCCATAATAGGGAGTCGATACCTTGTATCACTTCCTCATACGTAGTCAGTTGGTATACCTCAATAAGATAAACATCTTTATGAGGTGAGATCAGAAACCCATACCCCAGGTTGTTTTCTGACTCTCTCCGACTTACGCGGTTCTTGTGTATTCGAAGATTATTGGAATAGTTTCATCCTTGATGAACTATTTGTGTTCCATTAAGGATTCGGTGTCTGGAACAGTATCACTCCGATTTCCATCGAGTTATACTATCCTCCCACTTACCACTGCATATCAGTATTCCTCTTAGGAAAACCACATGGTGAGCAACAATTAAATTGTTCTCTTGTGAGTTGTATAAGTACTATACTTTGGTATCTCTAGGATAACCTACAATTGGCACTTATCCAATTTGGATTTTAGTTTGGTATCATCCAAACATATGCCTAGCATCCCAAATTTACAGGATTGAGAAACTCGGTTTCTTTCCCGTTCATATCTAATATGAAATATGTCTAACAGATTTTAATGGAACCTTATTCAAAATAAGTTCTGCACTGTTAATGCTTATCCGTTGAAGGAAATGGTAGCTCAGAGCGACTCATGATTAACCTTATCATGTCCAACAAAATTCGGTTTATCGGTTCGGACACACCGTCAAACTGACGTGTTCCGGGAGGAGTCCTCATTTGAAAGAATACTTTACTCTTTCAAGTATAATAGAAACTTATTGCTTAAGTATTTTCCATTACGGTCTTACCATGACGGTTTAATACTTTAGCCGATCTGTTTGTCTATTTTCGTGTCGAAACTCTAAAAGTTTCCGATTTGTGTTCTTCAAAAGAAACACATAACCATAACGCGATGCCACATCCGTAAAGGTCACGAAATATTCATATCCATATCTAGCCTTGCTAGACATGGGCCCACTTGCTTCACTATGAACTAGGGTTAACAGATCGGTGACATTTACACTTTTACCAAGTAAATAGTGTTTTAGGCACTTTGCCCAATAAACTAGATTCGTAGACTTTATTTTACTGGAATCAAATCAGTTCTAGTACCCAATCTTCGAAAGTGTGGATATACGAGTCTTGTTTAATTGTGTCCCAGACAACAATGCCACAATAAAGTTTCATCTGATCAAATCAGTTGAGCTATTTGTTTGTCATATTATATATTCGAGATTTATTTATATTCAAAATATAAATGTTGTTATTCACATCTAATGTGTTTATCTCAATATCATCTTTATATAATAAAACACTTTAGTGTTCTAGAATATAAAGGTAAATCCGCAACGAATTAAACACTGATATAAAGATAATGTTTCTAGTCAAACTAGTTACATTATAACAGTTTCCTAATTTAAGTACAAACCCAAAGGGTAGTTCCTGAAATAGGTATCTACGGTTAAAATAACGACTTTCGTCCTGTTTCCGATCTCAATCTGAAGTCACTATCCTGCTCATAGCAGATTCTGAACATCAGTATATATATTTTATGTTCCACACTAAGTATTTAAAATCTAATTTTAATACTATTAGTGAACATAATATTGACAAACATATTTGAAGTCGGAGCCTTGCTCGTCTTCAATTCCTTCATATCTGCTTTGTCCAAACAGCAGTCACGCTTCCGCGATCCCGTTTGCCACAATTTAAGCAGACATTTTGGGATATGTCCTTTATTTTCCTAGAAGATTATAATGATTTTGCCTTTGCCCATTTTCAACATTCCAGAGGCCTTTGGCCAAGCCTCGGGTTTCTAGAATATCGAAGTAAGGTGCGCCTTGCGCTACTTGCCTAATTGCAAACTTTGACTTTATCTCATTGAGAATAGTTATTAACTCTCCAAGAGTTATTTATTGCAATTTAGTACTTCTAAAATCTAAAGATAGATTTATGAAGATCCTTCAATTTCATTATCATACTTTACTGATCTAATCCTTAGTTCTGATTCAGAAATTAAGGAGTCTACTGCGACAAGCTTAATGGATTAAGCACTAAAGTTATCATCACATAAATCTTCCAAAGATTATGCTATACTATTTGCTTAACTCCGGGCTTATGCCTAATATGTTATTTTATCAAATAAAGTAACTTATTAGTTTCCAGGACCATCATGAAATTATTCCCAATTTGAAAATTAAACCATTTAAAAACATTTTCCCCAGGATTATGTTTTAAATGTCAATCTTTCTATTTTATCTTGATTCTAATAGTCCAACTATTTAATCAACGATTTCGGTACTATTTATTATAATGATTATTATAGTCCAACTATTTAATCAACTATAATTTAACAGATTAAAATCAATTATATTGATTACTATAATCCAATTATAAAATCAACTATAAATGAATAGTTTGAATACAGTCCAACTGTTATATTAAAACAACATTTTAAATATTAGTCCAACTAACATTTAATATATTTGACGAATGATATTTGATTTGAGCGCGTATGGAAAGTAATTAAACGAATATTGCAAATTCAATTCTTGTCTCCCACTATTTTTCGGCGAGCCTCTAACCCTCTGTCGAGTACTCGGGAAACCGTGTTTCCTAGTGGGCTAGGATCCCGTTAAATATCACACAATCTTGACTTTGGCCAACAAATTGTATGATAATTAACTAGGTAGATCTCTAAGATCGATTGGATCCAATCCAATTCCTAGATCCAGTAGGGGACATCCAAGTCTGAAACATATATCTTATATATGCCAATATATCCAATATATTACCTAACATTTTTCCTCTGAATCAACTAAGCATTGGCTTTGGCAAAACAAACTTAGTGATCCCAGTTAAGAGTGACCCATTGACCATGGAAAGCTTCGTAATCAATGTCGATGGACAAGAAGTGGTCTTGACTTTGGCCAACAAACCACAACTTGGACAAGACACCGATATGGAACAAAGCTCTCGTGATTCAAACACATCTTCGACAGAAAAAGGCCTTGACTTTGGCCAACAAGCCAATGCCAGTCTCGGATCTTGAGTAAGAATCACTAAATGGAAGGGAAAACGCTTAATATTTTGCGAGGGTTTTTCGAGTGCAAATTGGCAACCAATTTATTATCTTTGTTAAGGTCTCATCATCATACACCCTTAAACATGCATTCTAAACACATAATAAAGCGCGTATAATTAAAATAATTATGATATGCGGATGGATACTTTACACATTGATCCTAGATCAAATCTATCCCTTTCTCTCTCCCGCTAGCACATGTATTACTTCTACCCGTTACACTACACTTCTAAAGAAACCTCATTTACATTGAGGGGAATAGGTGAGAAGAGAATACAAAGAATAAGGAGGTAATAAGGCTGGACACGCATGTCTAATTTAATAAATTCCAAATTTATTACAAGAATTTCTAAAATTGCCCCACCCATCTAATATCCATCCGATATACATTATTCATGCATCGCAATCATGTATTCACACAAGCATGTTATCAATCAATCTAATCAAATTAATTAATCTGATAATTAGTGACCATCCAATGTTCAAACAACGATTTGATTTTGCACGAGTCAAACTCGTTTTGCAAATAAGTACTCAAGTACGAATTCTCGAATTAAATTAAACTACATAATTAAATCCAATTCAATTTGTATTTAATACTAATTCGCCATTTAATTCCAAATTAAATACTACTCTTTATTAATGAACTTTTACGACTTAAATTCCAAATTTAATCGTTACGGGTCTCAAAGCCCGATTAACGTCCAACGTCAATTCAATTAAAGTCCAATGGGCTTTTAATTAATTTCTTAAGGCGTGGACTTTTGGTCAACTCGGGTCAAACCGAATAACCAAAATCCAATCCGGGAGTTACCCCATAGGCCCAGAAATCAATTTAGGCCCAATTAAACTTTAAAGGTCCATTAGTCGCATTTGGGCTTTATGGAAGCGGTTTTGGGCCCAATTGGATCCAATCCATTTGGCCTAAACCTAACTTGGTACAACCAAGCCCAATAAGCCCAATAACAACTTTAAAAGCCCAAATCCAATTTTAAGGCCCAATATAATTAAATTACAAAATCCAATTTTACAATTTAATTACCTAAAGTGTATAACACAATTAATCACCCAAATCAATATTTCCAAAACATCAAATTAGCCTAATTAATCATGCTTATCATTATTAAATTATGTCCAACACAATTTAACAAAAATCAAACCCATATACATGTTATATTAGTCTCGGCCAAGGGGGAATTCTATGCCCAAATCAAATTCAATCCAATTAAATTCAATTCAACATTAAATCAATATCCCCAAATGATTTCCAGCACATCCAATGATCAAAATCAAAAAATCCAAGACAATTTAGGGCATGCTCATTTTCGGCCAAGCCATAAAATTTGGAGAAATTTGTTCCAAACACAATTTAATCAAATTGATCAAATCAATCATCCACAAAACATCAATTAAGCATATTAAATCATCCAATTTCATTATTCATGCTCAAAATCAATTTTACCCAAATTTTAAGCCCTAAACATTTTTCATGCTTTTACTCGCTCTGATACCAATTGTTGGAGTTTCTACGGCCTCGAGGATCGATTATCAAGCAAGAAATAAGTGCGAATACAAACGACGAAGTTGCAAAATACTTACATCGATCTGTTGACCGACGCGGGAGGCAACAAAAATCCATTTTCTGCTCACTGGTGGTCACAACAATGGGCTGTGACTGTCCTCCAATTTTCGGCTTTGGTGCTCCTTGAACAAGCTCCAAGCTTCGTCAAATGATTCCAAGCTCATGGGTGGACTTCCCTATCACCTTCACATGTCTCTCGGAGTGCTAGCTCTCAAGAAATTTGCCACAAATTTCCCACACTTTGCTTCCCTTGCTCACGATTTTTGCCCAGCAAAACAGTGAAGAAATGCCCATTTGGGCGTGAAAGAGAAAGAGAGGAAAGAGAGGAGAGTTGTTTGGTTGGTTTCTAATTTGTGTATCTTATACACAAATGTGAATTTCAAATTCATTTACAATGAATTTGGCTTTCAAAAAGTCAAGCCTTTAAGGCTCCAACCACTCACATCAACTCCATCAATCAATGAATAGTGACTGGCGTCAATCACTCAAAGTGAAAGACATCTATCACTTGATTGACGGATGCCGTGACACTAGATGCGACTAGCGATTTGACGCTAGATGTGGCTTGCGTGCCGCACTCGAATTCGAAATGCGAATGCGCTCGTAAACAATCCCGGGCTCGGGTTCGTTAATTCCAAATTAACGAATTTTCCATTGCGACGTAATTAAATCTAATTTAATTAAATAATCATGCCTAGCATAATTACTATTCACGTCGCTAACGAATTAATTCTAAATTAATTTGTTCGCCCGAATTAAAATCTAATTTCAATTCCGCGTCGAAATCCAATTTCGTTTAATATATCGAATATATTAATTTATCGATTAATTCCAAATTAATCGTTATCTCTCTTTATTGATATTTTATCCCATATAAGATATCTCCGTAATTAATCCCAGATTAATTTTCTCTCTCATCTAATTAATCCCAGATTAATAAAAGTGCGAGTCATACGTCATCGGTGAATCTTCAGGAAGCGACCCATGAGATCCCCGGATATGTTGGCAGTAAATTTGGTCGTCGGACTATCCGAACACGTAAGTACCTTGTACTACGTTTATACCGATTTACAAGGCAAGGTTGGCTTCTAGCAAAGCGTCATGCCTACCCAAATCTCCAGAAATATCCTTACAGGAATATAGGATCTATATCAGGCGTAGTATACGTAGTATTGTGTATGTCGATCAAGTATCAGATGATCACGTGTTAGGACCGGGGCTGGAATTGTGTATGTCGATCCAATATCCTTACCCTGGGACGCATCCCGAAAATGATGATGCAGTGGACCTCGATCCTGGGACGCATCCCAATAGCTGAAACCGACAACGGAGGCCTCGACCCTGGGACACATCCCAATACCGCCGACAATGTGGGTCACGACCCTGGGATGCATCCCCAAAATTGCTGATGATGTGGGTCACGACCATGGGACGCATCCCCAAAACTGCTGATACTGATGCTGATGTGGATGTGGGTCTCAACCCTGAGACTCATCTCCAAAACTGATACTGATGTGATGTGGGCCTCAACCCTAGGACTCATCCCTAAAACTGATGCTGATATGGGTCTCGCCCCCGGGACTCATCCCCAAAACTGATACTGATGATGCGGGTCTCAACCCTAGGACTCATCCCCATAACTAATGCTGATGCGGGCCTCGCCCCCGGGACTCATCCCCAAAACTGGTACTGATGATGCGGGTCTCAACCCCGGGACCCCTTCCCAAACTAATACCGATGCTGATGTTGTGGGTCTCAACCCTGGGATTCATCCCCAAAATTGATACTGACGTGGGCATCACCCTAAACTGATACTGACGTGGGCCTCGCCCCCAAACTGATACTGACACGGGCCTCGCCCCTAAACTGAAACTGACGTGGGCCTCGCCCCCAAACTGATACTGACGTGGGCCTCACCCGAACTGATACTGACGCGGGCCTCGCCCCCAAACTGATACTGATTGCATATCAATCATGTTGTATTACCTCTCACGAGATAGTCCTGATAGCTAAACATATTTTCATCCTCGACGGATGCTTCGTGTCAAAACCAGAGAACCTTCAAAGTACTTAATACACTCAAATTCGATCGTCTGCATGAGTGATCTGAACTAGACTCCTAGTGTGTGTGTGCCAAGTCTCTTTCGCAGCTTAATCCTTAAGTAAGCCAACTCGATGATTTTGTCTCGGAGGATCGGATCAGTGGGTCTAACCAATCTAGATGCCTTGATCACACTCTGTGATTACTTCAACGTACTCAACATGATATGGTTTTCTTCTTTTTTCTTTTGTCTCTTTCTTTTCTTTCTTTTCATTTCTTTCTTTCTCTTTTCGACTCACCAACCCTTTAAGGTAGCATTTCTCCTCATGGTGGTCCTGATACTCGTCCATGGGTAGCTTCACGCTTATCGGTTATAGGCGGTCTATTTTTTCCTTTTTCTTTTCATATAATTTTTCTTTGTTTCCAACCATATCATATATCATAGCATAAGTAAACCAGGATGGACATCTAGGCAAACGGTCATTCACTGATCCATCATCTCTTCAACTAGTCATCTTGCCGACTACTCAGGCTTCCACCACTAAGATCTCGTGATCAAGTGCTCGCGAGTCTAGCTGAGATCAACTATTCAGAATACCAGATGAGAGCACATCTCGCACTTATCGTTTCTAAGGTTTCTCCCGACAGCAAACAATATCATCACCGGACATATGCCTAACAATCAAGGACTTTTTTTTTTCACTCACTCCACGGAATTCTTCCTTTCAACCGCTGATAATGTGGGCTTCGCCCCCTGGGATCCATTCTTAAAACTTATACTGATATGAGCCTCAACCCTGGGATTCTTTCCTGAGACTAATACTGATGCGGGCCTCAACTCGGTGATTCATTCCTAAAACTGATACTGATTCTGATTCATTCATGAGACTGATGTGGGCCTCAACCCCATGATTCATTCCTAGAACTGATGACACTGTACTGCTGCTGCTTCTGGTTAGCTTGTATTTGCCGCTTTCTCTTTTTTCTCCGTTGAAACCTTTGAATACAAAGAAAACAAAACACAAAAAGAATGCAAGTGCGTTACGTGTATGCATGCATGCATAGATGAATTTCTTATCCCGTTGGGTTAGGTCTTCTGTCAATTCCCTTGGTGACTGTTTGGTCTTCTCTTCCTCAGGCAAAGTACTGCTTTAATCTGTCTACGTTGATCGGCTCGGTGAACTCATTCCCTTCCAAATCTGACAGTCTCACTGCCCCATTTCCCAATTTCTGAATGGCTATCCTGTCTTTTATGCTTGCTTTTTTCGAGGATTCCCCATGTTTCTAAACATCGCTGAGTATCATAGTACCAGGGTTGAATGCTTTTGTCAAATATACTATTGTTGCAGGTTGAAAGGAAGAGATTCAGTCAAGTAAGCGAATTGAACGTCTTTATTATCATTAAAAAGGTTCAAACAAGTAGATAAAGTCAATGTCTTATAACTAATGGATGTGACAATTCAATTGAATGAGATCAGGAAAACAAACATCTCCATAATTTGTAACTTTGGCTTTCCCCGTCTTCTTGCTTCCTTCGAACATCAGATCTTCTAACTCTTGTAATTCTTTTTTCCCATTTACTTTCCCTTTTCTGCTCTATCTCATCTTTACTATTGTTGCCCCATATCCTCATACGGGAAGCTTAGTGGTCGTGAGTTTGGAAGACAGTGCTGTCAGGTAGGCGGTGGGACAGAGTGATAGTTAGGTAGGGGGTTTCTCTGTATGTTAGGTTGCTCTTTCTCAGGGTCAGGTATTTTGTGGGAGTCTATGAGGTTCTGGATCTCATGCCTAAGGCGGGTACAGTTCTTAGTTTCATGGCCTCTTTGCTGGTGGAAGTAACAGTAAAGGTTCAGGTTTAGGTAGCGTGGCACAGGGTTTGGAAGTGGTCTAGGCTCTAAGGGATTTAGGAGTCCTTGCCTCCTCAGCTCTTCAAATACCTCTGAGAAAGGTCTACCAAGATTGGAGAATCGTCTATTTCTGATAGGGGCAACCTCAGAGGGAGTGGTCTTGGTCTTTGAAGGTTTCCCAATGGTCTTTCCATTCTGGTTACACATCTTTCTGTTATTGGCTATAAGGGGTTTGGCCAAACTGGCCACAGCATTAGTCAGAACTTGCAATATCTCAATAATTTCGGCTACTTTGGTCTCCAATTGATCCATACGGGATACCTCATTCTCTGATCCGCTCATGTTGCTATCGGCCTTTTGGTGAGTCTTCATTCTTCCCTAACCCAATGAGGATCTATGATGGCTTTTTTGAACACAAGGGGTTAGCATGATGCGTGTATGCATGAGGTACATGAGATGCGTGCGATGTATGGAATATATAAGTCGGCCCATTACCATTTTTAAAGTATTCAATCCTGTTATTGCGCGGTGCAAACTTGTCCCAGTTGAAAAGGCCCAACAGGTTTACACCTTTGCGATAACATGGTTAAGCAACTTCAAATGATAAGGGTCCCAAACACAGGATGGCCCATCGTCATTTTAGAAACTTTTGGCCCAATTGTCATAGGATACAAACTCGTCCCAGTTTAAATGGCCCAACAAGTTCGCATTTCTGAAAAAAAGTCCAACTGCATCCAAATGATGATGGTCCCTAAATACAAGCATACAGAGATAATTCAAACATAAAGCAATAATTTCTACAGAGTGGCCCATCGACATTTCAAAAGATTTTGGCCCAACTTTCATAGGATACGAACTCGTCCCAGTTTAAATGGCCCAACAAGTTCGCATTTCTGACAAAAAGTCCAACTGCGTCCAAATGTGGATGATCCACAAGCACAAGGAAATAGTTGCTATAGGTCATACAACTCCGGTCTACGTGTGGGTTTGCGGGAGTATAGACAAAGACTCTCGCTAGCGAATGATTACCCACAACTAGATCTCCCCACTCAAGGGTTCGAGCGACCAAGTGAGCGCACCTTTTTTATACCTTACAGTACGTGCCAACGAGTTATGGTGTGTGACTGACTGTCAAATGGATTTCCCATTGTAGATTCCCTAGAGGGAGGGCGGAGCGAACTCTCTTAAAAACCCAAGCCTCTTAGGCTCTTATCGCTTGGGGACAGGAATAAACAACGAGTCCTCCAAATTAGTCATCACAATAGGCTACAAGTAAATGATTATCTAGGTGCCTTCACAACTTTTCCTTATAGAAAGGTAGTGAATGAAAGAAGACAACAAAAAGTGCCTTTGATTAAACCTCTTTCAACCCACAGTAAACACGGTTAATTAAAGCATAAATCATAAAAATTACAAGATATTATTTCGGGGCCGATTCTCTATCTTTAGTGGATTCGCCAGACTGTAGGACACAGAAACTGGGCGACGCATGCTGTTTCGGGCTCGCGGCCCGGTTGGGAGTACTGAGTAGCCCGCGGGGGACTAAACCGGAGAATAATGGAGTCACCACCTGGTGTGAACCGAGACAAAGATTTAAGGCCACACTCACCCCTCGCAAGGGAAGACCTCAAACCATTGTGTTCGGAATGGTCCTTTACTTATGTCACTTGTAATGATGTGATTTGTGCAATAATTTAATCGAATCTAGCAACATACATTCCCAAGGGTATTTTATTTCACATGCATAAGTACAAGGCTCATATCTAAGTTTGCATATAACCTATGTCCGAATTTGCATACAACCTATTTGCATATAACCTATGTCCAAATTTTCATGCATAAAGGTAAATTGAAATACGGCAAGCATGCAAATTCATAAGCACATTATATTCATGGATACGGAAACGCAAGCAAACAATAATCATACAAGCATGCATAAAATTGAATCAGAATAATGGCAAGCGCATAATTTCACAAACACATTGCGTTGATAATCATGGAAGCACAAACATGCAATAATTATGCAAGCATGCATATTAAAGAGAGGCAATTAAGCGCATAATGTAAAAAGATAAATAGAGAGGCAATCATACGTTAAAATAAACATGCCATGGTGCGATGCAAAATGATGCATGATTATGCAAGAAGATGACATACAAAGAAAAGCAAATAACGAAATAAAAGGCGCGGCTAAGTATCGTGGTAAAGGTAGACCGTAGGCTTTTTATCCCTCCAAATAGAGGACCTTACTCCATCCACTCGGTTGTTGAACCCTCTAAAGATCTGTGGTTTTTGTCTCCTGCCATTGCCTTAGTGTGTTTGCTGTTTTTTGTACCCTTCCCCACAGATGACGCCAACTGTTGACGGTCGATTTTCATTCCAGGGGTAGTTCTGGAAGAACACTCCTCAAACAATCTCCTCCCAACTGTGAATTTGTTTGGTTTGGGGATCAAATACAAACTTAGCAAGAGGTGGGAAAACACACAGCAAACAAATGATTTAACGTGGTTAGGCGGAATGGATCCAACCTACGTCCACAGACACAAAGAAAATGAAGATTTTATTATATGGTCGGGTTGGACCGACCTCTGCACAAGTGCTCGACTGACCAACCTTTTATAAACTCACATTTACACTTAATCTTTTTAGCTCTCTCTTACAAGTTATGCGTGAATAAATTTGGCTAACCCCTTACAATAAATTCTCAACCCCTTTATATACTAAGGCAAATTATACTATTACGGTATCTTCGTGACGTCAGTCATGTGAGTCTGTCATCAATGTCAAGGTTCTTTCCCTCATCTGCTTTTGCGAACAGCCACTCTACGGTCTGACACATTTGCCTTCTGATGCCTAAATCTCATTAAACCATTCTACTCTTGGCCGCCGCCACATGTTATGTAGTGTTAGAAGATTAAATAGCCACATGTTCCCATCACATTAGACCATTTTAGAGAATGCGCGTCCCTATGCCAGATTCCAACTACCTGATCATGATTATGTGATTAAAAGCCAATACCCCGACTAGCCCTACCAGGTCAGAAATCAGGAGCGACGGTTACCGAGCAATCAACTATCTGATCTGTCCTGAACATATTCACTCATCGGGTCGGGTGAAGTATATGAATCGACCCGACCTTCGGCCCTCAGAACCTTTGGAATGGAAATCTCTTCTATACCCTTCTTACTTTTAGAAGTTTGAGTGTCCCAAAAATCACTATCAACAATTACTAAATTCGCCCTAAGTTTCTCTTATAATATATCAAATTTAAGATAAGAAGAATTAAACATCTTAATTAATCAAATTGGGTATTGACGAAAATAATTGGCCATTATAGCTTAGTAGTTTTCGGTATACATATCAAATTTGAGCAGTGATATTGAGACTAAATGAAGAAAAAATAATGACTAAAATTATTTAAATAGATTAAATGAAGATTAAAACTAATCATAAAGCATATATATTATGTGTTAAAAATATATTTTAATAATAATATATTACATATAGGGGGTTCTCGGGAACCCTCACTAATTGGGGCGGGGGATTGGGGATGAAAAATTGAAAAAATTAATTTTGGGGATGGGGATGAGGAAAATTTAATACATATTTCTTATTCGAGAAATGGACGGGGATTATGTTAAATCTACATCCCTTCACATTAACCAAGTTTTTATTTATTTATTTTAAATTTGTTTAATAAATATATTCAAATTTTAATTTAATAGATATAAATAAAAAAAATCTATTAATATTTATAAAATATAAAAATTATAAATAGTATAAGGATCTAAATAAAATAATTATATATATATATATATAATATATATATCTATCTAATCACTTTCTTATGAGAGATACATCATTTTATTAAGTTACAAACATAACAAAAAGATAGAAAATATGAAATTCAATTTGTTATATAAATTGTGATTTGTGTGATAGATACTATCAAATTTTTGAATATGTATGCTTGATTTTTAGATAAAGTATTAGTTCAATTAATATGTTTCTCAATTACTTAAATTTATTTTAAGAAAAAATTATTTATTATTCGGGGTTCGGGGGTTAGAGTTGATGCTTTGAGCGCCAATCCGTATCGTATTTATGACATACTCATGAATATGAGCAATCATTTTCCATAATATTACCTATTTAATGTTAGCACCTCTTGTCTTATATATATATATATATATATTCGATTTAATTTAATTTATGTCGAAAGTAACTGAGCTTTAGTGATGTATATTTTAGACAAAGATCCGAGAATATATAGTAGTCACACAATTATAATAAGGCTTGTAATTGACATTGAGAGGTGTCACTACTTGTTATATATTATTAAATAAAGTTCATGATCGAGATTTGTTGACACGGGTCGGTTAGTAAAATCTGTTGAAACCAGTACATGTCGTATTTCGAGATTGGATCCGATAATTTATCTCAATGAACGATGAGTTCTTGGAGACTTGTATAAGTATATAGGTGTTTATTTGATGAACACTGAACAACTTACCAGAAGTATTCCTAATAAATGGCATACCAACGTCAATATGAATCTTTTCATGTCGAGTGGCATATCTAGTCCTTTAACTTGAGATACCACCATGAATGTATGAGTGAGCCTCCACATTTTGATCACCGGTCAAATAGACCAGACCTTCGTTTGTTCGTTGGGTGTGGAGTGATGCTCATGATATCCTGTGATGTATCCAAAGAGGACCTGTCAGTCCCGTCCCGTGTGCGGGATTTAGGCATTTACTTCATGATTTTTTAAATCACTGGTCAAAGTATATTTTAGAAACGAGTTTCGAATATTGATTGAAAGATCACGAATATGTCACGACATATATATGAATTATACACTACGGAGATTTGACATTCTCATCTATATATTCGGTACAATTTGTATAGCCTGTTATAAAGGGACTATATGGTATGCCTAGAACTCGACTTGTATGATTCAACATGATTATTTATGATCGTCATAATTTGTGAATGAGAGAATTATGGACACAGAATGTGTTCCGTGATAGATATTCCTAAACTTGGAGAGACTCCTTAATAAGTATACTTGTATGGCACTATGGCAGTTAATTACGAATAATATGGATTATTCGTAATATAACATATGTCTGTGTATTTTTTATATCTAATGTGTATATGTATATGATACATAATTTGATTAGATACACATTAGGTTCAATTGAATTTTGACACATGTCAAATAAATAAATAATTAATTAATTAAAAGTTAATTATTTTGATAATTATTTATTATGGAATATTCCTTATTTAAAGCTTATTAGATAAGTTTTATACATGACAAAATTATAACCAAATATTAGAGTGATATTTGGCTTATTTTTGGACCATGTATTTTATATTGTCAAAATGACCAAAATACCACTCTATTTATAAAAGCATGATTTTCGGCCAAGGTTTAAGGATGATGAAAACTTTATTTTCATTTTGGGTTGGCTTGGAAAAGCTCAAAGTGTTGAGTTCATGGTTCAAAAATTAGGGTTTCTTTAATTCACCAAAATTAGAAAATGTGAAAGAACAATTGGGAGTAACCAAAGATGGAATTGGAGAAATTAAGGTAATTTCTAATTTTATTTGGTTGAAATTTAATTTTTTTTTTTTATGTTTTCAATTAATTATATTTGATATAATTAAAGTTCTTTCATGTTTGGTGTTAATTGATGTTTAGAAACCCTAATATGAAACCTTTTGATGCATGTGTAAAATTAATTAAACTAATTAGGTGTAGGACATCAAATTGTCATTCTAGAATTACTTGAGCCATTCCTTGGTGACCTAGAATTGTTTTTGAGTTGCTTTATGATGGTAGACTCTCAATTGGTATTAAATATTTGCATGATTTTGAATTAATTAGGTGATTAATTATATAATTAATTTAATTATAATTAATTTGTGAAATTGAGATATTGTGGATGAAATTGGATGTGTAATAATGCTTATGAAAAATTTCCAAAATTTCGAAATTATTCCGAAAGCGTTTTGAGAATTTTCCGTAAATATCGCATTAGGGGTAAAATCATAATTTATTGAAATTACGATTATTTGGGTATTGATACAATACTAGGATTATTGTAGCAGTGCATATAATGAGTAGAAAAATTTTCAAAATTTTCGGAATCATTTTAGAAGAATTTTGGGAATTTTCGATGAAAACCGCACTATGAACAAAATGCTAATTTATTGAAATTATAGTGATTAGCCATAGCCCATAGCTACATTAATTGGATTATTATATCAGTAGGCTAGTCCAGTTACATGAAAAAGCTGGTTGTCCGATTATCTCGATCGTCTGGTTCGGTGAATTAGTAAATTGGTTAAAGTGTAACCCTGAAAAGTGTTTCCGGAAATTTTATCCAGAGTCTTTATGCGTAATCACTCTTAATATTTGATATTAATGAGTGATGGAGGCAAAGTACAAATAAATTATAGGTATATGATATTGATTAATTTATTCGATTTAAAAATATTTTAAAATCAATTTCACTAGCCGACGCGCTTCCGCCATATTTACCCCAACACGGGCTCTTCGGGATCCCCGTTTATTATTCAATGATCTTTATCTCATCTTTTGAAATAATTACGAGAGAAATGGAGGAGACAGAGACATGTGAAGATTATCGGGGACAGATACGGGAATGTCGATCTCCCACCTCCCCATTGCCATCCCTCATCTATATATCATTTTTAATTTTAATTCTAATTTTTCGAAAATACAGGAACCTGCATGATATTTACCGAAAAACTTAAAAACGACAGTCGAATCAAATCTCACATGCATTTGCTGAAACTGGAAACTACAGCAACCCACACTTAATAATTATCTTAAGACTGGGGCTCATGGCCCAATGGTAACACATGTTCTCCCCTTTGGGGGAGAACATGTGTTCGAGTCCCAAAAGGGATTCTGTTGGGACTCTTGTCTCCAATCCCACAAATTGAGATTTGGGAGTAGATTTCTCCCCGATTATTTGAGTGGGAGTAGATATTTCCGGTTAGGGTTCGTCTCTTAGTATACGTAAATGTCTGGGTGTGCGATAATTATATGTATTGAATATCCCAGTAGATTTCAGATTGTATATCTGTAGAATTGTAATTCAAAAAAAAAAATTATCTTAAGGGAATATTGGAAACCACCATTTAGTCCCCTCCCCCGGTATTTGAAATATTACCCAACAATTATTCCCCCCTTATTTATAAGAAATATCCCCTTACCCCCCTAATGTTACAAATATTCAGTTGGAAGTTCATTTTTCAGATCCTTTATCATTTTGTCAGAGTATATAAGTTTGTAAAAGAATCTGTATCCCTATCATTAATATAATTTATGTTACAAAATAAGGACTTGAAAACAATAATTTATTTCTAAACTTTGACACTTATGTAATCTTTTATTCTTAAATTGTAATTTACTTAACAACTAACAATTATTTGAAAGAATTAAATTACCCAATCAAATTGATCAAGTATTTTTTAAATAAATTTTATTTAATTAATCACTCGAATTCGAATTTTAAGAAAGATATGTAATAAAATTAATTTAGAGTTTGCCCACAACTACTCCAACACTCTTTAGGGCAATAATAATATTATTGATTAATTTTATAAACCCCAGTTGAAAATTTTAAGAATGCCAGTAAAAAAAGAAAATTTAATTTAATTTTTTTAAGATGGAAAAGAGAAAAGTAAATTAAGAAAAATTAAACAAAGGAATATTAATGAGTGTGGGTCGGATATGGATGATAAAGGGTTGAATATGGCATATGAATGCTACTATTCGCACCTGATCTGTTCATTTAAAGGGTATGAAAATCTTACATGTAGCATACGCTCGTTCACTTAAGGATTATACCTCTATTTGAACGGAGATATCAATGCCTGTACTTGACCCGTCCAACTAACGAATATAAAAAATTATTTCATTATCTGCCCCTAAAATTTAAGCCCCCACAAACCCATCACCGCGATGATTTTTATCATCTCTAATCATTGAGTCGTTTGTCACATGGCGCCATGGCCAAAGATAATTTTGCTGTTTTTTATTAATAAAGTTCTCAGTAAGGGCAGAGCGTAGCAAATAAAACCTATGCTAAAAATAAGTTATATCTAGACCCGTCGAGTAGGGGTGGCAAAACGAATTATCGAATCAAATTTGTATCAAATCCTAAACGAATTGAATCAAAATGTGATGAATTCGTATTCGATTCGTTTACTAAACGAATCCTAATATCAGGATTCATATTCGATTCATTTACTAAACGAATCGAATAAGAATATTCGTTTGAGCTATTATTCAATGATATAAATTACTATAATTTATTACATTAGTTCTTCATAAATGTATAGATATGAAATATACAATTAATAGATGAGTTATGCTAATCTATTTAAGGAAAGTTTTGACATCAATTTTATGGGAAATGAAAAAAACTGTCAAATCATTAATGATTTTTTTCCATTTTTCCTATCAAAATTTTCCTTAATTGGATTCTTAACGAGTGCCCTAAAGGCACTCGTTAGCATTTTCCTTAATAGATTTACTAAAAATAACTCACCAAATATAGATAACATTATTTTTTCTATAGTCATTGGCAATCAATTTTTTTTTTTGAAATCGTTGGAAAACCCACCGCCAAACCACCCATTCCATATTTAAGTAGAGCAGGTAAAACCATCGGCTGTCTTAGGCTCTTACAAGAAACACACTTCTTGGATATCGGCTGTCTTAGGCTCTTACAAGAAACGCACTTATTGGATTCGAATCCAGGACCTCAAGGTGAGATCATGGGCCCTACACCACCAAGTCATGACCCTAGGGGACCATTGGCAATAAATTCTCAAATCAACTAGTAAATGAAAATAATAAAATGAATCTTAAATGAATTAACGAATCAGTGATGTTAAATTCGTATTTGATTCGTTTAATAAACGAATTGACTCATTTATTAAACAAATCATTTTTTTCAAATTCATATTTACTTAAAGTTAATCGAATCGAACGAATAAACGAATCATAACCCAAATTGTCACCCGTACGGTGGAGAGGTAGAAACATACATAAAGTTTTTTTTTTTAAAAAAAGTGTAATAAAGGTTAATTGAAAAGAAAAAATTAATCCATGTACCAGCATATTTACTAGGCAAGGTTCCGGGATGAGTCATGAGTTTGAATGTCTGATGACATTACAACAGCAAGGGAGTACGTGGACATTTCTAAAACCTTAGGGGATGATTGGATAGATATTCGAAATACGAGGCGGCTAATTGAACTTTCCCTTATTGCATATAAGACTGACAACACACTCCCATCGTAACCTCAGCCCACCTCTAGCGTTCACAGTCGCAAATCAGGTACCAGCTCTAAACCTCTCCTTTTAGGTTAATTACTCGATTTAACTAATTTCAGCTCCAGAGACTCTTTGATCTGAACTAAACTGCTATAATCTAAAATTGGAGTAAATGGGGTTCTTTTTTTTTTTTTTTTTTTTTTTTTTTTTTTTTTTTTTTCTGATTTTGGTTTTGATTTGCAGTTGAAAATGGATGAAACCAACAAGTTATACAATGTGGGTCTGCTCGTTGTGGCCACAATTGTGGTGGCCAAACTTATATCATCTCTTATAATGCCTAGATATACTAAGCGTGTGCCTCCAGTTGTTAAGGGTTACCCTGTGATTGGTGGCCTTGTCAAGTTCTTGAAAGGACCCATTATAATGATCCGTGAGGAGTACTCGAAACTCGGGAGTGTCTTCACTGTCAACTTGTTTAATCGAAAGATTACATTCTTGATTGGCCCTGAAGTGTCAGCACACTTCTTTAAGGCCCCCGAATCCGATATGAGTCAGCAGGAAGTTTATCAGTTCAATGTGCCTACTTTTGGTCCTGGAGTAGTGTTTGATGTCGATTACTCGATTAGGCAAGAACAGTTCCGATTCTTCACTGAGGCACTTAGAGTGACCAAGTTGAAGGGATATGTGGATCAGATGGTTGCTGAAGCCGAGGTAAGCAGTTTCAGCGAAGTGTTGAATTATTGGACTTTTATGGGATTATTTTCTTTACATGTTTTGGTTGAATTATGTGTATGTGTATATAAGAATAAGTCTTTGATCTGATGTCTTTATGTTTTCTTATTATGGTAATGATATAATTTAAAACATTTTTTATTCAGATGTTAAATTCATTGTTTAAAAATTCAGTCGAGGCGGCCGCCTCAACACTTGCGAGGCGGCCGCCTCCCGCCAAATCGGCGTGAGGCGGCCGCCTCACCTGAAACCTTTTTTTTTTAATTTTAAATTTTATTAAATGAAACGATGACGTTTTGGGGATTTCAAAACGTCGTCATTTCATTTACAGTATTTAAAAAAAAAAAAAAATTTGATTCTAGGGTTTTTATATTCTCTCTCGGCCTCCCTCCTCTGCTATCTCTCTTGGCTTATACTTCTCTCTATCTCTCGGCCTCCTCTGCTCTCTCTCTCTCTCGGCGACGGTGACGGCAACGGCAACGTTTGTGGTAATCTGTTCAGCTTGTTTTTTTTTGTTTTTTTATTTTAACTTGTTAATGACTTAAAAAAATCCATTAAAGAAACTAGAGAAAAAGATAAACTTATTTTGAAGGCAATATACAAAGATTTAAGTGCAAGTTCTGGACTAAAATCATATTTAGTGTAAATGTGTAATACTGTAATTACACACTTTAGTGAACTATCCTGTTGTAAGCAGTAAGCTTCAATTAATTGGCCAAAAATACACACTTCAGTTAACTATCATGTCGTATTCGTATAGTGGTATATCATATGTATTTTAAGTCTGAACTGTTTCAATATGCTATAGATGATAGCTTATTTAGGGATTAATTATCAATAATTGTTTGAACATATTATGAATTATGAAGAAATGAATGTATTTTGGATTTAACATGTTTTCATTATTCTGATATTACAATTTTAATTATTTTTTCGATTTTCGGATTGAGACGCCCGCCTCGCGGCCTCGAGGCGGTCCGCCTCGCGCCTCAATGGCCGGCCGCCTCGAGGCGCCACCACGTATTTTTAAACCTTGGTTAAATTGCGGCATGTTATTTAAAATTATAGAAGTTGATCAATTCTTTGGACTTGATTCAATTGCAGGAAATTTTCTGCTCATCTGGATAAAATAGTTTTATGTTTTCCTCTCATCAAAACAAAATAACATTCTAAATTTTACTTTTTTCTTCTCTCGCGCATCATGCTTGGCTAAAAGGCTGCTCTTTAGCTTTTGATTGGTCTCTCTGTGCTGATCTGTCTAATTTGATACGCTTGCTATTATTTAGATTTGATGTGATTTGAATTTTGAAGTTCCGTACTTCCTAAGTATCTACATCTTAGTGTCACGGCTCCTAATATTTGTATCTTCATGCTGGAACTCGGCAGGATTACTTCTCAAAATGGGGAGACAGTGGTGAGGTGGACCTGAAGTATGAGCTGGAACATCTGATCATCTTGACTGCCAGTAGATGTCTCCTTGGTCGGGAAGTTCGTGATAAGCTTTTCGATGACGTGTCTTCTTTGTTCCATGACCTTGACAATGGGATGCTCCCCATCAGTGTTCTTTTCCCATATCTGCCCATCCCAGCTCACCGCCGTCGTGACCGGGCTCGCAAGAAGCTTGCAGAAATCTTTGTTAACATCATCACTTCCCGTAAATGTGCTGGAAAGTCAGAGAATGACATGCTGCAATCCTTCATTGACTCAAAGTACAAAGATGGTCGCCCAACAACTGAGTCTGAGGTCACTGGTTTACTCATTGCTGCTCTGTTTGCTGGGCAGCACACCAGCTCAATCACCTCCACTTGGACTGGGGCCTATCTCCTCAGGTACAAGGAGTATCTATCTGCTGCGTTGGAGGAGCAGAAAGACCTGATGAAAAAGCATGGGAAAAAGGTCGATCATGATATCTTAGCTGAGATGGATGTCCTCTATCGATGCATTAAGGAAGCCCTGAGACTCCACCCTCCATTGATCATGCTTCTGCGAAGCTCACACAGTGATTTTACAGTGCAAACCCGTGAAGGGAAAGAATACGACATACCGAAGGGACACATAGTTGGAACATCACCAGCATTTGCAAACCGGCTTCCTCATATTTATAAGAATCCAGACAGTTATGACCCTGATAGGTTTGCTCCTGGAAGAGAAGAAGACAAAGTCGCAGGGTCATTCTCTTATATTTCCTTTGGTGGTGGTAGACACGGATGCCTTGGTGAGCCTTTTGCATATCTGCAGATAAAGGCAATATGGAGCCATTTGTTAAGAAATTTTGAATTCGAGCTGATATCACCATTCCCTGAGATTGACTGGAACGCAATGGTTGTTGGTGTGAAAGGAAAGGTGATGGTGCGATACAAGCGCAGGGAGCTTTCCGTTGACTAGACAGGAAAGCAGTGCAAGTATGTTGTCTAGGATGTTATAAGCATCTCTACTAAGGTTTGTTTGAACTGCTGCTGTCGTACTCTTATCATGTGTGTTCAGAGAGGCCCTGGCTTTTTTTTTTTGATGAACTGAATTTTAACAATTGCTTTCTTTCCTTTACCCGTGATGATTTATGTAGCTTAGCTTTTGATTGAGTCTCAATATACCGGATTAAACACAGAAGCACAATGCTAAGAAACAATCTTAATACTGTTGAATGTGATCAAAATGAAGAAGAGACAGCAGAGTATCAGTCGATCCATATTGGAGTGCCACCTCAAGAATATTTGTTGACTATACAGTCAGTAAGTTGTTTGGGCTCCAGTGTCAAGTCAGCAAATCGTGTGGGGCTGAAAGAAAGTCTCTCTTTCGCGTGATAGTGGTCATGGAGGTTGATGAAGTTGAAATACACTTGCCGGAATTCCAACCCTACAGTTTTGTGTTTCCAGTGCTAGGAGAGGAACACTGCTGCTGAGCAATAATGAAGATAATATGTGAGCAGATAGGGATGACAAAAATATCCATGTCCATTAGATATCCAACTATCAATCCAATTGGATATTGGGTGGATAATGGATGGATATAGATATTATTCCAAGTCTAATATCCAAGTAAAAGTAGAAAAATACAAAGTGTGTTAATTAAAAAATTTATTGTCAAAAATGTTTTTATAATATAACCATAAAAATAAATATGATGAGTCCCGTCGACACCCAGGCTGGCCTCGGTGGTGTGACTTGATCTGGTCCGAAGCCGGGACCTGATCTTGTCGGCACCTGGACTGGGTCTGTGTCGGGATCCAATTCATATTGGATATTTATGGATATCCATATTCGTGTGGATAAAATTCATATTTATATCAAATATTTAAAAGTGGATATGAATGTGGATTTATCCATTTTGGATATATATGGATTTGGACATGAATGTCAATTATCCATATCCAATTAGATAATTGACATCCCTACATGCGGATTGTGAACAATTCTCAAACTTGTACCCCAAATTTGATAATTTATACGGAGTCTGAAGAAAACTTTTTGTTGAAGGAAATATATGTCACATTGTCTGAGAATTGATATTGATATATGAATATAAGCTGAAGGTAACACAATCCCTAAGGTCATACCCAGGTTGACAAAAATAAGTACTTTCAAAACATAACGTCTGAGTTCGATTCTAGAGAGGTAAGAGATTAAAAATATATTTGAACTTATAAATCCTCCAATCTTTAAATGAAAAAAAATGACTACAGGCAACATCCTTCTCTTAAGAGATTATAATTTTTAATTTTTTATATTCACACTAATTTGTCATTTCCCAGTACCGTATACAATCCGATCTTTAACCATACATCTTCAGTTACATTAACTGATGAGTGCATAAATCAAAATTTTTGACAAGGTAGGTGTAAAGTGTGAACATAAGTTTGCAATGATATTTTGTTCTTGTGGCAAGGAAAAACCACAGCAGATTGCAAAGACAGACATTTTGCACTAAAGAGTAGAAAAAGAAAAAACGAAAGCAGAACAGCTCTCAGAGTACATTCCAAATCACGGTGGTTTAAAAAACGGCTCACTTTTTCAAAATTATCACCATGTTCCCTGGAATGATTAAGAAAGTATTAGTACAAGGAAAAATAGACTTCTAAGAAAAAGGGCACCCAAGGGTCCTAATGTTGCTCCTTCGCATACTGATACATAACCATAAATTCAGCCAGAAACTGAAAAAGTAGTTGGCCTTGGCCCACTTTTGTTGTAGTCATTCTCAGGATATCCAAGCTCCGGAGGCACTATGGTCCTGCATCACTGTGAAGTAAAATGGAAATTTGCGGAGTATCTTCCGAGATAATGCTAATATGTGTATCATTTTTTTTTTTTTTTAATCATTATCAAGAGAGCATGATATATCATGCAACAGAATATTCACACATTAAAAGGTGCATCAAATAATAACAATGTTGCATGAAAAGTAAACTAATTGATAAGCTCTAACTTAGGGTAGACCTTGCTAGTCAGGACCACGGTTCGGGAATCGCCGGTTCCGGTTTAAGAAATTCTTGAACCTGAACCTAACTTCATTTAATGGTTCAGAGACGGTTCAGTGAACTTATTGTTCCAATTCTAACCCCAATTCGGTCACGGTTCCAACCTAGATTCCAATTTTTCACACGGTTCAGAACGGTTTTAGACGGTTCGAACCAATTTTTTAATATTATTACTTGAAATAATTTATTCATTTTATTAACTTAAATTTAAAAAATATAATTTAATATTAACAAAAGTATAACTAAAAAATAAATTATTCAAATTACTTGTAATATTTATTGTAAAGAAAAAGATACGATTCTATATTTCTGAATACTTAGAGATAATAATAATCATTAAGATTACATAATCATATCTCAATGATTATATAATAATATCTTAGAGATATGTAGAATTATAATCATATCTTTGGATGATTATGATTATGATTATGATTATGATTCTAATAATATCTTACGAATTCTAACAATATCTTACGGATTCTAACACCCCCTCAAGCTGGAGCATACATATCATATGCATCAAGCTTGTTACAAATGAAACCAGCACAAAAACCACATGGAGATTAAGGTGTTTAAACACTGTTGGAGAAAGCACAACAAGAACATATATGGTGACTTGGATGTTTTAACGTCGTTGGAGAATGCACAACGAGAACAGATGCAGAGGTTTGGATGGTTTAACATCGCTGAAAAATGCACACCAGGAAAAGTTTAAACTATTCCAGAACAGCTCAAAACATCTAAAGAAAACTTTTCAAATCACCCCATGACAAAACCCCGAAAAAAGATCACATGTGGAACTTGATGCGAATAAGGGACAAATAATTGATAAGATCTAAGAATTTCGTCGTAATTGATAGTGTCAAGACTACCGAAGAAGATACGGCGCGTAGGCTCACACGCATATAGTGGCGCGTATTCCCCATGCGCCGGCTTGAACAATGACTCTAAGAAAGAGATACCAGACCCTAGAGAAAAGATTGACGCTGATACCATGTAAAGAAAAAATACGATTCTATATTTCTGAATACTTAGAATTACAATAGATATGTCTTTATATAAGCATTACATTAAGTTAAATATAGAAACTAAATATACTAATAATCTTTAAAATTACATAATTATATCTCAATGATTATGTAACAATATCTTAGAGATATGTAGAATCATAATCATATTTTTTGATGATTATGATTATGATTCTAACAATATCTTACAGATTCTAACATTTATATATTACAACCCAGTTAAAAATACAACTGAACCGTATTATTTAACTCGCTACTTAGTTAAAAATTACAACTTAGTTCAAACAATATAAAAAATATTAATTTCTTTTATTAATTTTTAATTTATTATTAAATTTAAATATAAAAACATAAAAATTGGACGGTTCTGAACCGGAACCGCCGGTTCGGGAGGGGTTGGAACCACTTGTCGAATCGGAACTGAACAGGTTCCGAGTTGTCCTTGTTCGCTATGGGACTGTTCTGGCCCGAAACCGACCCGTGGTCATGACTAGACCTTGATATTCTTGGGTCTAAGATCATTTTTATATTTTGAGGTCCTTGACCATATCATAAAACAATAAGATGATCCAAAGTATGAGACTTCCCATATTATGCACTATGTGGTGGATTCAATGTGTACGTATCTTTTTTTTTTTTTTTTTTTTTTTTTACAAATAGACTGTTTCCGCAATAATGAAGTAACCTTACTGTTACATAAAGACTCATCATTCATATCATAAAACAACAATAATAAAAATTTTGGAGCCCTTGACCATTAGTTATTTAGGAACTAAAAATAAAAAATAAATAAAATTTGAAGGGCATCTAACTGACTATAAAATGTTGGCAGCATTCAAAAGAATTAGTCTAGTCATACTGGGTACAGACATGGCACATTATAGTAAGTGGAATTGGCCTAAAAACGTTACAATCTCAGCAGTTCACTATCCAAAACGAAGATCACATTGTCTGCAGACGTAATTTCCATAATATCTCCTAATCTACATGATGATTATAAACAAGCATATGCATTTAACCTGTAAGGAAGTCATCAAAAGCAGCTAAAAGTATGACAACAAAGGATATGCAGGCATTCTCCATCCATCCTATCTGGGTTATATGGATAAATCTTTCATAAAGGGAATATTTTCTTACCTCTCGTGATCTGAGTTTAAATTTAGAAAGGTCCTTGTCATCTCCCAGCAAATTGCAAAACAGGCAAGTATTGTAGAGCAATGCACAAAATAAGATTAGGAAGCTTTCCATACCTCTAGGATTCAAAGGACCACTATTTTTTTTTTTTTTTTTTTTAATTGTTGGAAATCTCATCGTCAAACCATATTTTCTGGGTTTAAGCGGAGCAGGTAAAATCCCATGCTGTCTCACACTCTTACAAAAAACACACTCCCTAGATTCAAACCCAAAACCTGAAAATCAGACACTGATCAACCCTAAATCACCAAACCACGCCCATTGGGATGATTCAAAGGAACCTCCATTGTCTTGTTTCGAGCTTCAAATATGCGACCATGGTATCCTATGGTGTAATCATCCCACTCAACCTAAAATGCATCCAGTTCATAAATCGCTTGCATAATGCCAATTTGTGAATAAGACAATTGCTGATTAAAGCAATCATTATTATCGCAAAATGGACTGGATTCTAAATTCATCATCATTCAGTTATTTCGAAACCTTAACTTGTTTAAACTAACAAATATAACTCAAAATTTTTGTAGAGCGACTTTTGATTGTTTTATCTTATTACTCCCTCTAATATTTATACCAAGGACAAAAAGCTGTTTGTTCTTTTTCAATACAACATAGGCCCTTTATGGTTCTTCTGAGAATATAATTAAATGAGAATTTTAGTACCAGATGCGGTTTCTGTGAAGTCTGGATACTGTATTTTTTGTGTTGCCATAATCCTTCCTTCTGGCAGGCACTACATGTCAACACAAATTTCCTATAAGACCTTGCAACTCATACAAAAAAAAAGAAAAGAAAAGAATATTCTCAACTAATTGACACAACACAATGTTAGGTGTCCGTTGAGTTGCTATTGTTACAGGTTTGTTGACAGGAAGAGAGCCTGGATTGGACTTGCGTGGCCTCCATATAGCGACTTATTTGGGTAATTCGAGGAACCATAGGCCTCCACAACTCACATTGATTTAATAATTCGCTGCTTTATTATTGGGAATAATCCACTTTAAATAGAGAGATTTAAGAGTATCCATAAGTCTATTGGATATGCAATATCCTTATTAACAACCTAATAATTATTCCTAAGTCTATTGGATATGCAATATCCTTATTAACAGCTAATAACTATTCCTAATCTAATAGTAATTCCTAATCTAATCCCCTGTTAAAGCAGCAGTAATGTGCAAGTATACCTACTGTTGGAAATAGTGATCGAGCACCATTCACTTTTTGTATGAATATTTGATATTTATGCAATATAATATTTATTTTATCATGGTTATTTATTTTTATATATGGTAAAACTCTTACTTTATTTTATATATTGTAAATCTAAGAGTTAGATTACTCTAAGAGTTAGAGATTTCGAGTTTCACTCGAAACCTTATATGAGATTAGTAAAGACCCGAGAGTTACAACATATGGTGATATAGTTGCAAGAATTGCAAATGGTGTTGAGAAATATCACGCATTCTCTCGAATATAAATTATTCATGGTCTAGATATAGTGACATGGGTCGGTCATTATATTGGTAAGACTAGTGCATTGTCTTTATATGTAATGGACATATGGTTTGTCTCAACATACTATAAGCTTAGCGGAAGTTCGTATAGAAATGCAAATATTCATTAGTTGAATGAGTATTGAACAAACTCATAAAAGATGACTAATAGATATTTCATAAAACTGTCAATAGTTATCTTTTCGAGTT